>CM035150.1:2825000-3327500 GCA_020205605.1 Panax ginseng
GGTGAATTAGATGAAGAAATATATATGGAACAACCTGAAGGTTTCATTGCTCCAGGACAAGAGAGGAAGGTATGCAAACTTGTTAAATCCTTGTATGGATTGAAACAAGCACCAAAACAATGGCATGAGAAATTTGATAATGTTATGTTATCAAATGGATTTAAAATCAATGAGTGTAATAAATGTGTTTATGTCAAAATCACTCAAAAAGAATATGTCATTGTTTGTCTTTATGTGGATGATATGTTAATCATGGGTAGCAACAATGAAGTTATTAACTATACTAAATGTATGTTGGCAAATAGATTTGATATGAAAGACTTAGGGGTTGCTGATATAATATTAGGAATCAAGATTTCCAGAATATCTGATGGAATTATATTATCTCAAACTCATTACATTGAAAAAATACTTGAAAATTTTATTAAGTATAATATAATTCTAAATAAGACCCCAGTTGATATAAATCTTCATCTAGCCAAAAATGAAGGTAATAGCATATCTCAACTAGAATATTCTCGTATAATAGGCAGTTTAATGTATGTCATGAACTGTACTAGACCAGATATAACTTATTCGATAAGTAAGCTAAGTCGGTTACGAGTAATCCATGTTAAGATCACTGGAAAGTTATTTTGAGAGTTTTGGGATATTTAAAATATACTCAAAATTATGGACTGCACTATACAAGATATCCAGCAGTATTGAAAATATATAGTGATGCTAATTGGATATCTGATAATAAAGACTCAAATTCCATAAGTGGATATGTTTTTACACTTGGTAGTGCAGCGGTATCTTGAAAATCCTCAAAACAAACATGTATTGCAAGGTCTACAATGGAATCAGAATTCATTGCTTTAGACAAAACTGGAGAAGAAGTAGAGTGGCTTCGTAATTTCTTATAGGATATTCCAAATTGGTCAAAACCCGTGCCAGCTATATGTATACACTGTGATAGCCAATCAGAAATTGGAAGAGCACAGAGTCATCTATATAACGGTAAGTCACACGATATACAACGAAGACATAATACCGTTAGACAATTGCTCTCAAATAGAATTATCTCAATTGATTATGTAAGGTCAAAATATAATATTGTGGATCCGCTTACGGAAGTTTTAACAAGAGAGCAAGTGGAAAGTTCATCGAAGGGAATGGGTTTAAAGCCTATTATTTAATTAAGGGTCGTCATAGTGGCAACCCAACCTAGTTGACTGAAGATCCCAAGATATATGTTCAATGGGCAAACTGAATTATGTAGTACTAAGTAAAGCACTGAGGAGATATTTACTCCTAACCATTCCTATGATGAGACAGTGCACATCTGTCGCGAGAATCAGGATAAGTTACGCTTAATGACTTTTATATCTTGAAATACACTCAAGTGGGGTATTGCAGGATACTCTTGATAGAAGTCACCTACGTGAGTAAGAAGGGGGCCACTTCTATGAGAATTTTGAAGGTTGAATTCTCTAATATAATCACGAAACCAAGAGGTGTTTCAAGGCCAAAATGAACACAAACGTGAGAACCAACTATGTCTGAAGAGATATTTTGTGAATTCTATTGTCTAGGTTTACACAAAAAAAAATTGACAGTCCAAAGACATCAAGTCTACTGATTAGCTAAGTAAATCCGATAAATTTTACTAGGACAAGTTCAAAGCCACTAGGCTACTTAACCCGATGAAGTATCTTTTCTCATGTACTCGAACTAGTGTCTGAATATTCATAACATTTTTTTCCTTTCATGTTGTAAAGTCAATTTTACATTCATGTGGGGGATTGTTGGAAATGGGTTTAACAAAATAAATATTAAAGCATTTTGATGCTTAATTTAATATGGGACCCACACTCTGGAAATGTCGGGTCCATGCACCAATACGTTCTCCTCCGCGAGGAGTATAACATGGTATATTTATTTGTTCAAATCCATTAAGAAAAGAATGAGAAAATTGACTCCAAAGTCACCTACTTGAAATGTTGTAAATGACATAAGTCTCACATAGGGCATTAGAAGGAAATGTGAAGAATTTATATATGGGATGTTTGCTCAATGGGAAGGGAGAGGACCTAACCAAGTCTTGGTTTGAACCCATACGATCAGCGTGCCACCGCCCGTCCGGATCAATTCCAAGTCCGGGTCTGGGTCAAGGCAAAGTGGGGTGGGGTGGGTCGTGCTATATAATTTTTTGGACAAAATCAGTTTAATTTATACTACGTCGTTTTGATTTTGTTTAAATTATTGTCACGATACTATACTACGTCGTTTTGACGACCGGTTGCGCGCCAACGGTCATATCCCGTCTGATATGCAACGGACTTATTCTATAAATAATCCATCTGGGCGCGCTTCTGAAACATACATTTTTTTCCCATTATGTTCTGTAATATACATTTCTTTCATTTGCTTTAAGGAGACTTTGTGAATTCAAATGACTCGGATTTATCTATTTTATTTTTTTCAGAATCTGACTTCATTTTTCAAGTCTAATTTTGTTTTGCTTAACTTTGTTATTATTTATATATATTAAATATTACTATATATACAGGAATACGGAGTGGACTAGGAGTTGTTTATACTCCGAACTACTTAAAGATCTTGTGTTATTTCCTTTTAGTCAAATATCTGTTATATCTTTGACGTGACTAACATCCATAGAACTAAATTTCGAACTGTGATTTTATTAAATTTTTAAGGAGATTTTTCAAACTAATATTCCGATGTGCTAAGATTAATTGAACAAATTAATTATCTAATAAATAACATTTAAACAAGCAAAATTTTTTAAAAATCTATCCAACCCCCTTATAGATCTCTATTGTGCCTCCGAAAAATAACAAGTGCGATTTTGGAAGGCTCCTGCAACGCTCAAACTGCATATTGAAATGTGTGTGATGTATGCATTTTGGATCATAATTTCTCATCTTTTTGTTAGTGTGGTCATGTGTGCGATGCGCTCTTGCCAATGCTATAGGTTTGATTTGGTATTGCTTATTGTTTTACTGTTTTAGTATGATCTTTTAATTTTTTTTCTCAATTTATTATTCAAAAGACTTCGTCTCTCATTCAATTATTGTTATTATTTGAAAATAGTTTAGTTATTTTTGCTGTTCCATCCTCCATGAAATTACATAGTAATATTCAAATTTTTCCATTCAATATGCACCTTTTTCTTTCTTTATGTATTTATAATGGCAATTAATAATGTTCTCTTGGACTTGATTTTTGATTATCTTCTCTAGTTTTCACTTTGCTTCGTTCTAGGATGTTTCATGGAGACTTGAATTTATTAAGGAATTTTAATTCTTAAAATATGTAGTATTAAACAATATAATTATGCTATGCATTTTTAAATTTTGTGTTTGTGACTATAAATATTTTTAATTGAATTGTAACAGTTTGAACAGTGTTGAAATATTCATAAGTAACAGATTTCAAACGTAAAATTTGTTGTTTGATGTTATTATGTTAATGTCATATATGATTTCTTACACATAAAGATGAATTTGATGTATTTAATATTATTATTGACTATGTTAAATTGTTTTGGAAGAACCGAAATCGAACCAAATGAAACTGCACCACAAATTTAAAATTGAATCGCACCAATCACAAATAGTGTCATATGCAGGTTTAGAACTGTCAAACCGCACACAAACGGTTTAGTTTAAACTTTGAAACTATATCAAATCGAATCATACTCTACGCTATTAATTCTTTTTATCTGTTGTTTGCAATCAAAAAAGTATGAATGGCTTAGTCTTCCATATTATCTTTACATTAATATAACTAATTTGTTTTATCTTTCATCTTTTTAATGAATTTTAGAAGGATAATATAAGATTTTATATTTATTCTGATCAATCAAAAAAGACATTAATTATATTTTTAAAATTTTATTACGCCATTTAAAATTTAGAGTTACACACACACACACACACACACACACACACACACACACACACACACACACACACACACACATACATATATATATATATATATATATATATATATATATACTAATTATATCTTGTGCCTCCGGCAATACATGAACGATGAGATTTATCCCAAACTTTTAACGGCCTAGATGATTTATTAGGATGAGCGGAAAATTCAAAATTAATTGTATTTTGTTAGATACTAGCTGGTTCCCGTGCCTCCGGTACTGTGTCTGTATGGACGATAAAATTTATCTCAAACTTTGAATGGTTATTGGAAACTTACCTTTTGTATAAAGTTATGAGTTTGATTTTGATTTGATTTGATTTGATTTTTGGAAAACAAATATTTGATTGCTTGAGACTTGATAGGCATATATGAGGATATTATTGTAATTAAATATATTATCTTCCTTTAAAACAAAGATATGATGCAATATAAATAAAATACTCTCTCCTTTTCCATAATACTAGTCCCGTGACGACCTTTTGCGTGTAAATCAAAAAATGTAAAAAATTAATAAGTTAGAGAAATTAAGAATAATGAGTAATACTGGGATGAAACAAAAAGGGAATTAAAATAAATTTATACTTTATATTAAAGTGAGACATTATGATGGATAGCTTATAAGCAATCAAATTTACTTATAATTAATTTTAAGAAGTAAAAAAATATTGATAAATTGATTTTAAAATCGTTTATAATCACTTTTTATGTAAATAAGGAAGCTCCAAAACCTCTGATTATTTATCAAATCTAATAATCAAGTTTGACCAAGTATATTATTAATTTAGACTTATTTATTTTAATAATTTCAACAATTATCCATATTTAAACCAAAAAAATTCACTTCTTAAATATTTCGTTTTAGTGATTTACACTTGAAATAATTGATTAATAAATTTTTTATACTAAATATTTTTCACTTTTTACTAGTTTAAGTACTTTTTATTTATCTACAGATTACTTTTCTAAACTTGATTATAATCAAAAATACTAATAAGAATCAATAATCAATTTTTTTAAGCAATTCCAAACATACAAAGACAACCCAAATTCCTTGCTGTAAGATCCCAATTTTTATGAAAAAAAAATAAATTTTTTATAAATATCATTTTTGAATATTATGGAATGAATTTGATATAATGTTATAGCTGTGGGTAATATTTATAAATTTTGCAAAGTACGCAAGTTGTTATATAATATTCGATTTGTGACGCCCCCAAAATAGTTATACAACATCCATTCTGAGTCGCCAAATACATGGTACAGAAAGCAAACTACAACTTCAATAATACAATTGTTGTGCAAAATAATGACAACACATCTTTGTGAGTTTAAATACAAATATTCTCTTCAGATAATATCCACACTCAAATAAGTCCTCGTTACAATTATTCAAACACTATTTTACGAAATAGTGAGATACGCTAAAACATCTTTCTAGAATCATCACTCGCACTCGACTAGTTCCTCGCTATGTTCTCACCTCCTAAGAAAAATGGAACAAAAAGAAAAAGGGTGAGCTCAACTAGCCCAGTAAAGAATATTATGACTAAGATAATATACAACAAATTATCGTTAGTCTTCAACAGGGAAAAATTTGATAAAATATAATAGCCAACAAGTTTTAGATCAACAAGCTGCAGTGAAGCGAAGAATCCATTAGAAGAGTCAAGTAGAGAATGAGTTCTACTATCTTCTAAGATTTAAAAGTCCATCATCAATATTTTATCCTTGTAACAACAATCAATATACATCTTTAATCAAATATTCATCTTTGCATTCTGAGCCAAAGATATTCATTTGTATCACCAATTGGTCATGTTCATCTCAACACTGCTCATCTTGCACTACGGCCAAAGATATTCATCGATTAATCATTTATCTTTGCACTACTGGTAGAAGATATTTAGTAATATCATCATTTAGGGTGAGGATGATGAAAAATATTTTTAAAAAGCGAATCCGATTGAAACGGAAGGACAAATAGTAGGATCAGAGTATAGCAGTTTATTCAAGATCAATAATACTTCATAAATACCTATTTTGAAGCAGAATTCAAGAATAAAGATCAAAACATAGATACAATCAAAGATAGTAACCATAATAGACATCTTGGACAAAAAGGGAAAATTTTATTTTTTAATTGAATAATCTTCAGTGATTCGTGAATAGTGTCGTATACGTGAATAGTAACCCCAACACAAAAAATTTCAAATTTGATAAAAATTCAGATCAATACTTTGGCATAATGATATTGAAGAAATAATATCATATATAAAGAAAATAACATCCCTTACCTCAAAATATCAGTACTTCTGATCGGAATATCGGTATAATACTGAAGGAAACTTGCACTGAAGAATAAAAACTCACAAAGTATCTAAATTGTGAAGCCCCCAAAATAGGTCCAATCCACCCAACCTATTCTGAGTTGCCAAATACATGGTACAGAAGCAACTACAACTTTATTATTACAATTGTCGTGCAAAATACGACAACACTTATGCTGTGAGTTTAAATACAAATATTGTATTCTAGACAATATCCATACCCAAATAAATCCCCATCATAATTATTGATACATTATTTTACAAAAATGGTGAGGACTACTAAACAACTCTCTCTAGAACCTTCATATCATACCCCGACTAATACTCGCTACATTCTCGCCTCCTGAGAAGAAAAATGGAACAAAAAGGAAAAGGGTGAGCTCAACTAGCCCAGTAAAGAATATTATGACTAAGATAATATACAACAAATTATCGTTAGTCTTCAATAGAGAAAAATCTAATAGAATACAATAGACAACCAGTTTTAAATCAACAACTGCAGCAGAAACAACAATTCATTAGAAGAGTTAAGTAGAGAATGCAAACTACTATCTTCTATATATGAATTTAAAAGTTTATCGTCGATATTTTATCCCTGTAACATCAATCAATATATATCTGGAATCAAATATTCATCTTTGCACTACAGGCCAAAGATATTCATCAGTTGGTCATGTTCATCTAAACACCTGTTCATCTTTTATTACTACGGGCCAAAGATATTCATCAAGAAATCATTCATCTTTGCACTACTGGGCCAAAGATATTGAAGAATATCATCATTTAGGGTCGAGGATGATGAAAAATAGTTTAAAGGAAACGAATCCAGTGAAACAAAAGAACAAATATTAAGGATTCGTATTTTAAACAATCCAAGTTCAAAAATACTTCATAAGTAATCAGAGTGGAGTAAAATTCAAGAATGATCAAAACATGGATACAATCAAAGCTAGTATCCATAATAGATATTTTGGACAAAAAAAAGAAGAAATTTTATTTTTCGATGAATAGTGTGTCGATACGTGAATAAGAACTCAGGCATTAAAAGATAGAAATTTCACAAAAACATCTTCATGCTTCGTGAATAGTACTCGTGAATAGTAACTTGTGAATAGTAACTCATGAATATTAACTCGTAAATAGTAACTCATGAATAGTAACTCGTGAATAGTAACTCGTGAATAGTAACTCATGAATAGCAACTCATGAATAGTAACCCGACATGAAAAAGTTCCAAATTTGATAAAATTTTCAACCAATATTTCTAAGATAATGATATTGAAGAAATAATATCATTTTTGAATAAAATAACATCCCTTACCTCGAAAGACAAGATCTTACAGTTGAAACAGGATATAAAGCTATGACTTGAACTTCACAATCAGTATAGCAATACTCAAAGTATACTCAAAATACTCACAAGAATCGCTCAATAATATAGAGAGAAAACTTGGTTTTTCGGTGTGATTTTCAATTCTAACCTAAGCACCCTATTTATAGGAAAATGCTTAGAACACCAAAGTAAAAAATTTATTAAAATAATAATATATATATTAAAATTCTCTACGCACACCTTCTAAGATCTGAACTCAGCCATCTTGCACATGCTAATGATTCCAACTAAGTATAAAAAACGTTTTTATTATTTAAAATAATTTAAACTTCCAAAAATCAATTATTTCGGAGTTTCGGAACTTCAATAATTCATAATAATTAGCTCTTTTATTAGAAAAATTCGAAACTCTCAACTCTCCATAGGAAATTCCATTATCTACAACTTTACAGAAGGAAGTTTTTCGAAATTCCAAACAGAAATTGACCGAAATCCATAAACGGATAATTTTACAGGCTATAATCAAATTTCAGTCAAGAAATGGGATCCACCGACATGTTTAACATGTTTTAAACATTTATTGAAACAAAAATACTCTTTCTCCTCGTATACTCATATATCCCACATTCATTGTAAAAATATCACCATTATTATATTATTAAAATATAATAATATATTTAAATGAATTATTTTATCAGAAAAAGATAAAATTTCAATTTTCAACAATTGTCACTTTAAAAATTTTCTCCATCTATATCCACATAAAATCAATATTTTCCTCATCATATAAATCAATAATTAATTATTCACAAATAATATTACAGAATCACAGTACTGGCAACCAGGCCGTTCCCAGGAAAGAGGGGGCTTTCCAATAAGGATCTCTCCTTATTGGCACGCAATTAGGTGACCAAACCTCTCCTTAGACAGAACTTTCTAAACATTGCCAATAATGTTATCCAATAATATTATTCAGATAATATGAATTATTATAGATAATGGAAAATCATGTGTAATGACAATTTATTGAAACAACGATAATATAAAATATCAATGCAACAATTATTGAATCAATAAAATAAAATCTTTGAATAGTAATTCTTTGTAACAATTATTGAGTAGTGCCTTTTACGTAAGAATCAATAATTGGTGCAATACCGTGTATCTTCTTGTTCAACAACGCAGCGTATTAGTGTGTTTTAACCACCGGGTATTCCAACGAAGATAATTGGTGAACAACTACGTGTTATTTATAAACAACTTATATTTGTCGTTTTCTTCATCCAATCGTTTTCCGTTATGGGGCCCACAAAAGACTGCGCCGTCGTACAAATATTCCCCGACAGTACGAATATTCCACAACCAAACGAATATTCTCCGATAATAATGAATATTTTATAACCACTTGCTTATTCGAAATATTTGCGTATTTTACCCATCACTATCCACATTAATCAAATCAACCATTACTATTTCAAAATAATAAATAGAGGAAACTAAATTTTATTTATTAATAATTTGGGGTCTTACATAAATACTCACAAAATACACTCAATAATCTAGAGAGAGAAAGAGAGAAAACTTGTTTCTGGTGTGATTTTCAATTCTAACTTAACCCTCTATTTATAGGAAAATGTTAGCAGACTTGACCTGCAACCTGATGGCTTTACCTGCTACTATTCCCACCCACCACATTTGAAATAAATTCAGTACATTTCTTCACCAACCACAAGTGGGGCCCACTCAATTCTAGAATTTTCTACCAAAATCATTTATAAACCTAATTTCTGAATCAGTCACCTCTTAAAAATCGTAACAAATCATACGTTCATTTTTAACGGTTCAAAATTTATGGATATATACTCAACTTATATATGTATAACATATCCAAACATTACAACGATCCAACATTCGGATTAAAAATTATAACTCACACAATATATCTCAAAAATCTTTGGTTTAATTTTTAATACCTTCATTCAAACAAAAATCTTCGATAAAACACCTCAACATTAACTCCTTCATTTTTAACCACAATAAATATATCCAACATTTATATCCACATAAAATAATTATTTCCTTATCATATGAATAAATAATTAATTATTCACAAATAATATTACAGAATCATATTTATGACAACCAGGCCGTTCCCAGGAAAGAGGAGGCTTTTCAATAAGAATTTCTCCTTATTGCCAAAGCGCCTTGATTAGGTGACCAAACCTCTCCTCGCAGCCAGAACTTTCTAGACATTGCCAATAATGCTATTTAATAATATTATTCAAATAATATGAATTATTGATCCGATAATGGGAAATCGTGCGTTGACAATTATTGAAACAACAATAATATAAAATATCAACGCAACAATTATTGAATCAATAAAATAAAATATTGAACAGTAACTACTGTAACAATTATTGAGTAGTGCCTTCTTACGTAAGGATCAATAATTCATTAATATCGTGCATCCACGCGTATTCATGTATTTTAACCACGGGTATTCAGCAATGTTACTTGGTAACAAGCTCAAGGCAGTTATTTATAAAAAACTCAAACTTGTCGTTTTTCTTCATTAATGCGGTTATTACATTATGGGGCCCACAAATGACTGCGCCGTCGTACGAATATTCCCCGACAACAAGAATATTCCACGACCAAACGAATATTCCCCGACACAATGATTATTTTATAACCACTTGCATATTTTGCAAAATTTGCACATTTCACCCATAACCAAATAATTATATCAAATTAATACCTTATTATTCACAAATATAATTAGCGGAAATTCGATTTTATTTATAATAAGTTGGGGTCTTACACGATTGGTCGGGGAATATTCGTACAACGGCACAATCATTGGTGGACCCCACAACGGAATTATTGTCGAATTGTGAAAACGACAAAAATACTTTGTGAAAATAACGACGGAAGTTTTACCGTTAACTGTTGAAATATCCGGTGTTAAAAGTACAGTAATACACGTAGTTACCACGAAAGATGTAATACCAGTATTGATTATTGATGCTTACGTGAGAAGTCACTCAGTTTTGTTCAATTATTGTTACAGTAATTGCTGCATAGTATCTCACGTTATTTGATTCAATTATTGTCAATATTTTATAATCAATAATTGAGATGACAAAGTTATTAATATTATTATTTGCAATATTAACGATGTATAGAAGTTCTGTCAAGGAGAGGTTTGGTCACCTAATTGCGCATCAATGGGGAGAAATTTTTATTGGAAAGCCCCATTTTTCCTGGGAACGACCTGGTCGATTAATATTGTGAATTATAATAATGATGATTAGTTTTGTTTTATTAGTATTATTAATGTAATAAAACAGAAAAGTTTTTTATATAAAACAGAATACTTTTATAAAGTTATTCGTTATATTAGACTAATAGTAAATCTTTTTATATAAAACAGAATACTTTTATAAAGTTATCTGTTTTATCAGACAATAATTAGAATATATTATATTTTATTATGCATAGTGTGACGCCCCCAAAATAGGTATACATCACCTATTCTGAGTCGCCAAATACATGGTACATAACATAAATACAATCTTAATTATCTGATAAGAAGTTTGTGAGTTTAAATACAAATCTTTTGTCTTCTAGATAATATCCACTCTCGAATGAGTCCTTATTACATTTATTGTCACACTATTTAGCAGAATAGTGAGGACTACTAGCTAATACTATCATGGGACCATCACTCCGTCCCCACAGGCTAAATGCATTACGTTCTCATTTCACAGAAGAAGCGGTGAAAAAAAAGGGTGAGCTCAACTAGCCCGATAGAAATATTATGACTAAGATAATGCGAATAAATTATCATTAGCCTCAAAGCAGGTGTTAAAGCGATCTGATATAACAAACATCAAGTTTAAGCATGGCGAAAACAAGCGATCCATTAGAAGAAAGTCAAGTAGAGAATAAAATCTACTATCTTACATGATTTAAAAGATTTTTCATGACTTTTATCATTTGAGACTCGGTTTAATAAATAATCCACATCATCGAATCACCCTGCACTTTTCTGACGAGGATATTCTTTAGTATACGACCACAATTATTCATACCTTCTGGCCAAGAATATTTGTGTATTCATTAATGGTCATGATCATGCCAACAATTGTCCATCATGATACTACGGGCCAATGAGGACTTTTACCACATCATTTGTAACATTACGGTCATGATTACAAGAATAATCACTGGTCATAATCATACCAAGTCCATCTATGTCTACTGAATACGGATGACTTTCAAAAATATAAAATATGAGGATGATGACAATGATATAAGAATTCAATAAAAACAAGTTCAAGAATTAATTTGTCCAAGAACCAATAACGTCAAATTGTCGACATGATCTTTGCTTTGTAGAGTAAAATTCAAGAATGCTCGGAAGAATATTTTCATGAAAAGATCTTTGGATGAAGCCGCAATTATCAAGGATATTCCACTAATTTCATGGAGTATAGAAGTCAACGTTTTAACCAATTTGAGTATAATAAAGAATGGAATAACAAAAGAAATCACCATGCATGCGGTGCTTGCATAGATAGGTTATTCAACGAGAATACTAAATAACGGAACCGGTCAAAGAAATTTGCAAGCGGGATGTTCAACGAGAATATAAAGAATGGAATAACAACGAAATTACCATGCATGCGGACTTAGCATAGACATGTTATTCAACAGAATACTAATAAGGCCGAAATCGGTCGGGCAAAAAACGCAGACGAGGATATTCAAATGAGGAATAATAATAAAAGCGGAACCGGTCCAGTCCCAAGCCGAAAAGCATACATACATGATATTCCAACAGAATAATAAAGGCGAAATCGGTCCAAAGCGTAAAAGCGCATACGGATAGGATATTCCAACGAGAATAGTAAAAAGGCGGAATAATAGAAGAATGTCACCAAGTATAGGGTAGCAGCGTATCACGATTTTATTCAATAGAATAATAAAGAATGGAATAACATAAGTTCTCTTCATGAATACAAAGAATAACATTCCTTACGAATACAACAAATAATATTCCCTACCTTAAGAAGAAAATCTTTGGATATATAAGTAGTGAAGTAGCGAGAATACTTTTTTCTCTCTCTCTATAGTTTATCTCTCTAGTTTCAATGAATTAGTAAGAAAATAATGAAGGAATGAGCTTATTTATAGAAAAATGGATTTGCATAGTAACTAACTCATGAACGATCCAGATTGATTTACTTTAATCGACGGTCCATATTTTAAAGCAAAATCTTTTAAATAAAATATAATATATTCTATTTATAATCTAATAAAATGAATAACTTTATAAAAGATTTTACTATCGCAGTCTTATACAAACACTATGCATAATAAAATAAAATATATTTTAATTATTATCTAATAAAAGCAGATAACTTTATAAAAAGTATTCTATTTTATATAAAAAGATTTTCTTGTCTGCAAAAAACACTACGCAGAGACCTTTATGCAACACTACGCATAATAGAATATAATATATTCTATTTATAGAATAACTTTATAAAATTATTACATTTTTATATAAAAAGATTTTACGTATTATTACATTAATAATACCAAAAAAGCTGAGTGACTTATCACGTAAGCATCAATAATTAATACTGGTATACTACTACTTAACGACACGCGCGTATTCTTTGCACTTTAAACAAGGTGTTTCAACAGTTAACGGTAAAACTTCCGCCGTTATTTTCATAAAAAAATTTTGTCATTTTCTCAATCCGACAATAATTCCGTTGTGGGGTCCACCAATGATTGTGCCGTTGTACGAATATTCTCTGTTAAAACGAATATTCTCCGACCAATCGAATATTATATAACAACTTGCGTACTTTGCAAAATTTATAAATATTACCCACAACTATAACATTATATCAATTTCACTCCATAATATTCAAAAAATAATATTTATAGAAAATTTATCTTTATTTAAAAAGTTGGGGTTATACACATAGTGTTTGCATAGTGCCTGTATAGTGTTTGCATAGTAAAATCTTTTTATATAAAACAGAATACTTTTATAAAGTTATTCCTTTTATTAGATTATAAATAAAATATATTATATTTTATTGTAAACCAATCTGAACCGTCTGTTTAAAATAAATCAACTGGATAGTTCATGAATTAGTTCTTATCAGATCCATTCTTCTATAAATAGAAGCTCATTCCTTCATTATTTCTTATGAATTCACTGAAACTCTAGATAGAGTTCTTCTTCTATAATCTTGAGTGTATTTCTTTAGAGTTTAAAAAGCTTTGGCGTGGTCTGAAGTTTTCTTTGAGTATATCATCGCCTACCAAATCAAAAATACTCTTCTTTAGCGGTAATGGATATTATTTGTTGTACTCGTTAGAGGTATTCCTTCTTTCTTATTGATAAAATTACATTTGTTATTCCATTCTTTATTATTCTCATTGGAATAACTTTGTATCGCAAGAATACCTATACTTGGTGAAATTCTTCTATTATTCCATTATTTATTATTACATTGGAACATCCTGTATGTGCGTTTACGCATGACCTGGTTCTGTTATTTATTATTCTATTGGAACATCCTGTTTATACGTTTACGCATGATTTTGGTTCCATTATTTATTATTACATTGGAATATCCCGCTGGTGCGTTACGCGTGACACGGTTCTATTATTTATTATTTTGTTGGAATAATACGTATGCATGCGATTACATCGCATGCCGGTGATTTCTTTTGTTATTCCATTCTTTATTATACTCGGTTGGTTAAAGTTTTGACTTACATATACTCCATGAAATTAGTGGAATATCACCGATATTTGCGCTTCATCCAAGATCTTTTCATGGAAATATTCTTCGAGCATTCTTAAGTGTTACTTCTACAAAGAAGTATCATGTTGATAATTTGGACATTATTAGTTCTGAATAAATTAATTCTTGAACTTGTTTTATTGAATTCTTATATCATTGTCATCATCCTCATGTTTATATTATGTTGAAAGTCATCTCATGGCTGTATTGCATAGATGGACTTTGGTATGATTATGACCGAGAATTATTCGGTGTAATCATGAATCGTAATGTTACAAATGATGTGGAAAAAGTCCTCATTGATTCGTAGTGCATTGATAGGCGGTTGTTGGCATGATCATGACCATTGATGAATACACGAATATCCTCGGGCGTGGTGCATGGATAATTTGTGGGTTGTGATCTTAATGAATATCCTTGGCCGTAATGCAGGGGATGATGTAGACTATTTATTAAAATTCGAGTCTCAACGATAAAAGTCATGACAAACATTTTAAATCATAGAAGATAGTAGATTTTATTCTCTACTGACTCTTCTAATGGATCGCTTGTTCATTGCAGCTTAAACTTGATGTTTGTTATATTTTATCGTTTAACAACATTGAAGGCTAATGATAATTTATTCTCGCATTATCTTGGTCATAATATTTTTTTTTGGGCTAGTTGAGCTCACCTTTTGCTTTCATTGTTCTCTTCAGAAATGAGAACGTAGTTAGCGAACTCAAGTCGGGGAGCAGTGATGGTCCGGATAATAGCATTAGTAGTCCTCACTATTCTATGAAATAGTGTGATAATAAATGTAATGAGGACCCCATTGAGTTTGTATATTGTCAGATGACAATATTTGTATTAAAACTCACGAAGATATGTTTAGTCGTATTTTACACATCGTTGTATAATTAAGTTGTATTTGAATTTTGTACCATGTATTTGACGACTCAAAATAGGTGATGTATACCCATTTTGGGGGCGTCACACCTGCTCTCCCTTTTTATAACAAATGTCTCGATATATAATTTAATATTAATTTTTTAAAAAAATTCACATTTAAAATTGTTATAACTATTTTAACTTTCTAAAGAAATAAATCTTAAAACTAGCATTATTTTTTAATGTAATTTATGATACATAATTATATTGTTTTAAATAAAATAAAATTTAATTTATAAATATTTTAAATTGACTTTGAAAAAAATTAAAAAAATCTAACGGAGACAATTAATACGTGTTTAATTTCCTTAATTATTTGGCGCATTGGCTATTTATTCTGATTCTATTTTCTCATTAATTTCAAAATTCTACGTGGACATGAAAATTGGACATGAGTGTATTTGAATTTCACTTATTTTTATTTTAAAAATTTATGTGGACATGAAAATTAGACATAGTGTATTTGAATTTTACTTATTTGTATTTTGACCCCGATGGTGGATAAAAATACAAATAGGTAAAATTCAAATACACTCATGTCTAATTTTTATGTCCAATTTTTATGTCCGCCTAGAAGAGCTATTTGTATTTTGACCCCTATGGTAGGTAAAATTATAAATATGTAAAATTCAAATACACTCATGTTCAATTTTCATGTCTGCCTAGAAGAACTCAATTAATTTAGAACAAAGTGTAGTCTCATTATATGTATGTACAGTTGTATTTTTATTCAGAATCTTGGATTATTATAACAAATATTAATTTATTATAATTAATGACTATTTTTTTACATTTTATGAGATTAATAATCTAATTCCAATATTAATTAATACTAGGATATCAAGTATATAATTATTTTACCTTGAAGGTTGTAAGAATATATGTCTTAAATTGAATCTTTAAAATGAAACTTAGGTCAAAATATACTCCATAATAAATTAATTAAGTGGTGAATCACATTTTGGGCTTCATTAATATTGAATCTTTGAATTCTGATTTAATATTAAAACCTCCTCTATTCTAAAATAAAACAGTTAATAATAATTAATTATTAATAATTAATTCTAAAATAAATTAATTAAGTGGTGAATCACATTTTGGGCTCCATTAATATTAATATTGAATCTTTGAATTCTGATTTAATATTATACTTGAAAGGATTATATATAATTTCAATTTTTTGTATTAAATTGAAATGATATTATTCCTAAAGAAAGAATGAATTTTCTAAGTAATTAAGAACGTGGGTGGATTAGTGAGTCTATGGAAAAATGATGGACGTGGAAAAGGTGTCAATAATTAATTATAGTGATCGTTTAAATTGCATAAAGTAAGAAATTAATGATGAAGAATGTGGGAATTAGAATGGGATTAATTTAGGAGGGCCTTTCTGAGCGAGCGTACGGCTGTCACGTGGCACAAACTGCTAAACACACTTTTGTCTCAGCCAGCACAAGGTTTGGTCCAGCATGGCATGGACGCTTCCACGTAGGTAGGTTAAAAGGATGCCAGCTAGCTTTGGCATGCATGCATGCATGCATAGGGTTAATATATAAGAGTTTTTGAATTCATAAAAAAAATAATAATTTCAATAATCATAAAAGAGTAGGCTTAAATATTTTTCACTACTCTAAATTATGTGACATATTCTACTTTGGTGTTCTATTTTTTAATTAATTTTTTAATTAATGATTGAATTATTAATTTTCTCCAATTCCATTCAATTTTGGGTTTGTCACGTCAAAAATTACCGACTAGTCAATCCAAATATGCTAAATTAATTAGTGTTTATGTGTAAAATATATATATATTTTTAATGAGATCAAAGGACAAAAAGATAAAATAACAAATAAAACAGTTAAAAATTACACAAATAATATAAATTAAAAATATATAAAATTAACATTAACAATTAAACAAAGTACAGAAAAATAAACGAATAATTACACAAGTAACATAAATTAAATGAAATAAATTAACAATTAAGCTAAACTAAACAAAAATACAATTAAACAAAACATACATAATAAACAAAAAAAATAAAAATAAAAATAAAAATAAACATAAACATAAAATCTTCATCTCCTAACACTCCACTTCTCTTAATCCTGTAGTCCACTCCCACATCCCCGATTCCTGTTCCGTTCCTCGTTCTCAGCAGTAAGCAACCAGATTAGATGCCGGTGAACATATAATTGGCGACCCATCGAAAAACTAGATCAGCAAAGACGCCCAAAATCCTCCGGCAGAGACCCCAAGCAATCCGACCAACCCCACCAGAACGTAGCATAGACCTCGATCATCTAATTAAAAAATTAAAAAATAAATCACCAAAGTGAAATATGTAATTCTAACCTAACCTAATCGATTGACTGAGATAGATAATAATAAATTCAAATATAAACAAGCTCAAAATTAATAAATATTTTAAACTTAATTCTTGAAATAACAAATCCCTAAACTAGTCTAAAAATAATAATTATGATAAAGTTTTTTGAATTTTAATAAATTTAAGTATAAAAAAATAAAAAAATATTTTGTCCCGCATCATATATATTAAAAACCACAAAAGTTAATTATCGGTGGCCAATCCATGCATGCATATAGGAGGAAGGGCGGCACATGCATACTCGTGGTTTTCCTCTGCTACAAAAAACTGGAAAGTGGGACCCACTTGAAAGGTCTAGGAAGGCAAATTTACGAGGTATCGTGGTAAAGATCTTCTCTTTTAAGATTACATGCATGAATGATCCTCCCACTACTGAAATTTAAATTTGAATTTAAATTTAAATTAATACTCCATTATGAACAAAGTATATTTTTTATATATTAAAATAAAATAAAATAGGTAAAAATGGTTTTAAAAAAAATTCAAACCTTAGTGGTCAGTATCACATAAAATGATAAGTAGCTTTATTTTATATTTTTTTATACTAATGGACTCCATTAAATAATATACTTATCGGTGACAAAGTTAGGAAAAAATATGAGTGGGGTCAAATTACTAAATTATACCCATAAAAAACTAATACCTCATATATATATATATATATATGTAAATATAATAAAAAAAAGCAGTATGGTCAAATTATTAAATTACATCCACAAAAAATCTATTACATCATATATATATATATATATATATATATATATAAATCAATGGGGTCAATTGATACTTGCACTTCATTTTATGTGTCTTTGTTATTTCTTTTGAGAAAAAAAAATATTTATACTTTTAATCATTATTTGAAGGACAGATGAGGTATTTTCAAAAAGATAATAAAACTTATCTACAATTGACCGTTGACTAGTCAACGTTTGGGTGAATTATACTTCCTCCGTCCTAAGATAAAAGTTTTTATTACTATTTTGGGTAGTCTCATATTAAATGTCTATTTTCTTTTAATAATCAAATTTTTACATATATTTTCCTATTATATCCGTAGAATTAAATATCTCATATTTTTTTTATTCTAATTATCTCTCCATATTTAATGACACTATTATGGATAATTTTATCATTTTATTTGTCTTTTTAATGTACGTGAAAAGTCCACCAAGATTTTTATCCTATAATGGAGGGAGTATAATTTTGTGTATTTTATGATTATTTTTAATATTTTTTTCGTTGCATTGTCATAGGATTTTGTTATCTCTATATTTATACTAAATATGATTTTACAATCACTATATTTATACTAATTAAATATTAGAAATATATTTAAAAATAAATAAAATTTTAAAATCATCATTTTAGATTTTAGAGTTGTACATAGATATCTGCATTAGGTCTTGGGGGTATACAAACCTAAAACGCTTCGTTCATAAGCGGGGCCCAATATTAAGTACATGGAAATTACGGCCGTCTGATTTGAATCATTAAAAGGCTTGAGACAGGTAATATCAGGAGGTGGGGTCCATTACTTAACTTCACACCACTCGAGGAAATGTCATTGGGCCCACACATGTAGCACTCGGAGGCCTCTGAGCCCATCCTTTTCACGTAAGTGGGTGGGGTCCATAACTGCCCGCTGGTCAACTCTTTGCTTCAATGGAGTTGATTCTTCTTGACTCTATTCTAAAATTATAATTTTAATTTAATTTTTAAAATTAAACGATAAAATATTAAAATTTTAAATTAATATAAATTTATTTAATTTTAATTGATACAATTATAATAATTATATAACATAAAATAATTATTAATTATAAAATTTATTTTATTTTAAATTTTTATAAGACATACTAATTTTAAAATTTAATATATCGTTATTTGAACTTAAAAATTAAATTTTATATTAAGAATTATATTAAGGAATGGAGGAGTAACAAGCAAGAGTGTTAATATATACACACACTAAAGTGATAATTGTACACCTTAATATATTAAAGGGATTATATTACCTTTATAATATAAATCTATAAATACATTTACTATCTATTCATTTTGTCTTTGAGTTTGTTATGCATTATATTTATAATTTTAAAAAAAACATGTATATACTTAGTTAGCGGGTTAAATATTGTTTCCTATCACCGTACTTTAAATCAACTTACAAATAATTAATTATATTTTTTTTTACAGTCAACTCATTAAACTTTAATTCTCTTTCAAAAATTTGAAATTCTGTCTTACAGTCAACTCACTGTACTATTTTTTCATTCATTTTATCCCTAAATTTATAGTTTTATTTATTAATTTTTTTCTTTATTTTCTTCTATGTTAATTGCTATTTTTTATTAGAATTATTTTTTATAATTTTTTTTTATTTCCGCTTAATATCATTTCATTTTCACTTAAGTATGACCACATCATACATGGGAGTTCCATGTCATCGTTCTCTATCTTATGTGGAATCCAATGTGGCAAATTAACCGTTTAAAGTCAACATAATTTAATGAATTTTGTAACGTTTTGTAAGAAAGATAAACTTTAATGAGTTGACTGTAAAAAAATAAAAATATAATTAATCATTTATAAATTAACCTAAAGTATAGTGATAAGAAACATTTAACCCCTTAGTTAGCTGATACTCAGCTATAAATAAAACTAAAGTACTATATTAAGCCACTTATTTTCTTAATTAATAGCACACTTTCTAATTTTTCCGAGAAAGAAAAATAAAATTTTTACAATAAAATTTTAATATTTTCTCTCACAAAGACGTATATATTATTCATTACTCGAAGAATTAACCTTGTGAAAACAAACATATTTACTCGTATGCTACGTTTAGATTGAAAAAATGGAATAGAATGGAAAGTGAATAATTCATTCTATTCTATTTTTGGTTGGAATGAGTTATTCTCCCTCTCCCTCTCCCAATGAATAAAATTTAAAAATTTGGTAGGAGGAATAAGAATGGTTCAATCTATTCCAATCACAACCAAACACAATTTTTTTCATTCTATCGGATCCAAACGTAGCAGTATATTGTTTTGAATTATTAATAGACGTTCCACCAGCCACTTCCTAACAAAAAAATTGTGGCCTCACTGGACCCTTAACTAGTTCATCAATCAATCCATACAAAAGAGAAACAAAGCACAAAAAGAGACGCAACAAAACAAAACTGTTTTCTTATGAGGAGTTAGCATCCAACAATTATTAATATCCACAACAAAATGTCCATCCTAATATGCTAATTAAAGTCTTGTGTTCCCATTACTCAAATGCTATTTTCCAATTGCTTCATTTTCCTTAATATAAATCGTTTTAGATAGGAGTGAGCAAAAAATAGATAAAACCGAATTACCGAACCGAACCGAATTATTTTAACCGAATTATTTCGATTTTTCGGTTTTTTTTGGAATTTCGGTTATATCCGAATTATTATTCAATATTTGATTTCGGTTCCGGTTCTCAAAAACAGGTTATTCGGGTATCCGAATAACCGAACATTAATTATTAAAAAAAATAATTTTATAATATTATTATTATCTCACTCGGTGAGTCAATTTGATTTCACATTTGAGCCTTTGACATTTCACATCCCATTTTCATTTTGCCCCATCTTAGCCCGCTCCACTCTTGCTTCACATTTCAGATCTGAGAGATCTTCTTGCTTCGACTTCAGTTGCTTCGCTTCCCTCTTGAGTCTCGACAGTCGACAGTCGACTTCTCTCTCTCGACATCCACCTCACTCTCTCGCCTCTGGAGAGTCTCGGCCACTGAAGCCAGTGCCCTCTTGGCTCGCCCTCTCCCCCCAGCGTGATTGTTGTTTGATTTGAATTTTGGGTTTATGTGATTTTTATTTTGGGTTTTTGTAGGTCTAAATTTGGGAATTTTCTGTTTTAATTGATTTTGGTTTTGGGTTTTATTTAAAAAGCTAGGATTTAAAGATTTTTTGATTTTTAGTTTTCGTGTTGTGTGGAGATGGAATTCGAATTTGTTGGTGAGCTATGTAATTGTATTGGATTTCTCTTTGTTTTTTAGTTTGATTTTGAGCTTTGTTAGGACTATTTGACCGGTTTGGGGATTATATTGTAGACATGTATATTGAGGAATTGAAGGAGGGAAGAGGGTGTGGAGAAGCCTATTTTCATTGATCTTTATCATGAACTTCATGACTCTGTTGTTTTTTATTTGATTATTTGATTCAGTTTTTACCCGAATTACCGAAATTACAATTCGGTAATTCGGTTTCGGTTATTCGGTTATTTTCAAATTTCGGTTATTATTTCGGATAGTAAAATTGTCACTAATTTAATTTTTGGTTATAACCGAATAGCTTATTCGGTTCGGTTATAACCGAATGATCACTCCTAGTTTTAGATAATTGTTTTTGTTCTTTAATAAGTACAAGTCGTTTGAGAATTTCAAGTAAATATTAATTGTTTAGTTTTCAATATTACCCCAAGTATTAAATACTCCCTCCGTCCCAGGATAAAAGTCTTGGTGGACTTTTCACGCATATTAAGAAGAGAAATGAAATGACAAAATTGCCCATAATAATATTTCATTATTCATTTTCAATGTAGGTGAGAGAGTGACTTATTATACTTATTAAATATGGAGAGAGAATTAGAATAAGGAAAGTATAAGATATTTAATGCTAAGGGTATAATAGAAAAAATTGTATAAAAGTTTGGTTATTAAAGGAAAGTGAACATTTAACATGGGACTATCAAAATAGTAATAAGGACTTTTATCCTGGGACAAGGACGAAGAGAGTAACTTTGGTTTTCTCACTATTGTTTGCCCAATAAATAACACTCTCTTTTTCTAATACAAGGGTAATATAGACAATTAATATTATATTTAATGTAATATAATTATTTTTTATAATACTTGTGTATAACTCTAAAACGATTTATATTAAGTAAGGGAATGAGTAATTAACTAGCATTTCGATCAGCTCTTGTGTTATTAGTTCCAAAGTTTCAATAATGTGTGCTTCTTGAAAAGGTGATTGGTGGAGCCTTCAAGTGATGGTCCTATTAGTCCTATGGAAAAGATATCCTTTTATTTTTTAAAGGTTTTTGGCAACGAGTTTTTAAAGGGGGAGTATTATTTCTATATATATTTTTGATATTTTTATATGGTACATTTTTACATAAAGGTGAGATTTACTGTTTGTTCATGTGAGAGAGTCATGTAAAAATATAAAAAATACATGTGAAAATATCAATTCACTTTTTAAAACTGTCGAAAATATGTACATTTTCGCTTTATGTTTTAGATATATTTCTTATAGTCCATATATTTCTATGGTGTATGTTTAAATATATTTAGAAGATACAGATAGTGTCATGCCCAAGGGCAGATCGATCTGTATATGGGACATCATATGCAGTTGTCTTTACTGAATTTTTTTTTATTTGTATAGGGACATGACAGATATATAAATTAATAAGTTCAAAGGGAAAATTTAATGGAAGAGTTAAATTTGGAGGGGGCAAAAAAATTCATAAACCAATTCTAAATACAAGTACAAAAATCTTCTTAGTTATAGGGCTTGGTGAAATATTGGATGTATTTTTTGTATAATTTTTGGTTTTGAATGTTCATCAGCGTGTGTACTATGAGAGATTGTTTAATTCAAGTTTGATTTTTTTTGTTATTTATTTGGTTGACTTTGGTTACTGTTTATTTGCTTTGATTAGGTTTTTGTTTTTAGGTTGTTTGATTTTCAATTGAAAATGAGATCATTTTGGTTGAGTAGTTTATGTCTTTAATTGTGATAGCTTATAATTATTTTGTCTTATTTTATAATGAAAAATGACTATGGGCCTTTAGTAGTCCTCATTTCTAGTTGTTATAATCACTTTACTTCCCTGAATCTAAATAATGGACTCTGTATAATTTTTGGTGTTCTGAGTATAAATTTTGGATAGTTTGTTTCTCTTATTTCAAGTAAAACTTATTTGAAACTTATAAAAAGATACCAAAACTAGTTTATACTTTGAAATTAATTCATTGTTTTGTTTGAATATAGAAAACAAATTTGGTTTGAGGTTTTGAGCATTTGGAGAATCATTCAAATTGAACTATGACAAGTAACCGAAATAAAATTTTAAATTGTATCTAAATATTTTTTTTATTTAAAATTCCTTTTTTAATTTGGATTATGAATATTTATTACAATATGTAACATTATTGTGATTAATTAATATTATGTTTAGTTCAAGTTTTCTTTATTTAACTTCAACAAAAAAATTAATTAAAATCAGCTCCTGCTGAGATTTTTTTTTGAATCCGGCCAGGTCATGCCATTGCCAAAGGTCTGATGAGGAGTTGATGAGGTCTTCGCCTGACCGGTTGAGACATAGCAACAACTTAGGGAAAATAATAGCAAAGAAAAATTAAAATTGAAAGAAAAAACAATGATACCTAAGAAGCAAAATTTTATGTGGCTAGCCCAAAAATTAATTGGTTACTCCACGGTAGTCTTACTATTTTAGAATATCATGTGCAGGATCCTTTATTTAATTATATAATGCAGTTTAAGAATCCTAATTCAAAAATTTATTCATACTTGATAATAATAATATTCCTCCAAAGTGATCGAGGGTGTTGATAAAATGTGCAATGGGGATTTAACAGTTAGAGGTGTCCCGGACCTTGGGTAAAACCATTGGACTGGACCACCGCTCTAGCTGGTGATTAAGTAATGTATGTGTACATATGGTAACATGCATGTTTCAGATACTTCAACTCATGAAATTAAAACCGATATGACAAATATGAAAGTGGACGACTAAGTGGGGTGGGGTGGGGGGAAGGAGGGGATGCTATTAAAAGAATTAAGAAGATAGTAAAAGCTGACTTTTCCTTTGCTTGGTAAGTGCACTCAAGTTGACCTCATCATACATTGAGACATTTGGCAAGAATTAGGCACTGATTCAAGATAACTCTCACTAGCCAAATTAAGTGCATCAATTTATGGAATTACAATCAACGATTAGGATTATGGTTGTCGGAATAGTGTTCGTGGCCAGCGCGGATGAGAACCCATATATATATATATATATATATATATATATATATTCTTGAGCTGAAAGTGGGAATGAAAGTGACGTAAAGGTTGTAAAAGTACACTGCATGAACAGTAGTCTTCACTTTGTAGTAGTGCATGGTATAAAATGATTCCGAATTGTCAATAGTCTCTGCTGCTCTTTGATTTTTCTCCATAGCTAGACTAGCTAGAATCACATTTTGTAGTCCTTTAGGCTTTTGCAGAAAGGTTGCTGTCGATTGATTATCTGCATAAGATGAAACAATAAGTTGATCAAACTCAAATATCATGTAGTATATATTCTTACGACTGTATATATTCTTCAGTAACTATTGGAAAGTGAAGTAGGTCCAAAAAATCCACTGAAAACAGAACATTTACTACTCGATCGTGTGGAGGAAGGTTAAAGTTGGGTTGATATACAGCACAGGCCTAAGGCCTTACCAAGCATCAGCTCATTTTGTGAAGTTAGATTTTTATTGGGGTAGGAGGAAAGGAATATTAGACAAGATATATACACCAAATTAGCAATCACACTTGGTCGGTTTTTGCAAGTACTATTAGTGCCAATCTTATATATGGAGCTAGTATACCATATATGGACCATATATATATTATATATATAGAGAGAGGCATCTTTTAATGAGTGGTTTGTAATGACAAAGAGTGCCTGGCAAACTATGGACCTGTAGAGAAATTCTCCTTCATTCATTCATCTGCCACACATTTGAACTTGCGGCAATGCTTGCCTGAAAGCAAGGTTGATTGCCAAATTACAGGATATATTTTCAAGTAACAAGAAAGAAAGCTATATATATACTTACAGGGACCACGACATTTAGCATATTTTTGATGGAGATTTTGCTTACATGATTAACCACTCACTCTAGCTACACTTTGGGACAACATAATAAGGCTATATATGTAGACCAAACCATCTGTTGGTCTACTAGTAAGTCGTTTACCTAGATCAAACTTCTTTTAGATGTGTGTGGTTGTTATAGGCGTAATGTGTCGTGCTGGGAGTTTTGAGATCCTTACCTAACTCTGATTTTTTGGCACCAAGAAAAAGAGAAACGGGAGACGAGAAAAGTAGTGCTATGAACTGTGATTTATGTGAAATATGTTGTCAATGCAAATATTAGATTTGAAAGAAAATTGAAATGATAACCTGCCTGTACTCGATCATAATTTTCTGTTAAATTTGTTGAAGAATGAGTTGATGGACTTCTTTTAATAACCTGTTTAAGCCATGTAAAAGGGTACATATATATACTTAGAATTTGAAGAAAACAAAGTCTTATGTGTTAGAAAATTTTAACCAAACCATTTCAGAAGTTGAAAATATCCATAGCACTATTTTGGAAGAGAATGTTCATTCTGCAGCATTTTTGAGAGTAGTTTTCGATGCGTTTGAAAGAGAATCAAGTGTTAGGTGCGTTTGGAACCTCTAAATGTGCCACACTAGCTATTTTTGTTTTGTGCGTTACGTTTGAGTCTTAAAAGTTAAATAAACCGCGTTTTAAATAAAATGCTTCTAGACCAACAAGATTTTTAAGTCCGTTTGGACTTCCAACGCCATCAATGCTCTAAACTCTGTGTAATCAAGCATATACTGAGAAATTGAGTATGAACTATAAACAAAACTTGAAAAATTTCAAGAAATAGGAACTACAAGATGGAATTAACCCTCAATTGTCATGCACCAAAATCTTATTATCAACTATAAGTACATTGGAAAATTGCATTGCACTAATCACATTTGGTTACATAACAGAGCAAGCATTAGGATTCTCATCGCTGAACATTTGATCAGGGGCATAAGAATACTCCATGTAATACTTGGGAGGATAATATTCACTCTTCTTGATTTCCATTTTCGACTCCTCTTCGCCCTTTGCTCCTTCTTCTTCTTTCTTTTCTCCTTCTTTTTCTTCCTTTTTCTCTTCTTCTTTCTTCTCTTCTTCCTTCTTTTCTTCATCCTTGACAATCCAAGCTTGCTTCTTGGTTTTTTTGTACACATCATCGACTAACTTTGTCGGATCAATTACACCTTTTACACTTACTTGATCATTCGCTAGGTCTGTTGTCACTGATTCAACACCTGCAATACAAAATGAAATAATCCGGGTCAAATCCCGAGTCTGGAACAAATCTCGGATTAAATTTTAAATCCGAATCGAATCAAATCCATCCATCCAAATAAGGCCTTAAACCACTGGCCTTATAGTATCTTCTTGGGTCTTAGCCCACCACATACTCACTCAAAATGTCATGACTTGAAGGTACTATTGTTAGTAATTTAATTTCTTATATACAGACATATTTTTCCCATATCTTTCGATATGTGGGACTGAGGTGTTACACGAAACATATGAAAAATGCGCTCTCTATGAGCTTTGGGAAGAAAGTATGGAAGAACTTGTTGGATTGATTGGAATGAATACCTTGGATCTTTCGAATTCGCTTCTGCAAAGCTTGAGCACAAGCTTCACAATGCATTCCTATTTTTAGAACCACTGTTATAACTGGAGGAGGCTGCAAGAAACATATAACCAAACACCATTAATTAATTACTAGTTTAACCAAAAGGCTGCATGCATGATTGAACTATCTGAAACTGAAATAACTAAATAATATTGAATTTGGGAATTCAATAACAGCATGGCAAAATATGAAAAACACGTGAAAACTGGAATTGCATATATAATTCTGGTGTGATCCTTAATTTTAACAGGAGTTTCTATTGCATTATCATTGTTGGTGTTAATGTTGTACAACATTTGATTGATCTGCTTTTTAGACCAATGGATGTGTACTTGGTCACATTGCTAAAGGTCCCCCGGTTCCAAATATAAGGCCTCTTCAAGCTAGAAGACCATCTAATTCTCGGCCGGCCCACCCTAATGTTGCAGCAGACCAGCTTTGGCTACTAATAGAAAACTGCCAAATTTTAAAGTACAATACTGCTCCTGATAAGATTAAAGAGGAATCGAACCCCCTATACAGAACTCAATCCAACTATATATATATATATATATCCACACCAACCGACTGCTAAGCAGAATGTGAGCCTTAATGTGATTTCCTAGCTGTTCTTGAACCATCTCATCAACTGCGTACTGGGTGTTCATTCTTGGACCGTGGCTAACACACAAGAGAAGGCTAATTAATCTGTTATAACAATATCAACAACCTACACTGTTATAATTTATTATTATTATTATTATTTTATTTGTGGGTTTAATTTTAAAGACGATATATTTATTATTTTTTAAAATATATGGGTGATCTGGTGAGAATGCGAAATGAATAGATATTTGAATGAGGGTTTCCCGTGAGGGGCTAGATCCCATTGTTCCCAGCAGCAGCAGCTGCAACTGCACTGCATGCACATGCAGCACCTTAATCTCCGGGAGAAGTGGGGTCAACCCTCTCTCTTCTCTTCTCTTCTTCACAGGCCACAGCAGCAGCCTCACAGGACAGGTGAGGTGAGGTGAGGTGAGGTTGATGAGTGAGTGACTCAAATTTAATTAATTATTCTGGCCTCGTAAAATGTGCCAGCTATCCACCGGATGTCCCTCTTTCCTGCCCACTACTATTAACCTCTTTCTCCTCTCTTCTGTTGCTTTCATTCATAGTCAGCCAAATAAAGATGTCACTCACAACTTGGCACACTGCACAATGTTTTTAAGAAATCTTCAAACATAAATGCTGCTATCCTATGGTTTGTTTATGTTGGATCCGGTTAGCATGAAGTTATTTTTTTGGTAAGTTGGTTAATTGATCAATAGAATACTGACACACATACAACCTCGTGTGCATGTCAGTATTCTATCGGTCAATTGACCAACTTACCTCAAAATAAACTTCATACTAATCATTTCCGTTTCTGTTTGATCGGGGAGTTATTAGCATGAAATTAATTTTGTTATCAATATATTTTTGACGCAGACTAGAAGATGATATCTGATTATAACATTTTCAATGTTATATTTAATACAATATTATATAATACGTTTATAAGTTAAATAAATAAAATTTAAAATACATCAAACACACTTAACAGACCGAACACCATATAACTGTACAAACCCTAAATTGGCTAAATCAATGTTAAAATATGCCAATGATATTATGGGCATACAAATTAATAATTCAAGATAAATATATACACTTTTTAATACACACCGTGCATAAGTTAATAATATATATATATATATTAAGTTAGCTGGACAACAACTTTTTACGCTCAAAATATTAATCATTGCCCATCGAGTATCAAGCACTTTTCACTAAATGCCCTACTACATAGCAAAATCATTCTTCATAACCGGGAGCCTTTGGCTCCGTGTTACTCTAGGCCCATTACTAAACAAGAACTCATATGTTCAATCATTGACACTGGTCAAGTAGGTGTGTGTTTAAATTCAATTTTCCGCTCATCTTAATAAATCATCTGAACCGTCTAAAATTTGAGATAAATCTCACCGTCCATAGTGCCGGAGGCACGAGACTGTTGCTAGTATATATATATATATATATATATATATATATATATATATAGAATGATTCATAGCAAATATTTATTATAAATTAAAAATAGACAAATATCATATTTATCGTTCAATATATGAGCTAACGGTCAAAATTAGAATTGAAAATTTTATGTCCGTTACTATTAGTAGCCGACGATGGGTTACGTCCGCTACTAATAGTAGCTGATAACGATACTATTTTCAATGATATCTGCTACTACTATTAGTAGCAGACGACGAGTAACCACGACCGTTGATTCTTGTATTGTAGTTAATGATAGTGTTTGCCAATTTTTAATTCATAACAAAACAAGTACTACTATACATCATTTATATATATATATATATATATATAGAGAGAGAGAGAGAGAGAGAGAGGGAGAGATTAGTATGGAGGATTATTAATTAGTTGTACCTCATCTTTCTTCTCTTCTTTTGGTGGCTCTGGTTTAGTTTGTTGGTCCTTGTTTTCTTCGGGGGGCTTGGGAAGAGGAGAGATGATCTCAACTTTACGGCCACTCTTCTTGTGTATCCTCTCGGACACCTTTATTGGGTCTGCTGTCTTTCCCTTCACCACCACTTTACTCGCCTTGCAATCCGCCGTTACTTCCTCCACTCCTGTTTTATTCAAATTCATATATTACTACTTTCTTCATTTCTACAATAAAAAAAAACAGTCACATTTAAATTTATTTTATTTTATTTGTATTCAATATTTATCTTTAGATTTATTTAATGTTTAATTAATAGTGATGACAATATAATCAAGGCTCGACTCTAGACCATCTTTCATCACGTGAAGAAAGTGGGTCCTACCTTCACGTGAGAGTGAATCATGTAAAAATATCAAAAACTCATATAAAAATAATGGGAGTGGTTAACATGAAGTTAATTTTAGTCAATTGAACAATACAGTATTGACATGCAGATAAGATGTGATCTCATTTTCTGCGTGTCAGCAGTGTATTGGTCAATTGACCAACTTACCATGAAATTAACTTCATGGTAACCGAATCCGAAAATAATGTTCCCCTGCTATTATTTTACTTGTTGAAATGAAAAGTTGTTTAAACATTTTAATTGCAAGTCCAAAAGAGAGAGCAATTTTTCCAAAGCTTCACTTTAGAGTACCATAATTTTACTGTGATTAATTAAAGAGATATAATAATTAAGAGAAAAGAGTTAGAAAAATGACCTTGGAATCCTTTTAAGGATCTTGCAACTTTTCTTGCACAAGCCTCACAATGCATGTCCACCTTGAGCACAATCTCTTGAGGGGCCTCTTCTTCCTTCTTCTCATCTTCTTTCCTTTCTTCTTCTTTCTTTTTCTCTTCCTCTTTCTTATTTTTAATAAAAATAACAAAGAACCATGGGTGAGAAAAAACTGCTTAATTAAGATAAATCAAATAAAAATAAATAACCACAAAATGAAAAATAGAAGGCTAGCTTTTAATGTTGCAGTATTATATATATAGGATTAGTAGAATTAATAAAATGAAGCAGAAAAATGAGAAAATTGCTCTTACTTCACCCATTTATCTTCTTCTCAAAGCTCTGAAAATATTCAGTGAATCCCTTTTCTAAGCTTCCTCTCTCTTTATAATCTCTCTCCCTCTCCCTCTCTCTCTCTCTCTCTCTCTCTCTCTATCTATATATATATATATATATGTCTCTGGTGGTGGGGGTAGAATAAGGAAGAACATTTAAGTAGGGGGAGGTGAAGTTGGAAATCTGACGTGTATATAAACATGGTTAATTAAGGCAGGCTAGACAAAAGTTCTTTACTGAGTCAGCACCTAATTATTTGGCCATGCTAGTACTGTGTGTTTCTACGTATTTAAAGGATGGGACAGTCTAAATTTAATTCCTTCATCATCTTCTGCCCACTAGTACCCTATCTATCATATTTCTTATTTAAAAAAAAATAAAAAATAATAATTCAGTAATTTTTTCTTATCAGTATATTATTATTTTCACACGAATTTTAAATATTTTTCACGTGATTCTCTCTCAAATTAAGGTGAGACCCATTTTTTTTTTATGTAACAGAAAATTATGTAAAAATATTAAAAATACGTATAAAAATATCAATTTCCTCTCATTATTGTTTTCTATGCTTTAATTTAGCTCAAAACAATGTATGATTTCTTCCCCATGAGCCCCGTAGGATTTTTTTTTTATAAAAAAAATGCCTCATACTTATTATTGGCAGCAGAAGAATCCACATTCACTACCCTAGCTACATGTACAATTGACGAGATAAATTTATTTATTACTCGAAAATATACACCATGACATTCACGTGAAATATACATTTAGTCTAATCTAACCACCACTTGAAATAACTTCTTTTATTGCTAAAAGATATTCTCTGTCATTTTAGTGATCTTAGCATGTTTGTTTAGTGCCCCCTGAATTTTGGAGCTTAAGCTATAAAGAGACACCAATAATATACTCCCTCCGTTCCTTAATATATATCGTTTTAGATATATACACAAGAATTAAGGAAATAATTGAAAAGTATTAACTATACTATCAATTGTCTATAATACCCTTCACATCACTTATCTCATAATTAAAGAGTTTTATTGGGAGAATGAGAGAATCAGAGAAAGACTTAAGAGTAGAGTAGTATAGGATAATGATAAATATGGATCAAAAAATTAGGTGAAATAATAAGGGACAATTATCACTATTCTCCTAGATAACCACAAACGACAAATAATTAGGAATAACAAAAAAAATTTAAAACGACCTATATATAGGAATGGAGGGAGTATATCATATTTGGTATAATAATGCTTAAGATATTAGAAAAAAAATACCAATAATATATATCATATTTTATATAATATATATATATATATATATATATATATATATATATATATATATATATATATATATATATATATATATCCTTGAAGTTAGGATCTTAAGCTCACCCCTTATCCATTTCACTCACCCAGTTTAGCGGACGGACGTGACGATTGGTAATTATACAACTGTTGTAAATCTATACTTTTAGTGACAGATGACATATATATATCGTCGCTAAAAGCATAAGCGACAGTTGTAGATGACCAAATCGTCCGGAGTTACGTCGCTAAAAAGGTGAACTTCGGGTGAGTTAGATAAAGGGTGAGCTTAAGATCCAGACCGTATATCCTTATCTTGTAGTTAAAATTAACATAAGATTGGCATTAAAGATAATAACGGATATAGATAAAGGACTAGCTAGTCGAAAATCATATGGATAACTATCGATATATAAGATTATGTACACTAACAATTGCGTATTAACAAAGAAAATAACGTTAGATTTATAAATTAAGCTTAAAGTCTAGTATATAAAGACATCAAACTCTCTAACTGAAAGTCAATTGAGAGAAAAGTTGACACAAATCATTGTATGCTAAATATATTAATTTTCAAGGTTTTTAATGTGGAACAAGATATATATTCTAACAAATAATATACGAGAGTCTATAAGTGAGAGTATAATCCACGCGCTCTTTTCTCATTAGTACTTTTTCTCATTAGTACAAAATCAGTGCACATGAAAATAAACAGAGAGTGAATTTATTTTCTTGTATATCAAATATGAATAGATGGCTACAACTTTATACTAATAATAATACATCAAGATCCTAATCTATTGCCTATAATCAAGCCTAATTATTTACAAAGATATGGAAAATAATAACTAGTGATTATTGTACAATATTTGACAGCCTATTTTGATTATTGTTTCCTTTAACACTCCCCCTCAAGTTGGAGTATATGTTAATGACACCCAACTTGTCAAGTAAGATTTTAAACTGTGTGGAACTTAGTGGTTTGGTGAACAAATCTGTTGGTTGTTATGTGGTCCATATATGGTATCGAATCATTCCTTGGATCTTTCTCACGCACTGGATGATGATCTATCTCTGTGTCTTGGTCCGTTCATGAAAAATTTGGGTTTGATGTTAGGTGCGTGGGTTTTTTGATTATCCGAGAATAAAATTGGGTTGTAGTGGCTGACTTTCAAATCCCTTAAAATGTTTTTTAACCATGTAATCTCACAGCATGTAGTGGCCACCGACCGATATTCCGCTTACGACTTGAGCGTGATATTGTAGTTTGTTTTCTTGGTTTTCAGCTGGCGCTCTTTCAAGCATTATCTGATAACACCTGAAATCGACCTCCTTGTGTCCTTGCAACGAAACTGTCGGCATCACAAAAGGCTTATAACTGAAATGAACCTGTGGATGGTAAAAGAATGCCTTGTCCATGTGTTTGTTTAATGTATTTGAGCACTTTATGAGCTGATTCTAGATGTGGTTATCGGGGTTTGTCCATAAATTGGCTTAACATAAGATTAGTCTCCCTACTAGTCTTCTGTACGGTGATGCATTATCCAAGAGCTTGCCGCTTGGCTGTGTGAGTGATATGATTTGTTCCACAGGGAATCGATAAGGTTTGACACCAAAGAATCCAGCATCATCCAGAATTTCTAAGGCATATTTGCGCTGAGATAAGGTGAATCCATGCTGTGATCTTGCAACTTCTATGCCTAGGAAATATTTAAGTTTCCCTAAGTCTCTGAGCTTGAATTGTCTTGACAGTAATAATTTGGAGTCCAGTATGTCCTTCAAGTTATTTCCAGCTAATATAACATCATCAACATAGACCATCACAACTAAAAAACTATCTTGATGACTTCGGATGAACAAGGAATAGTTGGACGAGGATTAATGAAATCCAGCAGCCTTGAGTGCAGTAGAAAGTTTGATGAACCATTGTTTAGAAGCCTGTTTCAATCCATAAAATGATTTTTGGAGTTTGCACACATGATTCTCCCCCTTTCGTCCGAAACCAGGAGGCAAAGACATGTATACTTCTTCATCAAGGTCACAATTCAAAAATGCATTGTTAACATCCAATTGATGTAAATGCCAACCACGCAAAGCCACCACACTAAGTAAAACATGAACTGTTACCATTTTCACCATAGGAGCAAAAATTTCCTTGTAATCAACTCCTTCAACTTGACTATAGCCCTTAGCCACCAGTTTGGCTTTATAATTCTATATTGTCCCATCGGATTTCAATTTGATCTTATACACCCATCTGCACCCGATATGACGTTTATGGGATGTCAAGGATACCAAACTCCGAGTTCCATTAGCTTGCAAAGCTGTGATTTCATGTTGCATAGCCTCACGCCATTTAGGATTTTGAATAACCTGTGAAAAAATCGTGGGTTCTTTGAGAATGGTGAGTTGTGTAGTGAAGGCTTTATGAGCGGGAGAAAGATTATCATATGACATGAATTGAGAAATGGGATGAGCAGTACCTGAAGTTTCGACCAAGTTCGTGGACGATGTTGGTGCATGCCTTGATGGGAGAGTCGTCTCGACATGAAAGTCTTGCAAGTAAGTAGGCGATTTGGTTGGTTGGTTGTTACAATGGGATGGCTGAGTTAGGACGGATGAAGATGATATAGTTTCTGTCATGGCTGGTATGGAAGCATGTGGCGAGGGAGGAGCAGGTGTTTCATGTTCTTGTGCTGGAGTGGGCTGTTTATATGGGATGGTAAGAATGGAAAGGCTATTTTGGGTAGCGCGCAGTAGGTCCATGAGAAGGAGATGGAGAAATGTGCTCTGACAAGGAGTCCATGTCAAAGTTTAAAAATGGTGCATTGTTTAGCACTGGAACTTGTGGTGTGTCAGAGGTAATTGATGGTGCAGTGGATTGTGAGTGATGATGAAAAGGGAACAAGTCTTCAAAGAAGACAACATCCCGTGACACCATGCCATTTTTCTGAGCAGTGTCATAAACACGATACCCTTTTTGTCCATAAGGATATCAAAGGAAAATGCACTGAGATGCTCGAGGATCAAACTTAGAAGGGTGTTGTGCATGAGTGGAAAAAAAACATAAACAACCAAATACGTAGGTGTGAATAATTGGGAACTTTGTTGAACAACTTTTCATATGGAGTTTTTCCTTTGAGAAGAGGAGTGGGTGTTCGATTTATGAGGTATGCAGAAGTGAGAATAGCATCCCCCCAAAATCGTTTAGGAAGACCAGCTTGAATGAGTGACGTATGTGCCATATTTAAAAAATGCCTATGATTCCGTTCGGCGACTCCATTTTATTGTGGTGTGGTCACACAACTAGTTTGATGAACAATGCCCTTGAGAGAATAAAAATTTTCAAGTTTAATTTTTAGCCCATTATCACTACGAATGATTTTGACCTTGGAATTAAATTGAGTTTCAGCCATGTTAACAAACTTGACTAGAAGTTCCCTAGTATCAGATTTATGTTTCATGAAATAAATCCATGTGCATCTAGTATAATCATTAACAATAGTAACGAATTACTTTGCACCCGAAATAGAATAGACCATATAACCACCCCAAATGTCAACATGAATTAAATCAAAACAAGATGCAGTAGAAGTAGAACTTGAATGAAATGGAAGTCTTGTTTGTTTAGCCAATGGACAAATTAAGCACTTGTCGATATCATAAGATTTATTTTTGAATTATGGTAAAGAAAATAACAAAGAAACTTCAGACGAAGGATGCCCAAGACTTTGATGCCAAAGAGTCAGATTGGAGATTCAGATATGGTTGCATGTCCCTTTCTTGAATTGGTCGAAATAGTAGAGACCCTCCAATTCAATTCCCGTCCCAATCATCTTCCCCAAGCGTAGGTCCTGAATAACACAAAATTTATAAGACCCTGAATTTTATGAAATGAAAGTATTCAATTTTCTTATAATTGAAAATTTTGCAAAGTAAGCAAGTTGATATAAAATATTCGTTGTGTCGGGGAATATTCGATTGGTCGGGGAATATTCGTTTTAATAGGGAATATTCTTATGACGACACAATTATTGGTGGACCCCACAACGAAAGTATTTTCGTAGTTAGAAAATGACAGAAATATCTTTTTTATAAAAATAACGGCAAAAGTTTTACCGTTAAACTGTTGAGATACCCGGTGGTAAAAATACAGTAATACGCGTGGTTGCATAGTAGCATACGATATTGATTATTGATGCTTACTTAAGAAGCCACTCAATTTACTCAATTATTATTCTGAGAATTGTTGACGTAGTATCTCACGTTATTTGATTCAATTATTGTCACAGATTCATCTGCATAATATTTTATATTATTAAATTAATAATTGAGACAACAAAGTTATTCATATTATTAATTGCAATATTAATTGACGATGTCTAAAAAGTTCTGTCGAAGAAAGGGGTTTGGTCACCTAATTGTTTTCTGTACCATGTATTTGGCGACTCAGAATGGGTTGGATGGAATGGACCTATTTTGGGGTTGTCACATTTGGTATCAGAGCTATAAGTAAAGAGCCCCGATCCTCTCGGTTTGGTGACTTCACATTGATGGGGGATGCACGAAGCAGGACTCTCCGTAGTGGGGCCTGCTTCTGCGGTGGAAGCCCGATAGAGTACCGATGTAAGGTCTTTGTCCATGGATGGGACATTTGTCACATTTGGTATCAGAGCTTAGGGATATGATCTCTGGCAGAGATCGGGGAATAGAACTAGGAGGGGAGAGATGAGTAAATCCTTCGCTAATGTGTCCTACCTAAGCTTATTTGTTGGTCAGTCATAATATCGGGATATTATGTGAAATATTAATTTGTTCAATTAACCCTTGTTTTGAAGCTGTATTCTAGAATGATATCTGAAATACAGGAGATGAGCGTGGAGAAATCATGATGACAGGGAACATGGAATCAAATGAAAGCAATGTATTCTCAACTCTTTTGAAATACGAGGTATACGTAAATTTCGGGATGAAATTTCATAAGGAGGGAGATTGTAAGACCGAATTTTATGAAATAAAAGTATTCAATTTTTTTATTACTATTATAAATGGTTAAATTGATAAAAGTTAAAGTTAAGGGTGATATATGAATTTTTTTAAATACGTAAGTGGTTATAAAATATTCATTGTTGTCGGGGAATATTCGTTTAGTCGTGGAATATTCTTTCTGTCGGGGAATATTAAATGCGACCAAGTTGACATTTTTATGGGCCCATAATGAGAATAAGCGTCGGATGAAGAAAACAACAAATTTGAGTTTTTATAAATAGCAGGCGTAGTTATTCTGAATTAACTTTGTTGGAATACGGTGGTTAAAATACGATGTCTGGCGTTGTAAGTTTGCGATAGCACACACGGTATTGCACAGATATTTTTTCAATTATTGATTCTTACGTGAGAAGGCCTTTACTCGATAATTATTCTGATAATTCTTATTCAATATTTTATTTTATTGGTTCAATAATTCTTTGCGTTGATATTTTATATTATTGTTGTTTTGATAATTGTCCTTTGCACTGATATCTCCATTATCGGATCAATAATTCATATTATTTGAATAATATTATTAGATACATTATTGGCAATGTCTAGAAAGTTACATCGAGGAGAGGTTTGGTCACCTAATTTTGGCGTCGATAAGGAGAAATCCTTATCGGAAAGCTCCCTCTTTCACAGAGGCGGCACTGGTTGTCATAATTGTGATTACGTAATATTATTTGTGAATAATTAATTATTAATTTATATGATAAGGAAATATTTATTTGATGTGGATATAAATGATGGATTTATTTATGTGGTTATAAATGAAGGAATTAATGTTGAGGTGTTTTATAAGTATTTTTGTCGGATTGGAGGTATTAAAAGATCAAATCGGTGTTAACTACTGACTTTATTGTGTGAGTTATAATTTTTAATCGTAGTTGGATCGTTGTGATTTTTGGATATGTTATATATATATAAGTTGAGTATATGTTCACAAATTTTGAGCCGTTAAAAATGAGCGAATGATTTGTTATGAATTTTAAGAGGTGGTGATTCGGAAATTAGGTTTATAAATGATTTTGGTGGAAAATTCTAGAAATGGGTGGGCCCCACTTTTTGGTTGTTGGGGAAGATGGTTTGATTTTTGGTGGGTGAAATAGTAGCGAGGTAAAAGCCATCAAGTAAGAGTCGAAGTCTGCCTTGGCGTCTTTAACATTTTCCTATAAATAGAGGGCTAAGTTAGAATTGAAAATCACACGAAATTCATAAGTTTTCTCTCTTTCTCTCTACAGATTATCAGTGTATTTTGTGAGTATTTAGATACTTGGTGAGTTCTTTATTCATCGGTTGCAAGTTTTCTTGTTGTCATATCAGATATCTAGTCGGAAGTCTTTGCTCTTTTGAGGAGGGTAAGGGATTATAAGGGATATTAAGGTATGTTATTTTCTTCATAATGATGTTATTCTTTCAATATCATTATCTTTGAAATATTGGTATGGATTTTATTGTGGAATTTCTACCTTTTTTGAGTCGGGGTTCTTATTCACGTATACGGCGTATACTTTATTCACGTATATGGCATTATTCATGTATATGGCATTATTTATTATATGATATTATTTATTTATCTTATTCTGATCTGAATCTTATATCACGATTACTTATTCATTCGAGTTACTATTCACGAGTTACTATTCATGAGTTACTATTCACGGGTACTATTCATGACAAAAATTGGTTTCTTTTTTGTGACCAAATTATCGTTGATTTATGAATCTTACTCTTGAAATTAAATGAAGTTGTTGATCATATTGTTTTTATTATCATATATAACATTTTATAACCACGATGTTGAAATTTCTCTTTGACTTGAGTGTAAAGATGGGTAGATTATTGGTATGATCATGACTATGGGTTCTCTTTGGCGGTGGTGCAAAGTTGAATTGTTGGTTGGTATGATCGTGACCATTGAATTTATAATTGAATATTTTTAGCTTAAGTCTAAAGGTGAAATGATCAACATGGTTATAATTATTGTTTATATAAATTCTAAAATGATTATATATTTCTTTGAGATATTAATATATTTGGCTTGTGCTGAAATATGAAGCTGTTGATGAATATATTTGGCTGTAGTGCAAATATGAGCTATTGAGGAATATCTTTGGCGTTTGTAGTGCAAAGATGAATTGTTGATGAATATCTTTGGCCCGTAGTGCTGAAGATGACTGTTATTGAATATCTTTGGCTATAGTGCAAAGATGGTTTGTTGATGAATATCTTTGGCGCGTAGTGCAAAGATGAAATTATTAGTATGATTATAAGCGGGAAGCTGTGATTTGGTATAACCATGATCTTTGATGTTTGAGGTAAAGACATGTGATGAAAATTATCTTAGATCACGGATGCGAAGAGAATTTAGAATTACAATTATGATTATGAGTTATTCATATAATTGTGGAAAAGGCTGTTGATTAATGTTCTGAGGATAAAACATTGTTGGTGGACTTTTAATATGAGAAGATAATAGACTTTTATGGTCTATTTAACTCTTCTAATGGATTGCTTTCGTTCATTGCAACTATGGTTGAAATTTTTATCATCTACCATATGTTCTAAATCTACGATTTATTATTGATGAAGGTTATTGATAATTTAATTATCTTTAGTCATGATATTCTTTCTTGAGCTAGTTGTGCTCACCCTTTTGCTTCACAATTCCTTTCGGGTAATAAAAGTGTATTTGGGTCGGAGGAATAGAGGGTAACAGGGGAATAGAGCGGTGGTCATCATTTAGTAGTTATATTTGGTGAATCAAATAGGGTGGCGAACCCAACGTTGGAAGGGTGTTTTGCCACTATCATACAAGATGTACAATGACATACAACCTCGTGTCATCATAAGGCGGGGTTGTCTTTCATCCACTTCTTGAGTATATTTACAAGTACTACTATATAATCTTGGTGTTTTGTTTGAAGTATAATTCTCAATTAGAGGCGGTGGAGATAATGATATGTCGAGAAGACTCACCATTGGGAAGAATATGATAGTAATCTTCTCGTTTTTTCTTTGGGGTCTATTGGATTGACCGAGGATAATTACGTGACCATATGATATCTATCATAACCTAGCAGCATGGCCTCCCATGTACGAAGGTTTCCTTGAGCACTTCCCAAAGATTATAATTTCTAAAATAGTTTTTGACTATACCTTTATGTAAGGTATCATTGTGACGTCTATATCAAGATTGGGATGAGAGTCGCGGTTGGTATATATTTGTATCAAACTCTGACATATGTGTTGTTGTATTTTGCCACGACAATTGTTGTAATAAAGTTGTAGTTGTTTTTACGTACCATGTATTTGGCGACTCGAGAATGGGTTGGATGGAATGGACCTATTTTGGGGTTGTCACATTTGGTATCGAGAGCTAAGTAAAGCCCCGAGCCTCTCGTTGGTGACTTCGCATTGATGGGGGATGCAAGAAGCGGACTCTCCGTAGGGGGATGGCAGATTCTGCGGTGGCAAACTAATAGAAGTACCAATGTGAGGTGTTGTCCATGGATGGGACATTTGTCACATTTGGTATCGAGCTTAGGGATATGATCTGGCGGAGATCGCGGATCGGGGAATAGAACTAGGAGGAGAGAGAGTAAATAAATTTGCTAGTGTGTCTACCTAAGCTTATTTGTTGGTCGGTCGTAATATCGGGATATTATGTGAAATATTAATTTGTTCAATTAACCCTTGTTTTGAAGTTGTATTCTAGAATGATATCGAAATACGAGGAGATGAGCAATGGAGAAATCATGATGGCGGGGAAGATGGAATCTGAAATGAAAGCAAGGTATTCTCAACTCTTTGAAATACCAATCACGTAAATTTCGGGGACGAAATTTCATAAGGAGAGAGATTGTAAGACCCCAAATTTTATGAAATAAAAGTATTCAATTTTTTTAATTATTCAATAAATGGTTAAATTGATAAAAGTTAAAGTTAAGGGTGATATATGAATTTTTTTTTCAAAATATGCAAGTGGTTATAAAATATTCATTGTTGTCGGGAATATTCGTTTAGTCGTGGAATATTCTTTTACGTCGGGGAATATTAAATGCGACAGTATGACCATTTATGGGCCCATGTGAGAATAAGCTGTCGGATGAAGAAAGCGACAAATTTGAGTTTTTATAAATAACTTGGCGTAGTTATTCTGAATTAACTTTGTTGGAATACACGGTGGTAAAAAAATACGATGTCTGGCGTAGTTTTGCGTGTGGCACTTGCGGTATTGCGATTTTTTCAATTATTGATGATTCTTACGTGAAGGCACTACTCGATAATTATTACGATAATTCTTGTTCAATATTTTATTTTATTGATTCGATAATTCTTTGCGTTGATATTTTATATTATTGTTGTTTGATAATTGTCCTTTGCGATGATATCTCCATTATCGGATCAATAATTCATATTATTTGAATAATATTATTAGATAGCATTATTGGCAATGTCTAGAAAGTTACATCGAGGAGAGGTTTGGTCACCTAATTGCTTGGCGATAAGGAGAAATCCTTATGGAAAGCCCCTCTTTCACAGTAGAGCTGCTGGTTGTCATTATTGTGATTACGTAATATTATTTGTGAATAATTAATTATTGATTTATATGATAAGGAAATATTTATTTGATGTGGATATAAATGATGGATTTATTTATGTGGTTATAAATGAAGGAATTAATGTTGAGGTGTTTTATAAGTATTTTTCGGATTGGAGGTATTAAAAGATCAAATCGATTGTTCTTTGACTTTATTGTGTGAGTTATAATTTTTAATCGTAGTTGGATCGTTGTGATTTTTGGATATGTTATACATATATAAGTTGAGTATATGTTCACAAATTTTGAGCAGAATTAAAATGAGCGAATGATTTGTTATGAATTTTAAGAGGTGGTGATTGGAAATTAGGTTTATAAATGATTTTGGTGGAAAATTCTAGAAATGGGTGGGCCCCACTTTTGGTTGTTGGGGAAGATGGCTGATTTTTGGTGGGTGAAATAGTAGCGAGTAAAAGCCATCGGGTAGTGAGTCAAAATCTGCTTGGCGTCTTTAACATTTTCTATAAATAGAGGCTAAGTTAGAATTGAAAATCACACGAGAATTCATAAGTTTCTCTCTTTTTCTCTCTAGATTATCAGTGTATTTTGTGAGTATTTAGATACTTGGTGAGTTCTTTATTCATCGGTGCAAGTTTCCTTGATGTCATATCAGATATCCGATCGGAAGTCTTGCTGCTCTTTTGAGGTAAGGGATTATAAGGGATATTAGGGTATGTTATTTTCTTCATAATGATGTTATTCTTTCAATATCATTATCTTTGAAATATTGGTATGGATTTTATTGTGGAATTTCTACCTTTTTTGAGTGGGGTTCTTATTCACGTATCGGCCTTTATTCACGTATATGCCTTTATTTCGTATATATAGCATTATTTACGTATATGATATTATTTACGTATACGGTACTATATCGAATACGATTCTTATTCATGAGTTCTTATTCATGAGTTCTTATTCATGAGTTCTTATTCATGAGTTCTTATTTCTTATTCACTAGTCTTATTCACGACAAAATTGGTTCTCTTTTTGACCAAATTATCGTTGATTTATGAATGTTACTCTTGAAATTAAAATAGATTGTTGATCATATTGTTTTTATTATCATATATAACATTTTATAACCACGATGTTGAAATTTCTCTTTGACTTGAGTGTAAAGATGGGTAGATTATTGGTATGATCATGACTATGGGTTCTCTTTTTGGCGATGGTGCAAAGTTGAATTGTTGGTTGGTATGATCATGACCATTGAATTTATAATTGAATATCTTTAGCTTAAGTGCAAAGGTGAATTGATCAACATGGTTATAATTATTGTTTATATAAATTACGAAATGATTATATATTTCTTTGAGATATTAATATATTTGGCTTTGGTAGTGCAAATATGAGCTGTTGATGAATATCTTTGCTTTGGTAGTGCAAATATAGAATTATGAGTTGAATATCTTTGGCTTTGTAGTGCAAAGATGAATTGTTGATGAATATCTTTGGCGTGGTGCAAAAGATGATTGTTGTTGAATATCTTTGGCCTATGGTGCAAAGATGTTTGTTGATGAATATCTTTGGCCGTAGTGCAAAGATGAAATTATTAGTATGATTATAAGCAGGGAATTGTGATTTGGTATAACCATGATCTTTGATGTTTTGAGGTAAAGACATGTGATGAAAATTATCTTCGTCACGGATGCGAAGAGAATTTAGAATTACAATTATGATTATGAGTTATTCATATAATTGTGGAAAAGAGGCTGTTGATTAATGTTACGAGGATAAAACATTGTTGGTGGACTTTTAATATGGAGAAGATAATAGACTTTATGGTCTATTTGACTCTTAATGGATTCTTCGTTCATTGCAACTATGGTTGAAATTTTTATCATCTACCGTATGTTCTAAATCTACGATTTATTATTGATGAAGGTTATTGATAATTTAATTATCTTTAGTCATGATATTCTTTCTTGAGCTAGTTGTGCTCACCCTTTTGCTTCACAATTCCTTTTCGGGGTAATAAAGAGTGTATTTGGGTCGGCGGGGTAATGAGGGAATAGAGCGGTGGTCATCATTTAGTAGTTATATTTGGTGAATCAAATAGGGTGAAGCGAACCCAGCGTTGGAAGGGTGTTTTGCCTTACTATCATACAAGATGTCTAATGACATCTGACCTCGTGTCATCATAAGGCGGGGTTGTGCTCATCCACTTCTTTGAGTATATTCTGAGCACTACTATATAATCTTGGTGTTTGTTTGAAGTATAATTCTCGATTAGAGGCAGTGGAGATAATGATATGTCGAGAGAAGACTCACCATTGGGAAGAATATGATAGTAATCTTCTCGTTTTTCTTTGGGGTCTATTAGATTGATTGACGAGGATAATTACGTGGCCATATGATATCTATCATAACCTAGAAGCATGGCCTCCCATATACGAAGGTTTCTTGAGCACTTCCCAAGATTATAATTTCTAAAATAGTTTTTGACTATACCTTTATGTAAGGTGTCATTGTGACGTCTTTATCGAGGTTGGGATGAGAGTCGCGGTTGGTATATATTTGTATCAAACTCACTGCATATGTGTTGTTGTATTTTGCTGACGACAATTGTTGTAATAAAGTTGTAGTTGTTTTACGTACCATTTGTATTTGAATGGGTTGGATGGAATGGACCTATTTTGGGGATCACATTTGGTATCGAGCTATTTTGGGGCCTTGTCATTTGGTGACTTGTTGTTGATGGGGGATGCAGAAGCCGGACTCTCCGTAAGGGGCCCAGATTCTGCGGTGGCAAACTAATAGAGTACCGATGTAAGGTGTTGTCCATGGATGGGACATTTGTCACATTTGGTATCGAGCTTAGGGATATGATCTCTGGCGGAGATCGGGGAATAGAACTAGGAGGGAGAGATAAGTAAATCCTTTGCTTTAGTGTGTCTACTAAGCTTATTTGTTGGTCGATCGTAATATCGGGATATTATGTGATATATTAATTTGTTCAATTAACCCTTGTTTTGAAGTTGTATTCTAGAATGATATACGAAATACGGAGGAGATGAGCAATGGAGAAATCATGATGATGGGGAAGATGGAATCGAAATGAAAGCAAAGGTATTCTCAACTCTTTGAAATACCAAGTACGTAAATTTGAGGGACGAAATTTCATAAGGAGGGAGATTGTAAGACCGAATTTTATGAAATAAAAGTATTCAATTTTTTTCTATTTAATAAATGGTTAAATTGATAAAAGTTAAAGTTAAGGGTGATATATGAATTTTTTTTTTTAAAAATATGAAGTGGTTATAAAATATTCATTGTTGTGGGGAATATTAGTTTAGTGGTGGAATATTCTTTACGTAGGGAATATTAAATGCGGCCAGTATGACCATTTGTGGGCCCCATGTGAGAATAAGCTATCGGATGAAAAATGACAAATTTGAGTTTTTATAAATAACAGGCGTAGTTATTCACAATTAACCTTTGTTGGAATACACGGTGGTTAAAATACGATGTCTGGCGTTAGTTCTTGCGATAGTTGCGGTATTATTGCGATATTTTTTAATTATTGATTCTTACATGAGAAGGCATTACTTTCGATAATTATTACTGAATTCTTTATTCGATATTTTATTTTATTGATTCGATAATTGTTGCGTTGATATTTTATATTATTGTTGTTTTGATAATTATCAACGCATGATATCTCCATTATCGGATCGATAATTCATATTATTTGAATAATATTATTAGATAACATTATTGGCAATGTCTAGAAAGTTACATCGAGGAGAGGTTTGGTTACCTAATTGCTTGCGTTGATAAGGAGAAATCCTTATGGAAAGCCCTCTTCACGGGAATGGCTGGTTGTCATAATTGTGATTACTATAATATTATTTGTGAATAATTAATTATTGATTTATATGATAAGGAAATATTTATTTGATGTGGATATAAATGATGGATTTATTTATGTGGTTATAAATGAAGGAGATTAATGTTGAGGTGTTTTATCGGTATTTTAAATCCAGTTGGAGGTATTAAAAGATCAAATCGATTGTTCTTACTGACTTTATTGTGTGAGTTATAATTTTTAATCGTAGTTGGATCGTTGTGATTTTTGGATATGTTATACATATATAAGTTGAGTATATGTTCACAAATTTTGAGCGAGTTTAAAATGAGCAAATGATTTGTTATGAATTTTAAGAGGTGGTGATTAGGAAATTAGGTTTATAAATGATTTTGGTGGAAAATTCTAGAAATGGGTGGGCCCCACTTTTGGTTGTTGGGAAGATGGCTAATTTTTGGTGGGTGGAATAGTAGTAGGAGGTAAAAGCCATCGGGTAGCAGTCAGAAATGCTGCTTGGCGTCTTAACATTTTCCTATAAATAGAGGCTAAGTTAGAATTGAAAATCACTTTGAATTCATAAGTTTTCTCTCTTTTTCTCTCTAGATTATCGAGTGTATTTTGTGAGTATTTAGATACTTGGTGAGTTGTTATTCATCGGTCTGAAGTTTCCTTGATGTCATATCAGATATCCGATCGGAAGTCTTCTTTCTTTTGAGGTAAGGGGTAAGGGATATTAAGGGATGTTATTTTTTCATAATGATATTATTCTTTCAATATCATTATCTTTGAAATATTAGTATGGATTTTATTGTGGAATTTCTACCTTTTTGAGTGGGGTTCTTATTCATGTATCGGCCTTTATTCACGTATACGACCTTTATTCATGTATATGGCTTTATTTACGTATATAATATTATTTACGTATGCGGTATCTTTATGTACGAATCTGATCTTATTCACGATTCTTATTCTTATTATTCATATGAATTACTATTCATTGAGTTACTATTTATGAGTTCTTATTCACGAGTTCTTATTCACGGATACTATTCACGACAAAAATTGGTTTCTTTTTACGACCAAATTATCGTTGATTTATGATTGTTGCTCTTGAAATTAAAATGCGATTGTTGATCATATTGTTTTTATTATCATATATAACATTTTATAACCACGATGTTGAAATTCTCTTTGACTTGAGTGTAAAGATGGGTAGATTATTGGTATGATCATGACTATGGGTTCTCTTTGGCGATGGTGCAAAGTTGAATTGTTTCTTTGGTATGATCATGACCATTGAATTTATAATTGAATATCTTTAGCTTAAGTGCAAAGGTGAAATGATCAACATGGTTATAATTATTGTTTATATAAATTCTAAAATGATTATATATTTCTTTGAGATATTAATATATTTGGCTTTGTAGTGCAAATATGAGCTGTTGATGAATATATTTTGGCTGTAGTGCAAATATGAGCTGTTGAGGAATATCTTTGGCTGTAGTGCAAAGATGAATTATTGATGAATATCTTTGGTAGTGCGTAGTGCTGAAGATGACTGTTATTGAATATCTTTGGCTATAGTGCAAAAGATGGTTTGTTGATGAATATCTTTGGCCGTAGTGCAAAGATGAAATTATTAGTATGATTATAAACAGGAATTGTGATTTGGTATAACCATTATCTTTGATGTTTCAGGTAAAGACATGTGATGAAAATTATCTTCGTCCTGGATGCGAAGAGGAATTTAGAATTACAATTATGATTATGAGTTATTCATATAATTGTGGAAAAGGCTGTTGATTAATGTTACGAGGATAAAACATTGTTGGTGGACTTTTAATATGGAGAAGATAATAGACTTTATGGTCTATTTAACTCTTCTAATGGATTGCTTGTTCCGCTGCAACTATGGTTGAAATTTTTATCATCTACCATATGTTCTAAATCTCTGATTTATTATTGATGGAGGTTATTGATAATTTGATTATCTTTAGTCATGATATTCTTTACTGAGCTAGTTGTGCTCACCCTTTTGCTTCACAATTCCTTTTCAGGTAATAAGAGTGTATGGTAGGGTTGAGGAGTATGAGGAAATAGTGTGAGGGAATAGAGCGGTGGTCATCATTTAGTAGTTATATTTGGTGAATCAAATAGGGTGGCGAACCCAATATTGGAAGGTGTTTTGTCACTTATCATACAAGATGTCTAATGACATCTGACCTCGTGTCATCATAAGGCGGGGTTGTGCTCATCCACTTCTTTGAGTATATTTACAAGTACTACCTATATAATCTTGGTGTTTGTTTGAAGTATAATTCTCATTTAGAGAGCAGTGGAGATAATGATATGTCAAGAGAAGACTCACCATTGGGAAGAATATGATAGTAATCTTCTCGTTTTTTTTTTGGGGTCTATTAGATTGACCGAGGATAATTACGTGTGACCATATGATATCTATCATAACCTAGAAGCATGGCCTCCCATGTACGAAGGTTTCCTTGAGCACTTCCCAATGATTATAATTTCTAAAATAGTTTTTGACTATACCTTTATGTAAGGTGTCATTGTGACGTGCTATCCAAGATTGGGATGAGTGTCACAGTTGGTATATATTTGTATCCAAACTCATAGCATATGTGTTGTTGTATTTTTACACGACAATTGTTGTAATAAAGTTGTAGTTATTTTTTGTGTACCATGTATTTGGCGACTCGAGAATGGGTTGGATGGAATGGACCTATTTTGGGGTTGTCACATTTGGTATCGAGCTATAAATAAAAAGTAACCCCAGGAGCCTCGTTGGTGACTTCTGTTGATGGGGGATGCACCGAAGCCAGACTCTCCGTAAGGGACGCCGTTCTGCGGTGGCAAACTAATAGGTACCAATGTAAGGTGTTGTCCATGGATGGGACATTTGTCACATTTGGTATCAGAGCTTAGGGATATGATCTCTGGCGGAGATCGGGGAATAGAACTAGGAGGGGAGAGATAAGTAAATCCTTTGCTAGTGTGTGTACTACTAAGCTTATTTGTTGGTCATCGTAATATCGGGATATTATGTGAAATGTTAATTTATTCAATTAACCCTTGTTTTGTTGTATTCTAGAATGATATCTCGAAATACGGGAGATGAGCAATGGAGAAATCATGATGGCAGGGAAGATGGAATCTGAAATGAAAGCAAGGTATTCTCAACTCTTTGAAATACCAAGTACATAAATTTCGGGGACAAAATTTCATAAGGAGGGGAGATTGTAAGACCCCAAATTTTATGAAATAAAAGTATTCAATTTTTCTATTCAATAAATGGTTAAATTGATAAAAGTTAAAGTTAAGGGTGATATATGAATTTTTTTTTCAAAATATGCAAGTGGTTATAAAATATTCATTGTTGTCGGGGAATATTCGTTTAGTCGTGGAATATTCTTTACGTAGGAGAATATTAAATGCGACAGTATGACCATTTATGGGCCCCATAATGAATAAGCTGTCGGATGAAGAAAACAACAAATTTGAGTTTTTTATAAATAGCGGCGTAGTTATTCTGAATTAATACTTTGTTAGAATACGGTGGTTAAAAATCTGATGTCTGGCGTGGTTGCGATAGCACGTGGTATACACGATATTATTTTTTTTCAATTATTGATTCTTACGTGAGAAGGCACTACTCAATAATTGTTACAGTAATTACTGTTCAATATTTTATTTTATTGGTTCAATAATTGCTGCGTTGATATTTTATATTATTGTTGTTTCAATAATTGTCACTTTACGATATCTCCATTATCGGATCAATAATTCATATTATTTGAATAATATTATTAGATAACATTATTGGCAATGTCTAGAAAGTTACATCGAGGAGAGGTTTGGTCACCTAATTGCGGCGTCGATAAGAGAGAAATCCTTATTGGAAAAAGCCCTGCTTCACAGGAGCGGCTTTTGGTTGTCATAATTGTGATTCTGTAATATTATTTGTGAATAATTAATTATTAATTCATATGATAAGGAAATATTTATTTGATGTGGATATAAATGATGGATTTATTTATGTGGTTAAATGAAGGAGATAATGTTGAGGTGTTTTATAAGTATTTTTCGGATTGGAGGTATTAAAAGATCAAATCAGTGTTCTTACAGCTTTATTGTGTGAGTTATAATTTTTAATCTGACCGTTGGATCGTTGTGATTTTTGGATATATATATATATATATATAAGTTGAGTATATGTTCACAAATTTGAGGCAGAATTAAAAATGAGCGAATGATTTGTTATGAATTTTAAGAGGTGGTGAGTCGGAAATTAGGTTTATAAATGATTTTGGTGGAAAATTCTAGAAATGGGTGGGCCCCACTTTTGGTTGTTGGGAAGATGGCTTTGATTTTTGGTGGGTGAAATAGTAGCGAGTAAAAGCCATCGGTGGTGGCAGTCAAGTCTGCTTGCGTCTTTAATATTTTCTATAAATAGAGGCTAAGTTAGAATTGAAAATCACACCGAATTCATAAGTTTTCTCTCTTTTTCTCTCTAGATTATCATGTGTATTTTGTGAGTATTTAGATACTTGGTGAGTTCTTTATTCATCGGTCTGCAAGTTTTCTTGATGTCATATCCGATATCTAGTCAGAAGTGCTGCTCTTTTGAGGTAAGGGATTATAAGGGATATTAAGGTATGTTATTTTCTTCATAATGATGTTATTCTTTCAATATCATTATACTGAAATATTGGTATGGATTTTATTGTAGAATTTCTACCTTTTTGAGTCGGGGTTACTATTCACGTATACGGCACTATTCACGTATATGGCACTATTCATGTATATGGCACTATTTACGTATATGATATTATTTACGTGTACGGTACTATGTACGAATACGGAGTACTATTCATGAGTTACTATTCACGAGTTACTATTCATGAGTTACTATTCACGGGTACTATTCGCGACAAAAATTGGTTTCTTTTTGTGACCAAATTATCATTGATTTATGATTGTTGCTCTTGAAATTAAATGAAGTTGTTAATCATATTGTTTTTATTATCATATATAACATTTTTATAACCCTGATGTTGAAATTCTCTTTGACTTGAGTGTAAAGATGGGTAGATTATTGGTATGATCATGACTATGGGTTCTATTTGGCCAGTAGTGCAAAGTTGAATTGTTGACTGGTATGATCATGACCATTGAATTTATAATTGAATATCTTTAGCTTAAGTGCAAAGGTGAAATGATCAACATGGTTATAATTATTGTTTATATAAATTCTAAAATGATTATATATTTCTTTGAGATATTAATATATTTGGCCTGTAGTGCAAATATGAACTGTTGATGAATATATTTGGCCTGTAGTGCAAATATGAACTGTTGAGGAATATCTTTGGCCTGTAGTGCAAAGATGAATTGTTGATGAATATCTTTGGCCCGTAGTGCAAAGATGACCTGTTGTTGAATATCTTTGGCCTATAGTGCAAAGATGGTTTGTTGATGAATATCTTTGGCCCGTAGTGCAAAGATGAAATTGTTAGTATGATTATAAACAGGAATTGTGATTTGGTATAACCATTATCTTTGATGTTTCAGGTAAAGACATGTGATGAAAATTATCTTCGTCCTGGATGCGAAGAGGAATTTAGAATTACAATTATGATTATGAGTTATTCATATAATTGTGGAAAGGAACTGTTGATTAATGTTACAGGGATAAAACATTGTTGGTGGACTTTTAATATGGAGAAGATAATAGACTTTATGGTCTATTTAACTCTTCTAATGGATTGCTTGTTCCGCTGCAACTATGGTTGAAATTTTTATCTTCTACCATATGTTCTAAATCTCTGATTTATTATTGATGGAGGTTATTGATAATTTGATTATCTTTAGTCATGATATTCTTTACTGAGCTAGTTGTGCTCACCCTTTTGCTTCACAATTCCTTTTCAGGTAATAAGAGTGTATTTGGGTCGAATGGGGAATAGCAGGGAATAGAACGGTGGTCATCATTTAGTAGTTATATTTGGTGAATCAACTAGGATGAAGGCGAACCCAATATTGGAAGGTGTTTTGTCACTATCATACAAGATGTCTAATGACATACAACCTCGTGTCATCATAAGACAGGGTTGTGCTCATCCACTTGCTGAGTATATTTACAAGTACTACCTATATAATCTTGGTGTTTGTTTGAAGTATAATTCTCATTTAGAGACAGTGGAGATAATGATATGTCAAGAGAAGACTCACCATTGGGAAGCATATGATAGTAATCTTCTCGTTTTTTCTTTGGGGTCTATTAGGTTGACAAGGATAATTCTGTGACCATATGATATCTATCATAACCTAGACGCATGGCCTCCCATGTACGAAGGTTTCCTTGAGCACTTCCCAATGATTATAATTTCTAAAATAGTTTTTGACTATACCTTTATGTAAGGTATCATTGTGACGTGCTATCCAAGATTGGGATGAGTGTCACAGTTGGTATATATTTGTATCCAAACTCACAGCATATGTGTTGTTGTATTTTGCACGACAATTGTTGTAATAAAGTTGTAGTTGTTTTCTGTACCATGTATTTGGCGACTCAGAATGGGTTGGATGGAATGGACCTATTTTGGGGTTGTCACATTTGGTATCAGAGCTATAAGTAAAGAGCCCCGAGCCTCTCGTTGGTGACTTCCTGTTGATGGGGGATGCACCGAAGCCAGACTCTCCGTAAGGGACGCCGTTCTGCGGTGGCAAACTAATAGGTACCAATGTAAGGTGTTGTCCATGGATGGGACATTTGTCACATTTGGTATCAGAGCTTAGGGATATGATCTCTGGCGGAGATCGGGGAATAGAACTAGGAGGGGAGAGATAAGTAAATCCTTTGCTAGTGTGTCCTACCTAAGCTTATTTGTTGGTCAGTCATAATATCGGGATATTATGTGAAATGTTAATTTGTTCAATTAACCCTTGTTTTGAAGCTGTATTCTAGAATGATATCTGAAATACAGGAGATGAGCGTGGAGAAATCATGATGACAGGGAAGATGGAATCTGAAATGAAAGCAAGGTATTCTCAACTCTTTGAAATACCAAGTACGTAAATTTCGGGGACAAAATTTCATAAGGAGGGGAGATTGTAAGACCCCGAATTTTATGAAATAAAAGTATTCAATTTTTCTATTCAATAAATGGTTAAATTGATAAAAGTTAAAGTTAAGGGTGATATATGAATTTTTTTTTCAAAATATGCAAGTGGTTATAAAATATTCATTGTTGTCGGGGAATATTCGTTTAGTCGTGGAATATTCTTTCTGTCGGGGAATATTCGTATATTTACAAGTACTACCTATATAATCTTGGTGTTTGTTTGAAGTATAATTCTCATTTAGAGACAGTGGAGATAATGATATGTCAAGAGAAGACTCACCATTGGGAAGCATATGATAGTAATCTTCTCGTTTTTCTTTGGGGTCTATTGGGTCAACCAAGGATAATTCTGTGGCTATATGATATCTATCATAACCTAGACGCATGGCCTCCCATGTACGAAGGTTTCTTTGAGCACTTCCAAAATATTCTAATTTCTAAAACAGTTTTTGACTATACCTTTATGTAAGGTGTCATTGTGACGTGCTATCCAAGATTGGGATGAGTGTCACAGTTGGTATATATTTGTATCCAAACTCATAGCATATGTGTTGTTGTATTTTGCACGATAATTGTTGTAATAAAGTTGTAGTTGTTTTCTTTACCATGTATTTGGCGACTCAGAATGGGTTGGATGGAATGGACCTATTTTGGGGTTGTCTCATGTATGATTATGACCAGGGATAATTTGGTATAATCATGACCTGTAATGTTACAAATGATTAAAGTCCTCATTGGCCCACAGTGCATTGATGGACAGTTGTTGGCATGATCATGACCATTGATGATTACACGAATATCATTGGCTCGTAGTGCAGGGATAATTCGTGGAAGTGATACTAATGAATATCCTTGGTACGTAGTGTAGGGATGATTCGATGATGTGGTTTATTTATTAAGTTGAGTTCCAAAGATAAAATTGAAGATAAACTTTTTAAATCATAGAAGATAGTAGATATCATGCTCTTCTTGACTCATATAATGGATTGCTTGTTCCACTGCAGTTAAACTTGATGTTTATTGTATTTTATCAGTTTAACACTGTTGAAGGCTAACGATAATTTATTCAGCATTATCTTAGTCATAATATTTCTTATTGGGCTAGTTGTGATCACCCTTTTGCTTTCATTGTTCTCTTCAGGAAATGAGAATGTAGCCGGGTTTAGTCGGGGAACGGAGTGATGGTCCGAGATGGTTGTTTTAGTAATCATCACTATTTAGTGTGATAATAAATATAATGAGGATTGAATTTGAGTTTGGATATTTTCTATGAGACAATATTCGTGTAAAAACTCTCAGCTCATGTTGTATAATTAAGTTTGTATTTGTATTTAGTACCATGTATTTGGCGACCCAAGATGAGTGATGTATACCTATTTTTGGGGCGTCACAGTTGGTATCAAAGCTTAGGGATATGATCCCTGCTGAGATGTGAGACTAGAACTAGGAGGGGAGACACGGGTAATTCCTTTGCTAGTATGACCTACCTATGCTTATTTGTTATTTAATTGGTCGGTCAGAATATAGGGGTGTTATGTGGTATGTCAATTAACCCTTGTTTTGTGGTATTATTTGAAAATGGCATCTGAAAATGTTTAGATAAGCAATGGATCACATGAGACCGTTGAGTCACCACATATCAACAACCAGGATAGTGTGCATCAGGAAGGCAATAATCCTCATGTAAACAACAACACCGACCAAATGATGAACGATGGAATATTATTTCTGTCGGGGAATATTCGTACGACGACGCAGCTATTTGTGGGTCCCATAACGGATAACTGTCGGATGAAGAAAATGACAAAGTTTGAGTTTTTATAAATAACTACAGTAGTTGTTTACCAATTATTAATCGTTGAAATACCGGTGGTTAAAATATAGTAATACGCGTAGTTGCACAAAGAAGCATTACCGGTATTAAGATAAAGATTTTTTCAATTATTGATCCTTACGTAAGAAGGCACTACTCAATAATTGTTATAGTAGTTACTATTCAATATTTAATTTTATTGATTCAATAATTGCTGCTTTGATATTTTATATTATTGTGGTTTCAATAATTGTCACTGCACAGTATCTCCATTATCAGATCAATAATTCATATTATTTGAATAATATTATTAGATAGAATTATTGGCAATGTCTAGAAAGTTCTGTCAAGGAGAGGTTTGGTCACCTAATTGCACGTCAGTAAGGAGAAATCCTTATCGGAAAGCCCCTTTTTTCCTGGGAACTGCCTGGTTGTCATTATTGTGATTCTGTAATATTATTTGTGAATAATTAATTATTAATTCATATGATAATGAAATATTTATTTGATGTGGATATAAATGATGGATTTATTTATGTGGTTATAAATGAAGGAATTAATGTTGAGGTATTTTATCAGTATTTTGTCGGATTTGAGGTATTAAAAGATCAAATCGATTGTTTTACTGACTTTATTGTGAGTTATAATTTTTAATCCGACCGTTGGATCGTTGTGATTTTTGGATATGTTATACATATATAAGTTGAGTATATGTTCACAAATTTCGAACCGTTAAAAATGAACGAATGATTTGTTATGAATTTTAAGAGGCGACTGATTCGGAAATTAGGTTTATAAATAATTTTGGTGAAAAATTCTAGAAATGGGTGGGCCCCACTTTTGGTTGTTGGGGAAGATGGCTGATTTTTGGTGGGTGGAATAGTAGCAGGTAAAGCCATCGGTGCTTGTGTCAAGTCCGCCTTGACGTCTTTAACATTTTCCTATAAATAGATGGCTAAGTTAGAATTGAAAATCACACCATAATTCATAAGTTTTCTCTCTTTTTCTCTTTAGATTATCAAGTGTATTTTGTGAGTATTTAGATACTTGGTGAGTTGCTATTCATCAGTGCAAGTTTCTTTCAGTGTCATATCCGATATCCAAATGTAAGTCTTGCTTTTTTTGAAAAAGAGATAGTAAGGGATTTTAAGGGTTGTTATGTTTTTCAGTTTCTTAATTTTTCTGATCTTCAAAAATTCTGGAAAAATTTGAAATGATAATTTGATGAGTCTTTTAGATTGTGTCCAAAAATGGCGATTTTTGGATGTATAGATTATGAGTTATGAATTTTATGAGAAAAGACTATTTTAAAAGTAAACCCTTATAACTCCTTGTGGTTAACTCCAAAATTGGTGAAATTTTTATTGAGAGTACACGTATATGATATAAGTATACTCTGTAAATTTTGAAATTTTTGGATAAAAGTACAATTTTTGATAAATATCTAAATATTCGACTGTTTTGGCCATATGAAAAATAGTAAATGATTTTTAAAAATTCTAAAAAAAATATATGTTCAATATGGGACTATATTCTACTAAATCTCAGAAAAGAAAATTGTTTGTACTGATTTGGTATTTTTCATGAAAATGGACTAGTTATGAGTAAATGAATTAAATATGTTATGTGAAGTAAGAAAATTAGAAAATAGGATTTTATGACTTGAGAATCCTATATGAGGTATATACAGATTTTTGATAAGGGTTTTGGTTATTGGTGATGAAATCTTATGAGTTTGGAATTTTAGGATGATTAAATGCATTATTTAGTAAAGTGTAAACAATTAAAATAAATTGTTTATAAGTTTAAGAAATGTTATTTCAATATCATTATACCGAAATATTGGTATGGATTTTATTGTAGAATTTCTACCTTTTTGTGTCAAGTTTACTATTCATGAGTTCTTATTCATTTAATTACTATTCATGAGTTCTTATTCACGAAGTTCTTATTCATGGGTTACTATTCACGAGTTCTTATTCATGACAAAATTGGTTTCTTTTTAAACCAACTTATAGTTGAGTTATGAATATTACTCTTGAGATTAAATCTATATGTTGATTATATTATTTTTATTATCATATATAACATTTTTATAACCCTAATGATGATATTAATTTCTCTTTGACATGAGTGTAAAGATGGGTAGATTATTGGTATGATAATGACTATGGGTTCTCTTTGGCCAGTAGTGCAAAGTTGAATTGTTGACTGGTATGATCATGACCATTGAATTTATAATTGAATATCTTTAGCTTAAGTGTAAAGATGAATTGATCAACATGGTTATAATTATTGTTTAGATAAATTCTAAAATGATTATATATTTTTTTGAGATATTAATATATTTGGCCTGTAGTGCAAATATGAACTGTTGATGAATATATTTGGCCTGTAGTGCAAATATGAGCTGTTGAGGAATATCTTTGGCTGTAGTGTAAAAAGATGAATTGTTGATGAATATCTTTGGCCCGTAGTGCAAAGATGACTCGTTGTTGAATATCTTTGGCCCGTAGTACAAATATGGTGCATTGATGAATATCTTTGCCCCGTAGTGCAAAGATGAAATTGTTAGTATGATTATAAGTGAGGCGTGATTTGGTATAACCATGATCTTTGATGTTTTAGGTAAAGACATGTGATGAAAATTATCTTAAATCACAGGTGCGAAGAGAATTTAGAATCACAATTATGATTATGAGTTATTCATATAATTGTGGAAAGGAAGCTGCTGAAAGTGATGTTACTGAGGATAAAACATTGTTGGTGGACTTTTAATGTGAGAAGATAGTAGACTTTATGGTCTATTTCTTACAATGGATCGCTTCGTTCAGCTACTTAACTATGGTTGAAATTTTTATCATCTACTATATGTTCTAAATCTCGATTTATTCTTGATGAAGGCTATTGATAATTTAATTATCTTTAGTCATGATATTCTTCTTTTGGGCTAGTTGTGCTCACCCTTACATTTAACAATTCCTTTCGTGTAATAAGAGTGTATTTGGATTTCGGAGCGGGGGTAAAGGGGAATAGAGCGGTGGTCATCATTTAGTAGTTATATTTGGTAAATCAAATAGGGTGAAAGTAACCCAACTTTGGAAGGATGTTTTGCCACTATTATACAAGATGTCTAATGACATACAACCTCGTTTGGTGTTTGGTTGAAGTATAACTCTCAATTAGAGACAGTGGAGATAATGATATGTCAAGGGAAGATTCACCATTGGAAAGAATATGATAGTAATCTTCTCATTTTTCTTTGGGGTCTATTGTGTCAACCAAGGATAATTCTGTGGCCATATGATATCTATTATAACCTAGACGCATGGCCTCCCATGTACGAAGGTTTCCTTAAGCACTTCCCAAAGATTCTAATTTCTAAAACAGTTTTTGACTATACCTTTATGTAAGGTGCCATTGTGACGTGATATCCAAGGTTGGGATGAGAGTCACAGTTGGTATATATTTGTATCAAAATTCACAGCATATGTGTTGTTGTATTTTGCACGATACAATTGTTGTAATAAAGTTGCGATTATTTTACGCATACCATGTATTTGGCGACTCGAGAATAGGTTGGGTGGAATGGACTGTTTTGGGGTTGTCACATTTGGTATCGTCGAGCTTAGGATATGATCTCTGGCGGAGATCGGGGAATAGAACTAGAGAGGAGAGATGAGTAAATCCTTCGCTTAGTGTGTCCTACCTAAGCTTATTTGTTGGTCGGTCATAATATGGGGATATTATGTGATATGTTAATTTGTTCAATTAACCCTTGTTTTGAAGTCAGTATTCTAGAATGATATCTCAAATACAGGAGATGAGCAATGGAGAAATCATGAGGACAGGGAAGATGAAATCTGAAATGAAAGGAAGGTATTCTCAACTCTGGAAATACCAGGTACGTAAATTTTGGGGACGAAATTTCATAAGGAGGGGAGATTGTAAGACCCCAAATTTTATGAAATAAAAGTATTCAATTTTCCTATTTAGTAAATGGTTAAATTGATAAAAGGTTAAAGTCAAGGGTAATATATGAAAATTTTCAAAATACGCAAGTGGTTATAAAATATTCATTTATCGGGGTATTCGTTTGGTCGTGGAATATTCTTTTCATATGGGAATATTAAATATTTACAAGCCAATGATATTGTGGGTCCCATAACGTGAATAAGCTATCGAGGAAGAAAACGACAAAGTTTGAGTTTTATAAATAATAGCAGTAGTTGTTACCAATTAATAATTGTTGGAATACCGGTGGTTAAAATATAGTAATACGCGTAGTTTCACGAAGAAGATATGGTATTGCGATAGTATTTTTTTCAATTATTGATCCTTACGTATGTAAGGCACTACTCAATAATTATTCTGAAGAGTTCTTATTCAATATTTTATTTTATTGATTCAATAATTCTGCGTTGATATTTTATATTATTGTGGTTTCAATAATTGTCACTGCACAGTATCTCCATTATCAGATCAATAATTCATATTATTTGAATAATATTATTAGATAGAATTATTGGCAATGTCTAGAAAGTTCTGTCAAGGAGAGGTTTGGTCACCTAATTACATGCTAGTAAGGAGAAATCCTTATCGGAAAGCCCCCTTTTTCCTGAGAACTGCCTGGTTGTCATTATTGTGATTCTGTAATATTATTTGTGAATAATTAATTATTTATTTATATGATAATGAAATATTTATTTGATGTGGATATAAATGATGGATTTATTTATGTGGTTATAAATGAAGGAATTAATCATCCTATTGCTTCCTACTGCGCAAAGCTGCTAGAACTCCTCCGGCGCGGCCTCCCCTCCGACTGCCACAACTCCTATCTATCGCCTATCCTCTGACCACCACAGCTCCATTCCTTCTTCTGTTGTACTTCTGTTTTCCCCCAAATTGCAAGGTGAAGCTCTTCTTCCCCTAATTTTAGGGTGTTTAATTTGATTTTGTTGTTTTGTTTTTGCATTTTTTGTATAGATTTGAGCTCACAAATTTTTGCGTATAAACTAGGTTTAAATGATAATATTGTATTTCTTTTGAGTATTCACTCTGCATCTTTTCTGGAGTTAACTTGATGTTAGTATAAACTAGGTTTATGATTGTAATTGATATTGCTTTTTCTTTGAGTACTCTGCATTTTTTGTATAAATTTGAGCTCACAAATTTTTGCGTATAAACTAGGTTTAACTTGATGTTAGTGGTGTACTGCATTAGCTTTGTAAATTTATGAGTTCTTGGGATTCCTTGTATATATTGCATGATTTCATATAGTTGAATTGAAAAAAACCTCAACTTGGGAATTTGTGTGTTATTTTTTGTTTTTATTATAGGGTCATTATGTGGGATGCGTAGGAATTCAAGAGTCTTTATTTCCGTTTGCTGCTGAACTGGGGTTTTCATTGCTTTGTGAAGATACCCAATTTCAATCATAGGCGACGGCAGTGGCCATCGGCAATGCCCTATTTTTTTGTAGTGGAATATGTAAGGTTTAACAATATGAGGTAAGTTCTAATTTGAATGCTCATTTTGAATTACGCACGTCATCAAACCCATTAGAATCAACGTGTATATCATTCTCGGGACTGTTCGACATTCACCCCTACTGAGTGTATGTCAAACGGGTTTCTATGTTTCAAAGTATAGTACATATATAATTAAAAATGCTACTTAGTTTATGAGAATTGTTATGTGGAATCTCTACTTGAGTCGGCAACCGGGAAAAAAAAAGGGTCGTAGTTCCTGTTGTGTCCTATACTCGAATAATAAAGGTAATTGAATTACTGCAGACATTCCTCCTTTATTCCATCATAATGAGATGGCAACATCTGGGAAAGAGTGCGATAAGTTGTTGAACAAAGTTCTAGGTTAATGACTCTCAGATGAGCGAGCGATCTTCCTGCTGCTAGGAATGAATCATCTCCCCATATGGGTCCAATCCATGATATAGGCGACTTCTTACTCACCATTCAAGTCCTCAAATGTATAGTTCTCATACAAGAGGTGAGACGTTCTGTGAGAACTACCCATCTGAGGAATTCGGAGTGGTGAGAAGTTGTTTATATCATGGATTGGATTCATATGGAGAGATAATTCATTCCTAGCAGAGAAGTGATCGTTCGCTCATCTAGAGGGTTGCTTAACCTAGAACTTTGTTCAACAACTTACTGGTACTCCTTCTGTAAGACCCCGAATTTTATGAAATAAAAGTATTCAATTTTTCTTATAATTACTATTCAATAAATGGTTAAATTGATAAAAGGTTAAAATTAAGGGTGATATATGAATTTTTTTCAAAATAAGCAAGTGGTTATAAAATACTCATTTTTGTCGGGGAATATTCATTTGGTCGTGAAATATTCTTCCTGTCGGGGAATATTCATACGACGACGCAGGCTTTTGTGGGCCCCATAACAGAATAACTGTCGGATGAAGAAAACGACAAATTAAATTTTTTATAAATAACGGCGTAATTGTTATTCAATTAACATCATTAGGAATACCCTTGGTTAAAGTAAAGTAATGTGCTGGCGTTGCACAAAGTAGCATTACCGGTATTGCACAGTATTTTTGAATTATTGATTCTTATGTAAGAAGGCACTACTCAATAATTGTTACAGTAATTCTTATTCAATATTTTATTGATTCAATAATTGTTGCGTTGATATTTTATATATTCATTGTTGTTTTAATAATTGTTACTACACAATATTTTCCATTATCAGACAATAATTCATACTATCTCGAATAATATTATTTGATAACATTATTGGCAATCGCCTATCTAGAAAGTTCATCAAGGAGAGGTTTGGTCACCTAAATTGCGGCCTAATAAGGAGAAATTCTTATTGGAAAGCCCTCTCTTCTCAGGAACTACACTGGTTGTCATTATTGTGATTACGTAATATTATTTGTGAATAATTAATTATTGATTTATATGATGAGAAAAATATTGATTTTATGTGGATATAGATGGAGAAAATTTTAATGTGACAATTGTTGAAAATTAATATTTTATCTTTTTACGATAAAATAATTTATTTTAATATATTATTATATTTTAATAATATAATAATGGTGATATTTTTACAATGAATGTGGGATATATGAGTATATGAGGAGGAGTATTTTTATTGAAAAAGTTGTTTAAAACATGTTAAACATGTCTGTTGGCCCATTTCTTGACTGAAATTTGATTATAGCCTGTAAAATCGTCCGTTTATGCATTTCGGTCAATTTTTGTTTGGAATTTGAAAAAACTTTCTTCTGCAAAGTTGTAGAGAATTGAATTTCCTATAAAAACTCGCCAGATTCGAATTTTCTGATAAAAGGGCTATTTATTATGAATTATTGAAGTTTCGAAGTTCCGAAATAATTGATTTTTGAAAGTTTTAATTGTTTTAAATATAAAAAATGTTTTTTTGATGGTTTTGGTTGAGGTGTGGCTGATGTTTGGACTAATTGGGTGCGTAGGAAGTTTAAGAAAAAATATATTATATTTTATTAGATTTTCTGCTTTGGTGTTCTAAGCATTTTCCTATAAATAGGGTGCTTAGGTTAGAATTGAAAAACACACCAGAAATTAAAGATTTCTCTCTCTTTCTCTCTCTATTATATCGAGCGTATTATCTGAGTATTTTAGTACTTCGAGTATTGCTATACGGTGCAAGTTCTTTTAGCACTATATCTAGTATTCCAATGTAAGACTATTCTTTTTCGAGGTAAGGAGGTTATTTTTTCTAAAATGATATTATTTCTTCAATATCATTATGCCAGAATGTTGGTTGGAAATTTTTATTAAATTTGGAACTTTTTCATATCGGGTTACTATTTATGAGTTCTTATTCATGAGTTACTATTCACGACGAGTTACTTTATTCACGAGTACTATTCATGAAACGTGATGATATTTTTTTGTGAAATTTCTATCTTTTGGTGCTGGGGTTACTATTCACGATACTCAAGACTATTCAAAAAAATGAAATTTCTTCTTTTTGTCTAAAATATCTATTCGGATACTATCTTTGATTGGATCTATGTTTTGGTCTTCATTCTTGAATTTTACTCCACTCTGTTATTTATGAAGTATTTTTGAGCGGGAATTGTTTAAAAGTCTTTAATCCTTAATATTTGTTCTTTTGTTTCATTGGATTCGTTTTCTTTAAAATATTTTTCATCATCCTCGATCCTAAATGATGATATAATCTGAATATCTTTGGCCTGTAGTGCAAAAGATGAATGATTTTTGATGAATATCTTTGCCCGTAGTGCAAAGATGAGCAGTGTTGTTTAATGAACATGACTAATCGATAAATATCTTTGGGCTTTGTAGTGCAAAGATGACTTGTTGATGAATATCTTTGGTAGTAGTGAAAAGATGAATTTATTATTAGGATTATGAACATAAACTGTGATTTGGTATAACCATAATCTTTGATGTTTCAGGTGATGAAAATTATCTTTGTCCTGGATGAGAAAAGGAATTTAGAACTACAATTATGATTATGAGTTATACATGTGATTGTAATTTTTGATTGATGTTACAGGGATAAAACATTGTTGGTGGACTTTTAACATGGAGAAGATAAAATAGACTTTATAGTCTATTTGACTCTTCTAATGGATTGCTCATTCCGCTGCAGCTATGGTTGAAAAGTTTTATCATCTACCTTATGTTCTAAATTTCTGATTTATTACTGTTGAAGGCTATTGATAATTTATTTATCTTTAGTCATGATATTCTTTACTGAGCTAGTTATGCTCACCCTTTTACTTTACAATTCCTTTCAGGTAATAAAAGTGTAGCTGGGTCGAGCGGGGAATAACAAGGGAATAGAATGGTGGTTTATAGATGTTGAGGATGAGGTGAATTTAACTTGGAAGGGTATATTTACAAGCACTACCTATATAATCTTGGTGTTTGTTTGGAGTTTAATTCCCAATTAGGGACAGTAGAGATAATGATATGTCAAGAGAAGACTCATCATTGGGAAGAATATGATAGTAATCTTCTCGTTTTTCTTTGGGGTCTATTGGGTCAACCAAGGATAATTTTGTGGCCATATGATATCTAACATAACCTAAAAGCATGGCCTCCCATGTACGAAGGTTTCCTTGAGCACTTCCCAAAGATTCTAATTTCTAAAACAGTTTTTGATTATACCTTTATGTAAGGTGTCATTGTGACGTGCTACAGTTGGTATATATTTGTATTCAAACTCACAGCATATGTGTTGTTGTATTTAGCACGACAATTGTTGTAATAAAGTTGTACATCATCATCAAAATGAAACAATATTTGAACTCATACCTTTCGGAGCTAATAAACTGTCCGGCGTGTGGTGGTGGTGGTGGTGGTCGGCGGCTGGAATCGGAAATGGGTGGCAGCTGGAGGTGGCTCTTGGTGGTGGTGGTGGTCGACGGCTGGAGGAAGAAGGCAGAGAACTAAGATGGTGGTGGTGGTGGTGGCTCATGGCTAGAGGCGCTGGCGGTGGGGGAGAACGATCGATCGCGAGAAGTGGGGGCACGCTTGGTGGTGGTGCATGTGGAGGTGTTGGTGGCGGTGGCATAGGAGAGAGAGAGATGAGAGTGAGAGAGGAGAGACTGAGATGCTAGAGTGAGAGAGTGAGAAGGGAGAGATATAAAACTTAGAGAATACGGGGAGACGCTGGCCTGAGTCAGTTGAAAAGGGTTTATAAGCTATTTCCGACGGAATATCCGACGGACTTACGTCCCTGGGAATTACCGTATCTTCGACGTGCAGTCCCTTGGAAATAACCATAATTTCGTCGAATTTAAGTTTCGCGCTGACGGAAAATTTGGCGCCATATGAGGTCTTATATTCCCGACGAAATTTCCTCAGAAATAAAATATTTTGGACGGAATTATTTTCGACCTAATATTTCGTCGAAATTATATTAATTTCGACTGAATACAGTTCGTCGAACTTAGCTCCGTCGGGATTAGTCAGTTTCCTTGTAGTGTATAGACTATCTGAATCATTCCTTCTTGGATCTTCTCACGCACCAGATGACAATCTATCTCTATGTGCTTGGTCCGTTCATGAAAAGCTGGGTTTAATGTTATGTGCATGGCTGCTTGATTATCACAGAATAAAATTACCGGTTGCATGTGGCTGACTTTCAAATCCCTTGAAATGTTTTTTAACCATGTAATATCACAACATGTAGTGGCCATCGACCGATATTCTAATTCTGCACTTGAACGTGATACTATAGTTTGTTTCTTAGTTTTCCAAGAAATTGGCGCTTGACCAAGCATTATGTAATAACCTGTAATCGATCTCCTTGTGTCCTTGCAATGAGCCTAATCATCATCACAAAAGGCTTGTAACTGAAGTGAACCTATGGATGGTAAAAGAATGCCTTACCCAGGTGTTTATTTAATGTATTTGAGCACTTTATGAGCTGCTTCTAGATGTGGTTGTCGGGGTTTGTCCAAAAAATGGCTTAGCATGTGAACAACATAAGTTAAGTACGGTCTTGTTATGGTCAGGTAGATTAGTCTCCCTACTAGTCTTCTGTACGGTGTTGCATTATCCAAGAGCTTGCCACTTGACTGTGTGAGTGACATGTTTTGTTCCACAGGGAATCGAGAAGGTTTGACACCGAAGAATCTAGCATCATCCTGAATTTCTAAGGCATATTTGCGCTGAGATGAGGTGATTCCATGCTGTGATCTTGCAACTTCTATACCTAGGAAATATTTGAGTTTCCCTAAGTCTTTGAGCTTTAATTGTCTGGACAATAATAATTTGGAGTCCTCTATGTCCTGCAAGTTACTTCTCAGCCAATATAACATCATCAACATAGACCAACACAACTAAAAAACTATCTTGATGACTTCAGATGAATTACAAGGAATAGTCGGACGAGGATTGATGAAATCTAACAACCTTGAGTGCAGTAGAAAAATTGATGAACCATTGTCTAGAAGCCTATTTCAATCCATACAATGATTTTTGGAGTTTGCACACACGATTCTCCCCATTTCATCCGAAACCAGGAGGCAAAGACATGTATACTTCTTCATCAAGGTCACCATTCAAAAATTCATTGTTTACATCCAATTGATGTAAATGCCAACCACACAAAGCCACCACACTAAGTAAAACACGAACTGTTACCATTTTCGCCACAGGAGCAAACGTTTCCTTGTATTCAACTCCTTCAACTTGACTATAGCCCTTAGCCACCAGTCTGGCTTTATAGCGCTCTATTATCCTATCGGATTTCAATTTGATCTTATACACCCATCTGCACACGATAGGACATTTATGGGATGACAAGGGTACCAAACTCCAAGTTCCATTAACTTGCAAAGCTGTGATTTCTTGTTGCATAGCCTCACGCCATTTAGGATTTTGAATAGCCTGTGAAAAACTTGGGGGTTCTTTGAGAATGATGAGTTGTGTAGTGAAGGCTTTATGAGCGGGAGAAAGATTATCATATGACATGAATTGAGAAAGGGGATGAGCAGTACCTGAAGTTTCGACCAAGTTCGCGGACGATGTTAGTGCATGCCTTGAAGGGAGAGTCGTCTCGACATGAAAGTCTTGCAAGTAAGTAAGCGGTTTGGTTGGTCGGCTGTTACGACGGGATGGCTGCGTTGGGACGGACAAAGATGATGTAGTTTCTATCATGGCTGGTATGGAAGCATGTGGCGAAGGAGGATTAGGTGTTTCGTGTTATTGTGCTGGAATGGGTTGCTCATATTGGATTCTAAGAATGGAAGGGCTATTTTGGGTGGCAGTAGGTCCATGAGAAGGAAATGGGGAAATGGGCTCTTACAAGGAGTCCATGTCAAAGTTTAAAAATGGTGCATTGTTTAGCATTGGAACTTGTGGTGTGTTAGAGATAATTGATGGTGCAGCAGATTGTGAGTGATGATGAAAAGGGAACAAGTCTTCAAAGAAGACAACATCCCGTGACACCATGCCCTTTTTCTAAGCAATATCATAAACACGATGCCCTTTTTGTCCATAAGGATATCCAAGGAAAATGCACTGAGATGCTCGAGGATCAAACTTAGAAGGGTGTTATGCATGAGTGGAAACAAAACATAAACAACCAAATATTCGTAGGTGTGAATAATTGGGAACTTTGTTAAACAACTATTCATATGGAGTTTTTCCTTGGAGAAGACGAGTGGGTGTTCGATTTATGAGGTATGCAGAAGTGAGAATAACATCCCCCCCAAAATCGTTTAGGAAGACTAGCTTGAATGAGTAACGCACGTGACATATTTAACAAATGCCTATGTTTCCATTTGGCGACTCCATTTTGTTGTGGTGTGTCCACACAACTAGTTTGATGAACAATGCCCTTGAGAGCATATAAATTTTCAAGTTTAAATTTTGGCCCATTATCACTACGAATGATTTTGACCTTGGAATTAAATTGAGTTTTAACCATGTTAACAAACTTGACTAGAAGTTCCCTGGTATCAGATTTATGTTTCATGAGATAAATCCATGTGTATCTAGTATGATCATCAACAATAGTAAGGAAGTACTTTGCACCCAAAATAGAAGCAACCTTATAACCACCCCAAATGTCACCATGAATTAAATCAAAACAAGATGCAGTAGAAGTAGAACTTGAATGAAATGGAAGTCTTGTTTGTTTAACCAATGGACAAATTAAGCACTTGTCGATATCAAAAGATTTATTTTTGAATCCTGGAAAAGAAAATAACAAGGAAAATTTAGACGAAGGATGCCCAAGACGTTGATGCCAAAGAGTCGGATTGGAGATTTGGATATGGTTGCATGTTCTTTTCTTGGATTGGTCAAAATAGTAGAGACCCTTCCGTTCAATACCTGTCCCAATCATCTTCCCCGAGCGTAGGTCCTGAATAACACAAAATTGGCTTAGAAAAATAGTAATGCAAGATGAATCAAGGGCCAATTTGCTAATTGAGATTAAATTCAAACGAAACTATGGGACACACAAAACATTGTCAAGAGTCAGATCAGGAGAGAGAATAATTTTGCCAATATGGGTCACTTGTGCTACTGGACCATTTGGCAATTCCACATTGTGATTAGTAACGAATTTTTAATGTGTGAGTAAATTAGGACTACAAACCATATGATTAGTGCATCCACTGTCCAAAATCCATATATTTTTCTTGCCACCAGAAATAAGTATGAAAGATTTACCTAAAAGATCATCATGAGTCTAACAATTACTAGTTTGGTTGGCAGACGAAGATTTATTCTTCAGCATACTTAGAATCTGTTTGCACTCGTCTGGTGTGAAGGGAAAGTTAAGCCCCTGCCTATCAATTGTGTGGGAAACAACTTGATTCCCTTTGGAAATTGTTGTGTGGAACTCACCCTCCGTAGCCTTCCTTTTGCGATAGTAGTCGACTGTGTGCCCATTACGACCGCAAAAAGTGCATTTAAGATTAGCATGACAATTTCTGGCAATGTGGTTCGGTTTGTTGCATTTGGAACATTTAAGTTCATCCATTTTTCTTTCATACTCGCGACTCAAATTTTTCACAACAAAGACAACAGCATTCGTTTAGGCATGACTTTTCCCGGTTGTCACCTCCGACTGTTTTTCATGACGAAGAACCAGTGAATAAGCTTTATTCACAGTGGGTAGCGGTTCCTGTAAAAAGGCATTGCTGCGAACACCCGTGTAAGATTCATTAAGTCCCATAAGAAACTCTATGGTTTTCTGTTTCTCTGGATACACAACCACTTCTTTGATTGTTCCGCAAGTACAGGTTGGGAAGGTGCACAACGCATCCCTCTCATCCCATAGACTTTTCAGGTTTGTGAAATAGGATCGCACCGACATGTCCCCTTTCTTGCAGTCGTGGATTCGTTCTCGACATGGAACAATTGAACGACGTTCACGTGTGAGAATTGTTCATGAAAATCGAGCCACATCTGTCTGGCATCCTTACAATTGATGACGCTGCTAGCAATATCTTTGAACATCGACCCCAACAACCAAGTCTTGACTAAGTTGTTGCAGCGATTCCATTGTTGCGATTCTTCTAGATTTTTATCATCAGACTTCTTAATTGAACCATCTATAAATCCAATTTTGTTTTTGACTGTTAAGGCCATAGTCATGGATTGAATCCATATGCTATAGTTATCTTCGACCAGAGGTTGCGGGACAAGCACATCGCCATGCTGATCTTAATGGTGGAGATAGAGTTGATGATTGGGGTTTTCCCATTTGGTACCTGAAGCTACGCCTTTTGGTTTGTTGTCACCCATGGTGGTCAGCTAAGATTTGGTGTTGGTGTTTTGTTTGATGCCCATGTCAATGCTGGAGCTTTGATACCATGAAAATAAATAGAGAGTGAATTTATTATCTTGTATATCAAATGTGAATAGATGGCTACAACTTTATACTAATAATAATACATCAAGATCCTAATCTATTGCCTATAATCAAGCCTAATTATTTACAAAGATATGGAAAAAAATAACTAGCGACTATTGTACAATATTTGACAGCCTATTCTGAATATTATTTCCTTTAAAACTCCCCCTCAAGTTGGAGTGTATGTTAATGACACCCAACTTGTCAAGTAAGATTTTGAACTGTGTGGAGCTTAGTGGTTTGATGAACAAATCTCCTGGTTGTTCTGTGGTCCGGATATAAGGTTGTCCGAATCATTGTAACAAAAATTCTTACAATAACTAAAGCCTTACGGTCCTAAATATATAGGGCTAAATACACTTATGTTATATTAAGAATCATCAAATTCATAATTCGACCCCAAAAATATTTTTACTTAAAATTATTTACTACATAAACTACCTAATTTCATATAATATAGCCCCAAATTCAGATTCCGAAAAAATTTGGCCAAAATAACTAAATTACCGACTATATAGGAACTAAACCGTATTCAATACGGTTTGATTGTATACAATACGATTTGACTAAAAAAATCTAAATATTGTCGTTAAAGGCAGAGGCTCAGATGCGAAAAAGCGGTTGTAGTGTTTGTATGCAAGGTGGCGGTGATCGTATTGTGTTGTCTCAGCCCTTGACGGTAGTAGTTTTATGGAGTCAGATGTTGGTTCTGGTGGTGTTTGTATGTTAAATTATATTATATAAGAAATTATTCATACAAATAAATACATTGAATATAATTTTAAATTTTATTTCTTAAAAAATTATTTATAAAAATAACTACATTATATATAGTTGACAATGCTAATTTTATTACTTAAAAAATTATTTATACAAATATTTTATACATTGAAACTATTTAAATCTAACTAAAATGGATGTATTTTAGACATTTCTCCTAGCCAAAACTTCTAATTATAGCCAGCAAAAAAAATTCTTTGGCCGCAACTAAGAGGTGTGGCCAACAAAAAACTATTTAAGGTGAGGGTATTTTAGACATTTCTCCTGGCCACACATGTGGCCAACAAAAAAAAAATTCTCTCACCACAACTATGATGTGCGGCCAGTTCCTCTTTGGACCATTGAATCTGTGAAATAACGATATAAGATGTGTTTGCTGGAATAATATGTTAGCGTCTAGTACATTGAGTCAGTTAAGTTAAACACAGTCGTTTAGGATGGAGTTAAGTTGTATTTCTACAACATTTTGCCTGTCGTCAGTAGTCCATGTGTCAGCCTGCTAGTGGGTCGGGTAGTTAGCCTCAAAAGAATGATTAGATTACAGGATATATTTGTTGAGTCTGAGTTTTGTATGTGCATCTATTAAATGAATAACCAATTCTACTTTGTTTATTTCGTCTCTTGCAAGCTTCCTTTCCTTCTGCACAATTAATTTTCTTCTGAATTCTTTGAATTCCTGACAAATTGGTATCAAAACAACCCTAGGCCGAAAATCATGGTTGATTCCACTGCAAAAATTAGCTTACACAAGCATGAGAAGGATCTGAAAACCATTGAAAGCAGAATATTTCAGGTAGAGAGGAACTTTGAGCAAACTAAAGAGCAGTTTGGTTCAGTAAAGGAGCATATTTCAAACCTCAATTAGAAGCTTCAAACCTCTAATGATGAATTGATGAAGAGAAGCTCTGAAGTGCTCGAAGCAGTTCATAATACCGCTCCAGAAAAACCCAAATCCAAGGAAATAAGTCAAATTCCTGTTAGTAACCTTCCTGCATACAATGTTAGTAATTATATTCCTATAACTCCATTGTCTCCTGCTCAGAGTTATCCCCCTCTTTCACACCCTTGTTCCACTCAGGTCATGAACCTTAATTAAAGACCTATAATCTTAAACACCACCCCTCCAATCAATCACAAAGTTCCTTATAGTAGTGTTACTTCTTATCCATGGTTTCCATATACTGATATGAATCATACACTGGGACCATGCTTCAATTCATGGAATTAACTCATTAGTAATGAGTATGCGACCCACCATTATATCCACTCACACTCTTCCCACCAGCTCATTCAGGAACTATAGACTTCCTCCAATCAATACCACTACTTATCCATGGCCCCCAACTGTAGAAGGGAATCCTATAAGACCACAGTCTCCTATTCTAAAATTTTCCATGCCTAAGATGGATTTTCCCAAGTTTGAGGGTAAGGATCCCAGGGGATGGATTAAAAAATGTGATAAATTCTTCCAATTGAATCCAATATACTGGATTCCAGATCTAAGGTGTTATATGCAGCTTTATACCTTGAAGGAGAAACAGATGTCTGGTACCAATCCTTTCAGGATAAGCACACCAACCTGTTTTGGGAAGATTTTGTCAGCTAAATTTGTAAAAGATTTGCCTCAAGGGGACATGAGAATTTAATTGGGCAATTCAATAAACTTACTCAGAAAGGCAAGGTAGATGAATAAATTAGAAGTTTTGAGGAGCTGAAAACTTATATGGTGGCTCAAAACAAACATTACAGTGAAGATTATTTTATTGAAAGTTTTCTGAGTGGACTAAAGGAAGAAATAACCATTGTTCTCTATATAAACAGACCATCTACACTCAGGGATACTATTAACCAAGCAAGAGGGTTAGAGGTGCACTTAAAATCTCTAGATAAAAGGTAGCATCATACAAACAGGGTTGTGTATAGGAGTTCCACATGCTCACATAAGTTTTATGTTCCTGTATTCAAGGATCATCAAAGTACCAACAAAGGGGGCGGCCAACAGAAATCTTATCTTGTTAAGAGACTCTCAGTGACTGAAATGTTTACCACAAGGGACAATGGGTTGTGTTACCACTGTGATGAAGTTTACACCTTAGGGCACAAATGCAAGAATAAGCGGATTTACATCATGATTACAGAAGAGGAAGGGGAACCATGTCAACTAGTAGAGGAATCAATGTTACGGATGGCAATGATAGTTCAAGTAGAAGGGGAAGAAAAACTACAGGTTAAAGATGAATGTGGAGTATCCCTTCAAGCCATCATTGAAACCAATGGGATTCACACCATTAAACTATAGGGGCATGTGAAGAACAACTCTATTAGCATGCTAATGGATATTGGCTCTACACATAATTTCATTTTAGAATCTTTGGTCAATATGTATCAACTAAAAACTAAGCCTTGTAGTTCAGTAAAAGTAAAAATTGCTAATGGAGATACCATCTATTGCAATAGGTTGATTTCAAGGTTCACTTGGAAAATGAAATAAATGGAATTTCAAGCCCCTATGTACATGATGTCAATGGGGGTTATGATGTTGTCCTAGGAATGCAGTGGATGAAAATATTCAGCCCTATCATATTTGACTTTGAGGAAAGAAAAGTCATAATACACTGGGATAACAAAAGGCTGACCTTGAGAAACCATGAGGAAAGAGCACACTTTTATACTGTCCAAGTACAAGAAAAGTTCAACTAGGACCCTAAAAATGAAACCTACTACCTATCTCAATTAACAGCAATAGATGTTAAAAGCCCCAAGGAACAAGACCCTCATGCAAAAATTAAAAGGTTGATAGAGGAATTTGGGGAGTTGTTCCAAGAACCTCAAGGCCTCCCTCTTATCAAAAAGCAGGACCACCACATTCCCATCATACCAGGTTGCAAGCCAGTTAACTTAAATCCTTACAGGTACCCATACATCCAAAAAAACACAAATAGAAAAGATGGTGAGAGAAATATTAGACAGTGGGATCATTAGGCATAACACCTCCCCTTATGTTTCTCCTGTCCTATTAGTGAAGAAAAAGGATCACACCTGAAGGTTTTGTGTGGATTATAGAGCCTTGAATAACATTACCATAAAGAATAAGTTTCCAATAATAGTGATAGAAGAACTTTTGGATGAGCTTAAAGGCAACAAAATTTTCACCAAGCTGGACTTGAGAAGTAGGTACCATCAGATCAGTGTAAAGGATGAAGATATTCAGAAAACAACATTTAAAACACATCAAGGGCATTGTGAATTCATGGTAATGCCTTTTTGGCTAAGCAATGCCCCTACCACTTTTCAATGTATAATAAATGAGGTTTTAAGTCAACACCTAAGGAGATTTGTATTAGTGTTTTTTTGATGACATTCTGGTATACAATCAGACTTTGGAGGATCACCTGAAGCATCTCAGGCAAGTGTTCCATTCTTAGAGAAAATAAGTTGTTTGTGAAGAAAAGCAAGTGTAATTTTGCTCAACCAAGGGTGGAATACTTGGGACATTTGATCAAGGAGGAAGGAGTCGTAGAAGATGACACTAAGATAGATTCCATAAAGCAATGGCCCAACCCTAAGACCCTAAAATAACTAAGGGGATTCCTAAGCCTTACAGGCTACTATAGGATATTTGTACACCATTATGGTATCATTTCAAGACCATTGACTAACATGTTCAAAAAGGGTGCCTTCAAGTGGATTCTAAGGCTGAAGAAGCATTTAACAAATTAAAATAAGCCATGTCAACCACCCCATTTCTTGCCTTACCTGAGTTTAGCAAGCCCTTTGTATTAGAGAATAATGCCTGCTAGACAGGAGTAGGAGCTGTCCTGATGTAAGAAGGAGAGCCGTTGGCTTATTTCAGTAAAGCCTTATCTGAAAAACATTTAGAATTATCCACTTATGAGAAGGAATTGTTGGCCATCATAATGGTTGTTCAAAAATGGAGAACCTACTTTTGGGGGCAAGGATTTATTATAAAGACAGACCATGAAGCCTCAAAATACTTTATAGAACAGAAGTTAACTACTCTGGTGCAGCAGAAATGTATCAAAAATGTTGGGCTTTGATTACACCATTATGTATAAAAAGGAAAAGACAACTTAGCTGCAGATGCACAATCAAGGAAACATGAAACAGAATTGAATTGAACTACAGTTACAGAAGTTAATCCCAACTGGAAAGAAGAAGTCTGCAATAGCTTAGAGGGGGATTTAGAGGCTCAACAGATCATAGCTAAACTGATTGTAGCCCCCCAAAATTCTTCAAAATTTAGCTTACAGGAAGGAATCCTAAGGAGATAGAGAAAAATTTATGTGGGAAATACAGGATATCTAAGACTAAAAATCAGGGAATCCATCCATGATGGCCCAGAATGAGGGCATTCTGGCACTACAATTTCCATTAAGAGAGCCGAAACTATCTTTTATTGGCTTAAACTTAAGAAAGACTTGACTGAATATGTAAGGCAATGTGAAGTTTGTCAGAGGAATAAGTTTGAATATATACCAACCCCAGGTTTGTTACAGCCTATTCCCATTCCCAATTAAGCATGGGAGGTCATTACTATGGATTTTGTAGAAGGCCTCCCAAAATTTGAATGAAGGGATACCATAATGGAAGTAGTGGATAAGTTCACTAAAGGTTGTCACCTAATGTCATTAACACACCCCTTTACAGCTTCCTAAGTAGATCAGCTGGTTCTGGACTCGGTAGTTTAAACTTCATGGACCTGCAAAAGCTATTATATCAGACAAGGACAAGATTGTGAGCAGTTTCTGGAAAGAGTTATTTAAAGCCTTGGAAACAAAAGTAAAACTAAGCACAACCTATCACCCCCAAACATATGGGCAAACTGAGAGGGTAAATCAGTGCATTGAAATGTACTTAAGGTGTATGAGTGGACACAAACCAACATAGTGGAAGAGATGGCTACCTTTGGTTGAATGGTGGTACAACACCAATTACCATACACCCATTGGAATGACCCCCTACAAGGCTCTATATGGGACAGATCCTCCTATTCTGAATTATCACCTGATAGATAAGGTTGATAACCCCACAGTAAGGATATTTGTCAAAGACAGAGAAGAGATGCAGCAACTGCTCAAGGAGAACTTACAGAAGGCTCAGGAAAGAATGAAAATTTATGTTAACAAGAAGAGGACGGAAAGGGAGCTGGAAGTGGGAGATGAAGTGTTCCTGAAACTACAGCCTTATAAACAATTAACTCTAAGTGCCAGGAAGAATCTTAAGCTATCTGCCAAATACTATGGGCCTTATACAATAACTAGAAAAGTGGGAAAGGTAGCTTACCAGCTGAAGTTACCTTCGACAGCCAAAATTCATGATGTATTTCATGTGTCACAACTTATGAAGAAGATATGAGCTAAGAGGGTTGTTCAGACTATGCTGCCACAAGTATCAGAAGAAGGGGAGTTGAGGCTGAGCCTCACGCAATCTGAGCAATGTAAGATTCATCAAAAGAGGTGATAGACACATTAGCCGTGAAGATGCCACCTGGGAAGAATGGGAACAAATTACTAAACTGTTTCCGAACTTTAATCCTTGGGGGCAAGGAAATTCTCAAGAAAAGGGAAATGTCAGCGTCTAGTATATTGAGTCAGTTAAGTGAAACACAATCGTTTAGTATGGAGTTGTTAAGTTGTTTTGCTACAACATTTTGTTCGTCGTCGGTAGTTCACGTGTCAGCCTGCTAGTGGGTCGGGTAGTTAGCCTCAACAGAATTATTAGATTACAGGATATATTTGTCGAGTCTGAATTTTAATTTTGTATGGGCATCGATTAGATGAATAATCAATTCTACTGTTATCTGTAATATATAGTATTATTTAATAATGCATATAAATATAATAATAATAAATTATGCAAAACAGAACAATTTATAAAATATAAATCCGAGTCCTTTGAATTCACAAAGTCTCCTTAAAGCAAATTTATTCCCCCACAGATGCTAAGGGTTAATTGAATAATTGCTTCCCAAGATAAAACGGATTTCAATTCTTAATTAGTAGCATTACAAAATTAAGAATTCATCGAACCAATTTCAATGTTATGTCTTGAACTTACGAAGTAATTATGCATGTATATATGCAAACAATAATAATGCATGTATATATGCAAACAATAATAATGCATGTATATATGCAAACAATAATAATGCATGCATGAAATAAAGTTAAAAAGGATTAAAATAAATCTTACAACTCGCAGGAAGTCGGGAAGAGTGAAAGGAAATATGCCTTTGGGGGATTATATCTTGTGCAATGGTATATATATATTTGCAATGTAAAGCGGAAGAAAAAAAAAATGAGAACTTGTAACTTGTTTTTTGATAATACGCTACCAAGACCAATTTATAGAAAAATTGGCGTTTTTTTACCTAATTGAGTCATTGTCTTGATATATAACTTAATAAAAATCGATAATTAATTAAGCAGATTTTGTCCAAAAAGATATATATAATATGACCCGGGCCGAACCCTATCCATTAATTTTCTCATTCAATTCTTAATGGATTTGAACACATAAATATATATTTTATCAAACCCATTTCCAACAATCCCCACATGAATATAAAATTGGCTTTACAATATGCAAAATATGTTATGAATATCACGGACACTAGTTCGAGTACATGAGAAAAGATATTTCATCAAAGTTAAGTAGCCTAGTGGCTTTGAACTTGCCCTAGTAAAATCTATCGGATTTATTTCGGCTAATCGATGAACTTGATGTCTTTGAACTATCAGCTTTTTGTGTAAACCAAGATAATAGAATTCACAAAATATCTCTTCAGACATAATTGGTTCTCACGTTTGTGTTCATTTTGGCCTTGAAACACCTCTTGGTTCCGTAAGTATTTTAGAGAATTCAGCCTGCATAATTCTCACAGAAGTGGCCCCCTTATGACTCACGTAGGTGACTTCTATCAAGAGTATCCTGCAATACCCCACTTGAACGTATTTCAAGATATAAAAGTCATTAAAAGTGTAACTTATCCTGATTCTCGTAGCAGATGTGCACTGTCTCATCTTAGGAATGGTTAGGAGTAAATATCTCCTCAGTGCTTTACTGAGTACTACATAGTTCGGTTTGCCCATTGAACCTAGATCTTGGGATCTCCAGTCAGCTAGGTTGGGTTGCCACTATGAAGACTCTTATTTAAAAAGTAGGCTTTAAACCCATTCCCTTCGATGATTTTTCCACTTGCTCTCTTGTTAAACCTTTCGTAAGAGGATCCGCAATATTATCTTTTGACTTTACATAGTCAATTGAGATAATTCCATTTGAGAGCAATTGTCTAACAGTATTATGTCTTCGTCGTATATGGCGTGACTTACAGATTATATAAGTGACTTCTGTGTTCTTCCAATCATTGATTGGCTATCACGATGTATATATATAAATGGCACAGTCTTGACCAATTTGGAATATCCTCTAAGAAATTACGAAGCCACTCGCTTTTCTCTCTCCCTTTGTCTAACGCAATGAATTTCGATTCCATTGTAGACTAGCAATACACGTTTGTTTTGAGGATTTCCAAGATATCTTTTTTGCACCTCAAGGGTAAAGACATATCCACTTGTGGATTTGAGTCTTTATTGTCGGATATCCAATTAGCATCACTATATCCTTCCAATCTTTGTTGGATATCTTGTATAGTCAGTGATCCATATTTTTGAGTATGTTTTAGGTATCCTAAAACTCTCAAAATTGCTTTCGATGATCTTTTACCGGATTACTCGTATACCCTACTTAGCTTACTTACCAAGAATAAGCTATATTCGGTCTAAGTACAGATTCATGACATACATTAAACCCTTTATTATACGAGAATATTCTAGTTGAGATATGCTATCACCTTCATTTTTAGCTAGATGAAGATTTATATCAATCTGGGGTTTTATTGAGTAATTATATTATACTTGTTAAATTTTTCAAGTATTTTCTCAATGTAATGAGATTGAGATAACATAATTCCATCAGAGGTTCTAGAAATCTTGATTCCTAAAATTATATCAAAGAATCCCCAAGTCTTTCATGTCAAACCTATTTGACAACATCGTTTTTAGTAGAGTTGATAACTTCATTGTTGCTACCCATGATTAACATATCATCCACATAAAGACAAACAATGACATATTCCTTTTGAGTGCTTTTGACATAAACACATTTGTCACACTCATTAATTTTAAATCCATTTGATAACATAACATTATCAAATTTTCGTGCCATTGTTTTGGTGCTTGTTTTAATCCATACAAGGATTTAACAAGTTTACATACTTTCTCTCTTGTCCGAAGCGGTGAAACCTTGAAGTTGTTCCATATATATTTCTTCATCTAATTCACCATTTAAGAATGCAGTCTTTACATCCATTTAATGTATTTCAAGTTTATTTAAAGATGCTATTGCTATTAGTATTCGAATAGATGTAATTCTTGTAACAGGTGAATAAGTGTCGAAATAATCTAATCCTTCCTTTTGTCTATAGCCTTTAACAACAAGCCTTGCTTTGTATTTATCAATTGAGCCATCAGCTTTCAACTTCTTTTTGAAGATCCATTTATACCCTAAAGGTTTTGAACCAGGTGGAAGGTCCACCAATTTCCATGTATGATTTTGCATAATGGACTCAATTTCGTTATTTATTGTTTCTTTCCAATGAGAAGCATCTAGAGAGGATATTGCTTCCTTATAGGTTCGAGGATCGTTTTCTAACAAAAATGTTAGAAAATCCGGACCAAAAGAAGTTGAAGTCCTCGCCCTTTGCTACTACGTCCAGGTTCATCCACTCTGCACTCTTTGTTCATATTTTCGGGATTATCACTAGTAGCATCCAAAGGTCTTTTGTTTGAATTTGAATCATTATTTCCATTATATGGAAAAATATTCTCAAAAATGATGCATCTCTTGATTCAATAAATGTATTAACATGAATATCGTTAATTTTGATTTATGAACAAGAAAGCGATAAAGCATCTTCTTTGTTATTTGCATAACCAATGAAAACACGTCAATTGTTTTTGGTCCTATCTTAACCTTTTAGGTTTAGGAACCATCACTTTTGCTAAACACCCTTTACACTCTTAAGTATTTATAGAAGGTCATGACCTTTCCATAATTCATAAGGTGTTTTATGAGTTTTCTTATGAGGCACTTTATTAAGAATATAATTGGCGAGAAAGCAAAGCTTCCCCCATAAATTTCAGGGTGATCCAGGCTATTCAACATAGCATTCAACATTTCTTTTAATGTTCGGTTCTTGCGTTCAAAGAATCTTAGTTAGATTGAGAGTGAATAAGGAGGCGGTAGTTTGGTGAATAATGCCATGAGTAGAAAGCAGAGATCTCTTCAAATGGTGATTCATATTCACCACCTCTATCGCTTCTTATTGCTTTAATCTTTTTGCTAAGTTGATTTTCAACTTCATTTTTATAAAGTTGAAACATTTCTACAGCCTCATCTTTACTTCTTAGCAAATATACATAACAATATCTTGTGCAATCATCAATAAAGATTATGAAATATTTTTTCCCACCTCTAGTTTGCACAAACTTTAAGTCACATATGTCAGTGTGAATTAAATCTAGAGGTTCAGTTTTCCTTTCAACAGAATGAAAGGGTAATCTTGTTATTTTTGATTCCACACAAATTTCACATTTATGTTTTAGATTAATATCAAATTTAGGCAAGAACTCTAAATTAATTAATCTACGCAGAGTATTATAATTAACATGACCTAATCTAGCATGCCATATGTTTGAAGACTCTAACAAATAAGCAAAAGAATTAATCTTATTATTATTAATAGACTTTGGTACAACAGTCATAACATTCATCTTAAAGAGCCCATCATTCATGTAGCAGCCCCTTTCCTACAAACATATCATTCTTAGTAAGTACAAACTTATCGATACACAAACACCAACTTAAAGCCATTCTTGCTAAGCGGTGACCCGAAACTAGATTCTTAGAATATCGCACATGAAGCACTTCATTCAAAGTCAGTTCTTTGTTAGATGTCATTTTCAGTATAATTTTTCCACGTCCTTGAACCTTTGAACTTGAGGAGTTTCCCATAAAGAGTTGATCATCATTTTCTACTACTTTGTAAGTAGAAAACATCCATTTGTTGGAACATATGTGGCGAGTAGCTCCAGTGTCCACGTACCACTCTTTAGGGTTTCCTACCAAATTACATTCAGATATAACTGCACAAAGGTTCATGTCTGAAACATCTTCAGAAAGCTTCTCCGATTCATCACATGTGCTTGAGGCTTTTGTTCTTTCTTCAACTTCTTTGGCTTTCGACATTCATTAGATTTATGTCCTGGAATGCCACAGTTGAAACATTTGCCTTTGAAATTTTTCTTGGCCTTGAAAGCTTCTTTGCCTTCACGCTTCCTTTTGTTGTTGTTTGGCCTTTGTTCTACAACATTTGCCTTTGCTTCAATGAAATTCTTCCCACTCTTCTTCTCAGATCCTCGATTGTCCTCTTCAATCCTTAGTCGCAAGGATCGGTTTCTTCATCTTTGCGTTTATCTTCAGATAATTCTTGAAGTCTTTCCATGACGGTGGAAGCTTCTCAATCATTGCTGCAACTTGGAATGATTCACTTAATGACATTCCTTCAGAATGAATGTCATGTAGAATTACTTGTAATTCTTGAACCTGAGTAATAACTGCTTTGGAATCTATCATTTTATAATCAAGAAATCTACCGACTATAAATTTTTTCATGCCAGCATCTTCAGTTTTATATTTTTTATCTAAAGATTCCCACAATTCTTTTGCAGTTTGGATTGTACAATACACATTATACAATGTGTTATCTAATCCATTCATCACATAGTTCCTGCAAAGAAAATCTGCATGTTTCCATGCATCAACAGCAGCCACTTTCTCCTTGTCAGTTTCTCCTTCAACAAGAGTAGGACAGTCCTCTTGTAGAAACCTTGCCAAGTTCAACGTGGTGAGATAGAAAAGCATTTTCTGTTGCCAACGCTTGAAATCAGTTCCATTGAACCTTTCAGGCTTTTCTCCATGAGACATACTCACTGGCGAGAATGGTACTTGTAGAAGCCATTTACATTATACAAATAAAGACTATTGTCAATGTAAGCGAAACAAATTTCATTTTGTACTAGATGTAACAATAATATATATTAGCAATAAAATATAAAATCTGTTATTTGAATTTAAAACCAATAATGAAGAATAATGATATTAATATGCAAACAATTTTCTGTTTACATAAAATACTAATACAATTACTGAGTATATATAAACAAAATATATATACTATTAATCAAATATTTATATATATGCAATTTATAATCAATAACAGAATATATAATCATTTAATATGTAATATAAAATTAATAACAGAATATATTTACAATATTAAAACAATATAAATGCTACTATATTTACTGCAATTTATAATCATACTAATTTTAGTATATAATGAATCATCATGATTGAATTCTTAAAAAAAAAAAAAAAAAACATGATCGCTAAAAATATAGAAACTAATACAATAACATGCAGAAAGAACATTCAAAAGAACTCCGAATTTATGCAATTATTTTCTATAATATACTTTTAATTATAATTCAATAGCACCACATGCATTACTCCTGATGCAATCATACACCAGAATTTTTCCAGCAGCCCAAAAATGAAGTAGAAAATAATTTTAAACAATAATGATTATAATGATTAGCCACAATGACTGATTTAAATCACTTAAAATTGACTAGACATTCTGATATGAAAATAAAGTGCAGTACATGCATGCAAATTCAATATTACAGTCATGGAAGAAACTTTGTTAACATGCACCGGAATTCTAGAATACTTTTTCTACAGAAGAAATGTTTTTATAACATGCACACAAAAAAAATAAAAATTCAACGTATTATCTATATAAATATAATATTCTGATTAACTTAGTATTATATATAATAAATAGACAACGTATTCTTGTTGATGATTTTGTGCATTTGTTCAGAGGAGAGAACTTAATGATTACAGAATACACATGTAATCAAAACGAAATAAGTCTTATTAACATGCAAAACGAATTAAAATGCAAATAGTGAACAAATTAACAACCTGTTATATTATCATGCACATGATAATAAAATATACACTCTGTTTTTATACAAACATATAAAACAATATATTTATATTCAACAAGATTTTCAGAATTTTATAAAACAGTACTATAATTACAGAAAAATAAATTTGCTTTAATATTGTTATCTGTAATATATAGTATTATTTAATAATGCATATAAATATAATAATAATAAATTATGTAAAACAGAACAATTTATAAAATATAAATCCGAGTCCTTTGAATTCACAAAGTCTCCTTAAAACAAATTTATTCTCCCATGATGCTAAGGGTTAATTGAATAATTACTTCCCAAGATAAAGCTGATTTCAATTCTTAATTAGTAGCATTACAAAATTAAGAATTCATCGAACCAATTTCAATGTTATGTACTGAACTTACAGTAATTATGCATGTATATATGCAAACAATAATAATGCATGTATATATGCAAACAATAATAATGCATGCATGAAATAAAGTTAAAAAGGATTAAAATAAATCTTACAACTCGCAGGAAGTCGGGAAGAGTCAGAAAGGGAAATATGCCTTTTTGGGATTATATATACTGTGCAATGGTATATATATACTGCAATGTAAAACGGAAGAAAAAAAAAATTCCACAGAACTTGTTTTTGATAATACGCGCCCAAGACCAATTTATAGAAAAAATTGGCAGTTTTTTACCGTTGGAGTCATTGTCTTGATATATAACTTAATAAAAAATCTGATAATTAATTAAACAGATTTTGTCCAAAAAGATATATATAACATGACCAATTCGATCCGGTTATTCAATCGATTTTCTCATTCAATTCTTAATGGATTTGAACACATAAATATATATTTTATCAAACCCATTTCCAACATGGCCGGTTCGGTTTGGCAAGGGCTATCAGGATCTTGAAAAGGAAGGGTGGAATCTGGTGGGACCCTTTTTCTGCTGATGTCCAGCCAATGAGCGACACGTGTGGCGATAAGCATTATCCTGCATTCTAGTCTCCAATGAAATGAAAGTGGTGAGAAAAAAGGGTGATTGATATCTCCTCATTCCTGTCTTCACCTAAACAAAACTTGATGCTCTCTCCAAAGAATCTCATGTACGAGTTTTTCTCTCATACACACACAAATGGGGGAAAAAACAAAAGAAATACACAAAAAAATAACTCACAGTGAGGTTTGGCCTGTGATGCTTGCTGGCTTGTACAAATTGTATTGATTGGTTGGAATTTGGATGGTGATATATATATATATATATATATATATATATATATATATATATATCTTCGCTGTTTTTTAATATAAATCGTTTTAGAGAATTATTTTTGTTTTTTAATATAAGTCGTTTGAGAATTTCAAGTAAGTATTAATTGCTTAGTTTTCAATATTACCCCAAGTAATAAATATAATTTTGGTTCTCTCACTATTTTTTGCCCAATAAATAACACCATTTTTTTTAATACAAGGACAATATAGAAAATTGATATTATATTTAATATTATACAATTATTTTTTTAATACTTATATATAAGTCTAAAACGACTTATATTAAAAAATAAAGGGAGTACTAGTTAGTCTATATGTGACACATGAATTGCATAATTAGCTCAAATAAAATACAAAATGTTTAATATGTGGAGGACTAAATAAAAAGATATATAAATATTAAATAAAGAGTGATAAAATAGTAATATAATTAAATTTGCATGTGTTAATTCTCAATTTTTTCAAGACTTGTCGCCGGATCCGAAAGCAGAATAAACTTGAAAAAGTAACACAGAGGTGGTCCTCAACGGTTGAGAACCCTCCGATGTGATAATCAGTACAAGCGATTAACAAATATAGGAAGCCAAAACAAAATTATTATTGTTATTTAAACTAGACTCATAACCTGTATTCGTATTGATAATACAGTTTAAAATTGTGGTCTATCACATTTAGTATTATAATTTGATTATAAGTAATATAGTATGTATGGTAATAATATATTAGAGTTATATGTATATCAAGATTATTGTATATGTTTTGCATGTACACCCTTGGACTAATTAATACGATAAAGAATACGAAAATTTTGGTATAATATTATGATCTCAATCTCATGTTTGTTTCATTACATGTTGTTGGTTCAAGTGATATTTTATTTCTTTTTGGATGATAGCCATTTTTTGATCTACTAGTTTGGGCCAAGGTCCAAGAACTAATCCTTTCAAGTATAAAACAGAAAGTCCAAAATTACAACAAAAAGTAGTCACAGTTTATGCTATTACATTATTATTATTATTATTATTATTATTATTATTATTATTACTCCATTCATACTCAAAAAGATGATTAAAGGTACAATTCTTTTTGTTCACAAAAAGATAAATTAAAGTACATAAAGTGGAGTACAAAAATTATTTAGTGGGGTTCATTAATATAAAAATAAAAATATTCTTTACTTTCTGTAAAATCTTGTCGGGTCTCTAAGGATAAATTTAAAATTTTTTATTATCTTTTCTATATTTTAATCTTCTGTTAATATGTGTAAAAAATATAGAGAACTGATATTTTCACATAAAAATTTGATATTCCCACATGTTTCTTCTCACATGAATAATGAGTGAGTCCCGCCTTCATATCTACTCTTCTGTTAATATGTGTAAAAAATATAGGGAACTGATATTTTTACATAAAAAATTGATATTTCCACGTGATCCTTTTCAAGTGAATAATGAGTGGGTCCCACCTCCATAAAAAGTGACTCATTTGTAAATATTATTTTAACACATAAAAATATGAATTTTCAAAATATATTTTGCTCAAAAGATCTTTTGAGAAAAGAGGAAATATTTCAATACCATGAAGTTGGTCCTATTTGTGGCTTTTAAACTTTTAGGCATACCAAGATAGAGCTGGGAGACTTGTGTGTATTTTGAGATGGAGTGTGAATCATGAATATTTGTTACTCTTCCGTCTACAAAATTTATTGAATATTTAATTTAATAATACTCATATGATAATAAAATTATTTTTAAAAACTTGAGTACATTGAGCCATCAAAAGATAATGAGACCTTTGTTTTTTTAAATTAAAAAATTGATTGATGGAATTCTTTTTGGGAACCGAAGGGGGCATAAATTAGAGTCTTTTTCTTAGTTTGGCACGATCCCATTACCCTTTTTTCGGTGGTACGCAAAACTTGCATTGAAAAGATCAATTTTTTTTTGGATTATCTTAGGGGATGTGATAATTCGAAAAATTGGATTGTTCAGAGTTTAAGCTTAAAAAAAATATTAATTAATAAAAATAATTTTTATTAATTATATTCTGTTCTATATATTTATTATTCATTCTATAACCTAAGAGGACTATAAAACGGGAGGATTCTGGCTACAAGCTAGAATGAACGATTAAAAATTTTCAAGACGAAAATAAAATTTTTTTAAGAATAAAAATATTTCTGAGAAAAAAACGAAATATGCACTATTCACTCGACGAACCCTAAAGGTTAGGGTTTGAATAATCTAAGCCTTTCCAAGAGATCGGTATGTCGAAAAGACATCCCGTCGAAAGATTTGACGATAATAAGTCGTGAAAAGTTAAGTTAACTGATAAAAGTGTTTTTTCAAAAAAAGTGCAGAAATTGGACGAAATAAAAACGACGAAAAGTATTGTTATGTACTTTTCATTCGTTTAACTAAGTTTTGGGAAAATGTGAAGGAAAATACCCCTAGCTTCCAGGAGAAGCTTCGTGAATAGTAAGACAATTTGACTAAATGACCAAAATGCCCCTAGCCTTGGTTTTATATATAAACCAAGCATAAGCTCATTTGTTTGGTTAGAAAATTTCAACCAACACTTGAGAGAGAGAGAGAGAGAGAGAAATTCGAATGGGGAAGAAAAAGGAAAAGGAAGAGGAAAAGCTAGCAAATTGCAATCTTTGTCCAACGGAAGAAGATTAAAGAAGAAAGGTAATCCAAAACCTAACACTAATCTAAATTTTCTTTAAGATTTTTTAATGGAAATCATATAACTTAATGAAAATAGAAGTACGCGATGTTAACAACGATTTTCATATGATTGAAATCATAAGAAAATGAAGCAAGAAGAAATTGAAGTTAGTTTATAAAATTTCTTAAAAGCTTTCATAGGAACTATGATTTTCTTGATGAATTTGAACGATCCGAATGAATCATATGAACGATTCGGTGAAATAAGTAAGAATTGGTGAGTTATAACACCAAACTCCAAGAAAAAGTGAAATCGTAATCAAAATATCGATTAAAAATGAAGAACGAATGAATAACACGCGAAGAACGTTGTTGATGGATAAATTTAAAACCATCGTAATTAGAACTTGTTGTTGATGGACAAGTTTAAAACCATCTATTGGGTAAAATCTAATTACGCACAACACGCAAGTATACGTGGTCAACAAGTGATAAAGTGTAAGTAAAGTATCGTTCCCACGAGGAATTGTTAACACAAATTACCAAATACTAACTCTTAATCAAACTAATTTTATTTAAAAAATCAATTTAAGATTATGAATTAAATTATTTAATTACACTAATTCTAATTACCACTAACTAAAAATCAGATTACGGAGATTTAAGATCACAACTTTACTTAGAGCATTCACAACAGTTTCCCCAATCAACTTTTTATCCCTAATTTTGAAGAATATATCAACAAATCATTATTCAACAGTTTCTTTATCCTTATTTGACTCTCTATTTTAATCCCTATAAATGATTTTACTCCCTAGTGTGAGGGAGTCGGAAAAACCATTCCCTATATATGCAAAATGACATTTCACATCCTCATTTAAGTGGACAACTCATCAATCATACATATCTTGACATTTTTTTACTACTTCATTTTCAAATTATAAAATTAATATTGACTTATTTTTTAAAAATTAATTTCAAACGTATTTAAATTTAAACTTGACATAAATTTATTTAATTTTTGTCAATATAATTATAAATATTATAAAAGTATTATTGTGACGCCCCCAAAATAGGTATACATCACCCATCTTGAGTCGCCAAATACATGGTACAAAATTCAAATACAACTTAATAATACAACTGTCGTGTAAAATACGACAAAACATAAACTGAGAGTTTTAATACGAATATTGTCCTCTAGACAGTATTCAAACTCAAATGGAGTCATCAATACATTTATTATCACACTATTTCATAGAATAATGAGGACTACTAATGCTATCATTTGGATCGTCACTCCGTTCCTCGATAAGTCCTGGCTACGTTCTCATTTCCTGAAGAGGACAATGAAAGCAAAAGGGTGAGCTCAACTAGCCCAGTAAGAAATATTATGACTAAGATAATGCAGAATAATTTATCGTTAGCCTTCAACAGTGTTAAACTGATAAAATATAACAAACATCAAGTTTAACTGTAGCGGAACAAACAATCCATTAGAAGAGTTAAGTAGAGCATAAAATCTACTATCTTCTATGATTTAAAAGGTTTTTCATCACTTTTATATTTGAGACTCGACAATAAATAATCCACATCATCGAATCATCCCCGCACTACGGCCAAGGATATTCTTTAGTATCACGACCACAAATTATTCATGTAGTACGGGCCAAGGATGTTCGTGTATTCATCAATGGTCATGATCATGCCAACAGCTGTCTATCAATGCATTACGGGCCAATGAGGACTTTTATCACATCATTTGTAATATTATGGTCATGGTTATACTGAATAATCCCTGGTCATAATCATACCAAGTCCATCTATGCACTATAGGCCATAAATGACTTTCAACATAATATAAACATGAGGATGATAAGAATTTAATAAAATAAGTTCAAGGATAAATTTTTAAAAATATATAATTTAATTTATCCAGAAATTAATAACGTCCAAATTGTCAACATGATACTGCTTTGTGGAGTAAAATTCAAGAATAATATTATATCAAAAATAATTTGAACTGAAAAGAAATTAATTTTTGTCATGAATAGTACCCCGGATGAATAGTAACCGAGTGAATAGTACCCGTGAATAGTAACTTCAGGAATAGTAACTCTGTGAATAGTATCCCATCATGAAAAAGGTAAAACTAATTATCAAGAATGCTCAGAATAATATTTCCATGAAAAAAATACTGGATGAAGCGCAAATATCAAGGATATTCTACTAATTTCATGGAGTATAGAAGCCAAAACTTTAACAAAATGAGTATAAAATTCGAAATCTGAAACAAAATAATATTACTTACATACTACAGAGTATGGAAAAAAATATTATTTCATATGAATATTGAACAAAAATAACATCCCTTACCTTGAAAAGAAGAGTATTCCAACTGGTATAGCGGAGATATTCTTGAAGAAAACTTTCACTATTTTCTACGCTCAAAGCTTTCTAAAACTCGAAAGAAATACGCTCAATATTATAGAAGAAGAATTCTCTGATTCTGCTGTGATTTTCATTTATAACCTAAGCACCTATTTATAGGAAAATGTTAGAACGTCATAAGAGACTAAATAATAAAATAATATTATTTTATTTCCTTCATTCCACGCCCACATGTTTTTAAAAATAAAAGTGGGTTCCACCCAATTTTTAATAAAAACATTTTAATTTCTGAACTTCAACAATTCATAATAAATAGCCATTTTATCAGAAAAATACGAATTTTATGTTCATTCCATACGAAATCAAATTTTCCACAACTTTGTAGCTTTGAGTTTTTTTAAATTCCAAACAGAAAATATCCGAATTCCACAAACGGACGATTTTCAATACCTCATAAAATTCATAACAAATGATACGTTAATTTTTAACGGTTCAAAATTTGTGGACATATACTCAACTTATATATGTATAACATATCCAAAAATCACAACGATCCAACGGTCGGATTAAAATTATAACTCACGCAATAGAGCTTTAAGAACAGTGATATAATTTTTAATACCCCATTCCGACAAAAATTGTGATGCCCCAAAAATAGGTATACATCACCCATTCTGAGTCGCCAAATACATGGTACAGAAACAAATACTGTAAGACCCCAACTTTTATGAATAAATATGAATTTTGTATAAATATCATTTTTGAATATTATGGAATTAAATTGATATAATTTTATAGTTGTGGGTAATATTTATAAATTTTGCAAAGTACGCAAGTTGTTATATAATATTCGATTGGTAGGAGAATATTCATTTTAACAGGGAATATTCGTACAACGACACAATCATTGGTGGACCTCATAACGGAATTATTGTCGGATTGAGAAAATGACAAAAATACTTTATGAAAATAACGGCGGTAGATAGAGTTAAAGACTCCAGGGACCCATGTGATGATGGCGAATATACGAGTAGAACCGACTTTAATTTATAAAGTTAAAGCTGCTCAAGCTATGGACCTGGAGCTGGTGCGTATGAGGAAGAAAGTGCAAGAAGGTCTTTATGCGAAGCAAGAATCGATGAAGAAGGAATACTTCGAGTCAACTCCAGACTTTGTGTTCTTAACGACCCTGATTTAAAGTATAAAATCATGATGGAGGCGCACAACACACCGTTTACAATCCATCCTGGGAGTACAAAAATGTATCATGATCTTCGTCATACATTTTAGTGAAGCAATATGAAGAGAGAGATAGCGCTGTTTATCTCAAGGTGTCTAACTTGTCAACGAGTTAAAACGGAGCATCAAGTACCAAAAGGTCCATTGCAACCACTTAAAATTCCAGAATGGAAGTGGGAACACATTACCATGGATTTCGCTACCGATCTTTCCAAGGTTTCTCAAGGCATAGATGCGATTTGGGTCATTGTTGATAGATTGACCAAGTCTGCTCATTTTTTACCGATACGAGAAACTTATACACTTGAACGTCTTGCTCGTATATACATAAACTAGATTGTAAGACTGCATGGTATGCCAGTATCCATTGTTTCTGATCGAGACCCAAGATTCACTTCACAATTTTGGGTTAGTTTGCAAAAAGCCATGGGCACGGATTTACGATTTAGCTCGACATATTATCATCAGACGGACGGGCAGTCGGAGAGGACTATTCAAACTCTTGAAGATTTATTAAGACTCTGTGTCCTTGACTTCAAGGGAAGTTGGGATAAGTTCTTACCATTGGTGGAGTTTTCCTACAACAACAGTTATCAAACAAGTATTGGCATGGCTCCATTTGAGGCGTTGTATGGAAGAAAGTGTTGTTCTCCAGTATGCTGGGATGAGGTGGGTGAAGCAACGTTGTTAGGACAAGAATTGGTACGTATGACTACGGAAAAGATTCAAACGATCCGACAACGTATAAAAACCTCACAAGATCGACAAAAGAGTTATGCTGATCTTCATTGAAAGGACGTGAAATTCGATATAGGAGATCATGTGTTGTTACGTGTTGCTCCATGGAAAGGAGTTACGAGATTTGGAAAGAGAGGAAAGCTCAATCCTCGATTCATTGGCCCATTTTTAATCCTCAATCGAGTAGGAGCTGTGGCCTATAGACTCGCTTTACCGCCAAGTATGTCTCGTGTTCATAACGTTTGTCACATATCCATGTTACGTAAATATGTGGAAGACCCGAACCACATTTTTGAGTTAGAACCGGACGAAATAGCGGAATATTTAACGTATGAAGAGGTTCCTGTTCAAATCTTGGATAAGAAAGAACATATTCTATGCTACAAGGTTATACCTCAAGTCAAAGTTTTGTGGAGAAACCACAATGTTGAGGAAATGACCTGGGGGTTAGAATCTGAAATGAAATCAAGGTATCCTTACCTCTTCGACATACCAGGTACGTACCCTAATTTCGAGGATGAAATTTCATAAGAAGGGGAGGTTGTAAGACCCCAACTTTTATGAATAAATATGAATTTTCTATAAATATCATTTTTGAATATTATGGAATTAAATTGATATAATTTTATAGTTGTGGGTAATATTTATAAATTTTGCAAAGTAAGCAAGTTGTTATATAATATTCGATTGGTCGGAGAATGTTTGTTTTAACAGGGAATATTCGTACAATGGCATAATCATTAGTGGACCCCACAACGGAATTATTATCGGATTGAGAAAACGACAAAAATACTTTATGAAAATAACGGCGGAAGTTTTACCGTTAACTGTTGAAAACACCGCGTTAAAAGAAATACGAATACGATGTAGTTGCATAAGAAGAACATTACGGTATTGATTATTGATGCTTACGTGAGAAGTCACTCGGTTTTGTTCAATTATTGCTACGATGAATCATTGCATAATATCTCACATTATTTGATTCAATTATTGTCAATATTTTATATATTATTAAATCAATAATTGAGACGACAAAGTTATTAATATTATTATTTGTAATATTAACGATGTCTAGAAGTTCTGTTAATGAGAGGTTTGGTCACCTAATTGCGCGGCATGATAGGGAGAAATCCTTATTGGAAAGCCCCTCTCTGAGAAGCGACACAGTCGATTAATATTGTGAATTATAATAATGATGATAAATATTGTTAAAAATATTGGGGGGATTTTTATGATGTAGTTGTTGTAAATTTTAGTTTATTTTATGGACCCCCATTTACCTATTTTTCAAAATAGTCGGTAGAAAATTATTTAATATAATAAAAGGTGGGGGCCCACTATGGGGCCCACGTTTGAAATTGAAGTAGGAAGTTGGCTGATTTTTTCACGGGAGTTGTTTTATGGTGGGTATTGTAATAATGGTATATATATATATATATGATTGATTATATATATATATATATATATATATATATATATATATATATATTTGATGATTGTTATTGCATGTGGGAGGTTGGGAAATCACGGGTTCTACCCCGTGAATGTATAAAAAGAGCATATGATATATATATAAATATATATATATATATATATATATATATATATATATATTATTATATTTTATTTAAAAGATTTTGTTTTATTAGAATATTTTATTAAATCAATACAGATAGTCAGTTTAAAAGTAAATCAATCTAGACCAGTTCATGAATTAGTTTCTTATCTGGGTCCATTCTTCTATAAATAGAAGCTCATTCCTTCATATTTTCTTACTTAATTCACTAAAACTCTAGAGAGAGAAATTATAGAGAAACTATAGAAAAGTATTCTGCTAATTACCTACTCTTATATCCAATTTTTTTTTACGGTAAGTGGTATTATTTCTTTTGTATTCATGAAGAGAACTTCTATTATTCCATTATTTATTATTCTATTGGAATAACTTTTGTATACGCGGCTACCTATACTTGGTGAAACTCTTCATTATTCCATTCTTTATTATTACATTGGAATATCACATGCATGCATTTTACGCCTGACACTGGTTCCATTCTTTATTATTACGTTGGAATATCCTCACATTTTGTGCGTTTTCTGGGGACTGGTTCTATTCTTTATTATTACATTGGAATATCACATCTGCATGTGTTTTACGCCGGACTTGGTTCCGATTATTTATTATTACATTGGAATAACTTTGCTGTCTTGGGCCTATCGCATGCACGGTGATTTCTTTTGTTATTCCATTCTTTATTATACTCGGTTGGTTAAAGTTTTAACTTCTATACTCCATGAAATTAGTGGAATATCCTTGATATTTGCGCTTCATCCAGTATCTTTCATGGAAATATTCTTCTGAGCATTCTTGAATTTTACTCCACAAAGAAGTATCATGTTGACAATTTGGACTTTATTGATTCCTGGATAAAATAATTCTTGAACTTGTTTTATTGAATTCTTATATCATTGTCATCATCCTCATGTTTATATTTTGTTGAAAGTCATCTGTGGCCTGTAGTTCATAGATGGACTTGGTATGATTATGACCAGGGATTATTCGGTGTAATTATGACCGTAATGTTATAAATAATATGGTAAAAATCCTCATTGACCCGTAGTGCATTGATGGACAGTTGTTGGCATGATCATGACCATTAATGAATACACAAATATTCTTGGCCCGTAGTGCATGGATAATTGTGGTCGTGATACTAAAGAATATCTTTGGTCATAGTGCATGGGTGATTCGGTGATGTGGATTATTTATTAAGCTGAGTCCCAGCGATAAAAGTGATGAAAAACGTTTTAAATAATAAAAGATAGTAGATTTTATTCTCTACTTGACTCTTTTAATGGATTGTTTGTTCTGCTGCAGTTAAACTTGATGTTTGTTATATTTTATCAGTTTAACACTGTTTAAGGCTAATGATAATTTATTTTGCATTATCTTAGTCATAATATTTCTTACTGGGCTAGTTGAGTTCACCCTTTTTGCTTTCATTGTTCTCTTCAGAAAATGAGAACGTAGCAGGGACTAGTCGGGGAACGGAGTGACGGTCCAGTTGATAGCATTAGTAGTCCTCACTATTCTATAAAATAGTGTGATAATAAATGTATTGAGAACTTATTTTGAGTTTGAATATTGTCTAGAAGATAATATTTGTATTAAAACTCACAATTCATGTTGTATATTTAAAGTTGTATTTGTATTCTGTACCATGTATTTGGCGACTCAGAATAGGTGATGTATACCTATTTTGGGGGCGTCACGATTAAGTATCAAAGCTTAGGATATGATCACAGCTAAGATGTAAGACTAGAACTAGGAGGGGAGAGACGGGGAATTCTTTCGCTAGTATGACCTACCTAAGTTTATTTGGTATTTAATTGGTTGGTCAGAGTATAGGAATAATATGTTATATGTTAATTAACCCTTGTTTTGTGGCAGTATCTGAAAATGACATCCGAGAATGTTGAGAATAGCAATGGAGCACAGGAGACCGTTGAGTCTCCACAGATCAATAATCAGGATAATGTGCATCAGGAAGGCGACAATCCTCAAGCAAATAACAACACTGACCAGATGACGAATGATGGAATGTTCAGAGGCTTTATACAATTCATGCAACATCAGGCAAGAGCGACTCTTGTCCAAAATGCAGGTGGAAACACTGGAAACTCTCGGACGTTCATCGGTAAATAGTTCAAGGAGCGGGGACTACCGGAGTTTATTGGAGAGCCAAAACCACTTAAGGCGGAAGCATGGATAAAGCAGATCACCAAGATATTTGATGTCTTGGGATGCTCCGAGGAGCAAAAGGTGCCATTTGCCACCTTTATGTTACGAGGAGAAAGCGATTCTTGGTGGGAATCGGTAAAACGTACTCAACCTACCGCACTAAAGATGTCTTGGGAGAAGTTCCAAGAACTATTCAACGACAAGTACTTTCCCGAAAGTATTCTTCACATGAAAGAGGTAGAGTTCATCAAGCTGGAGCAGAATAATATGACAATGTCGCAGTACGAAGCCAAGTTTGCCAAGTTGTCCTGGTTTGCGTCCCACTTAGTTGATAATGAAGACAGAATGACGCGAATGTTTTTAAGAGGTTCGAAGCCGGAGATACGTTAATATCTTATTTCTCATAAAGCGTGTTTGTATTGGATGTTGTAAATATGGCTCGGATTAGTGGAGCGCGATAACGAGTCAACGAACTAAAAAAAAGAAGCGGTAGACAAAATGATAATACCGGTGAGGAGCGACGATCATGAAGCGGTGACAACAAGCGTGGAGGAAATCAACATGTCGAGAAATGGTAACCACTTCAAAGTGGTAATCGAGAACAAAACAATAAAATGGACATTTCAAGAAGAGGAGATTCAACAATGATGGAAAGACGTCAAGACCAAAGAGACTTTTGTTGTTAAGGAAGGAGAATGACCACCCATCATATGCTTCAAATGCGGAGGGGAGGGACACATCAGTCCAAACTGCGCGATGCTGTCCAAAGCATGTTATAATTGTGTGGAAGAGAAGGTCACTTAGCTTAATTTTGTCGTTCACTAAAGACCGGTTCAACTAGGATGGAGGCACCAAAGTAGTCCCAAAAAAGTTAAAAGCCAGAGAAAGTGCAAGGAGAGCATTTGTTGTGACCTCCCGTAAAGTAAGGAACTTGAACGAGGTCATCACGGGTAAGCTTATCATAAACTCTAAATAAGTCTATACCTTATTTGATCTGGGATTACCCATTCTTTTATTTCTCCTACTTGCGCTCAAAGATTAAACTTGACTCAGGAGAAATTAGACTTTGACTTATCTGTGGAAACTCCGTTGGGAAAAACCTTCATTACATCCGATCCACTATTTATAAGTCTCGTTTGGTTCAAATCGGTACCCTCACATTACACCGTTGATCTTATTTCATTGAAAATACTTACATTTGATGTGATTCAAGGATTGATCAAGTTAACTACTCATCATGCTAAAATTGATTATTTTTCGTAAGGTTGTTAGCTTTCATATTCCTAATCAACCTATTATGCGAATTCAAGCAACCAAACCATTAAAATCAATCACTGTCATCTCAAGCCATAAAGCTATTCGTTTATTGAAAAACGGATGTCAAACTTTCTTAGCTCATGTCACGGATCTAACCAAAAATACGTCAGTTTTGAAAGATATTTCTATTGTTAATAAATTTCCTAACGTATTCCTTGAAGAACTTCCTGGCCTACCCCCAGAACGTGAAATTGAATCTTGTATCGACCTTGAACCCGGTACAAAACCCATTTCCAAATTCCCATATCGAATGGCTCCTGCTGAACTTCAGGAGTTAAAGACCCAATTGTAGGAATTGTTAGATATCGGTTTTATTCATCCTAATACGTCTCCTTGGGGTGCTCCTATTCTATTCATGAAGAAGAAAGATGGGAGTATGCGACTTTGTATTGATTATCGGGAGTTGAATCATATCACCATCAAAAATAGGTACCCATTGCCACGTATTGATGACCTATTTGACCAGTTGCAAGGAGCCAAATTCTTTTCAAAGATTGATCTTCGTTCGGATATCACCAATTGAAGATTAGAACCGATGACATTCCAAAGACGACTTTCGGAACTCCCAGACGGGCATTATGAATTCTAGTCATGTCCTTTGGATTGACTAATGCTCTTCACGCCTTCATGGATATGATGAACCGAGTATTCAAGGAATATTTGGATCACTTTGTGGTCGTCTTTATTGATGACATCCTTATTTATTCCAAAAGCCGTTAAGATCATGAGCAACACTAGAGGCTGATACTCCAAAAGTTTCGTGGATATAAGCTTTATGCCACGTTAAAGAAATGCGAGTTCTGACTTGAGGAAGTAGCATTCCTCAAGCCTTTTTATCAGAAAAATTTGAATCTCATGTCTATTCCATAGGAAATTAAATTCTCTACAACTTCGTAAGTTTAAGTTTTTCCAAATTCCAAACAAAAAATGACCGAAATCCACATACAGACGATTTTCAAAATCTCCATTCCGACAAAATACTGATATAACATCTCAGCATTAATTTCTTCATTTATAACCACAATAAATATATTCATCATTTATACCCACATAAAATAAATATTTCCTTATCATATAAATCAATAATTAATTATTCACAAATAATATCACAGAATCACAATTATGACAACCAGGTCGTTCCCAGGAAAGAGGGGGCTTTCCGATAAGGATTTCTCCTTATTGGCCCGCAATTAGGTGACCAAACCCCTTTCTTAGACAGAATTTCCTTAGACATTGGAAATAATGCTATCTAATAATATTATTTAAATAATATGAATTATTGATTTGATAATGAGAAATACTGTGTAGTGACAATTATTGAAACAACAATAATATAAAATATCAACATAGAAATTATTGAATCAATAAAATAAAATATTGAACAGTAATTACTGTAATAATTATTGAGTAGTGCCTTCTTCTACGTAAGAATCAATAATTCAAAAAATACATGTAATGAAATCTCGCCATCGTGCAACGACCACGCCAGTATCTTATATTTTTAACCATGTGGTATTCCAATAGTGTTACTTGCAGTAACAACTAACTACGCCGTTATTTATAAAAACTAAAACTTGTCGTTTTCTTTATCCGACCGTTTTTTGTTATGGGGCCCACAAATAGTTGCGTCGTCTTAGGAATATTCCCCGACAGTAAGAATATTCCCCGACAACAATGAATATTTTATAACCCCTTGCTTATTTTACAAAATTTACACATTTCACTAATTACCAAAACATTATATCAATTTAACACCTTATTATTCACAATAATAAATAGAGAAAATTTGATTTTATTTATAATAAGTCGGGGTCTTACAACCTCCCCTCTTTATAAAATTTCATCCTCGAAATTGACGTACGTACCTGGTGTTTCGAAAAGGTGAGGATACCTCACTTTTATTTCTGATTCTAACTCCCAGGTCATTTCTTCAATAGCATGGTTTCTCCACAAAACCTTAACTTGTGGTATAACCTTGGTGCTTAGGACATGCTCTTTCCTATCCAAGATCTTAACAGGTACCTCCTCGTACGTTAAATCTTCAGCTATCTCGTCTGGTTCTAACTCAATAATGTGGTTCGGGTCTTTCACATATTTACGAAGCATAGATATGTGAAAAACATTATGAACACGAGACATGCTTAGAGGTAATACGAGTCTATATGCCACATTTCCTATTCAGTCAAGAATCTCAAATGGACGAACAAATCTTGGATTGAGCTTTCCCCTCTTCCCAAATCTTGTAACTCACTTTCATAGAGCAATACATAACAATACATGATCCCCGATATTAAATTCCACATCCTTTCGATGAAGATCCGCACAACTCTTTTGTCGATCCTGTGCCGTTTGTATGCGTTGTCGAATCGTTTGGATCTTCTCTGTAGTCATTCGTACCAAATTTGGTCCCAACAGTGTTGCTTCTCCCACCTCATCCCAGCATACTGGTGAGAGACACTTTCGTCCATACAATGCTTCAAATGGAGCCACACCTATACTTGTCTGATAGCTGTTGTTGTAGGAAAATTCCACCAATGGTAGGTACTTATCCCAATTCCCTTTGAAATCTAGGACACAGAGTCTTAATAGATCTTTAAGAGTTTAAATAGTCCTTTCTGATTGTCCGTCCGTTTGAGGATGGTATGCCGAACTGAATCGTAAATCTGTGCCCATAGCTTTCTGCAAGCTAACCCAAAATCGTGAAGTGAATCTTGGGTCACGATCCAAAACTATAGATACTGGCATACCATGCAATCTCACAATCTCATTCACGTACATATGAGCAAGACGTTTAAGGGAATAAGTCTTCCGTATAGGCAAGAAATGGGCAGACTTTGTTAATTTATCAACAATTACCCAAATCGCATCTATGCCTTGAGAAACCTTGGGAAGACCCGTAATGAAATCCATAGTAATGTGTTCCCACTTCCATTTTGGAATCTCAAGTGGTTTCAATGGACCCTTTGGCACTTGATGCTCTGCTTTTACATGTTGACAGGTTAAACACCTCGAGATAAACTCCGCGATCTCTCTATTCATATTACTCCACCAAAATGTATGTCGAAGATCATGATATATTTTGGTACTCCCAGGATGGATTACAAACGGTGTGTTGTGTGCCTCCATCATGATTTTATGCTTCAAGTCAGAATCGTTAGGAACACAAAGTCTGGAGTTGACTCGAAGTATTCCTTCTTCATCAATTCTTGCTTTTAGAATAGCACCTTCTTGCACTTTGTTCTTCATACGCATCGGTTCCATATCCGTAGCTTGCACTCGTACCTGCATATGATCTTCTACTTCATGCGTCAGCTACCACGTTTGCTTTTTCAGGATGATATTGGATGGTATGATCGTAATCTTTCAACACCTCGAGCCAACGTCGTTGTCGCATGTTGAGTTCCTTTTGGGTGAAGAAATATTTTAGGCTTTTATGATCTGTACAGATCTCCACTTTCTCCCCATACAAGTAGTGTCTCCAGATCTTCAATGCAAAAACGACTGTTGCCAATTCTAAATCATGAGTAGGATAATTCCTCTTATATTCCTTGAGTTGTCGTGAGGCATAGGCTTTGACTTTCCCATGTTGCATGAGAACACATCCTAACCCTTTGCCTGAAGCATCGCTGTAGATAACAAATCCATCCGAACCAGATGGTATTGTCGTAACAGCCGAAATGAGTCTCTCTTGAGCTCTTAAAACTCTTCTTACAATCCTCGCTCCAATCAATTACTCAGATCTTTACGAGTTAGCTTGAGTTATCTGAGTAGCGATTCGAGAAAATCCTTCCACGAATCTCCGATAAGAACCAATTAAGCCCAAAAAGCTACGTCTTTTTGGTCATCGACTTTGGTTGCTCCCAACGTTGTATGGCTTCAATCTTCGCCGGTCGACAGATACTCCATGTTTTGACACCACGTGCCCAAGGAATTCTACTTCCTCAAGCTAGAACTCGCATTTTTCAAATTTGGCGCATATAGCTTGTTATCACGAAGCCTTTGCGATTACCAAACTAAATGGTGCTCATGATCTTCATGACTTTTGGAATAGATGAGGATGTCATCAATAAAGATAACAAAATAACCCGATCCAAATATTCTTTTGAACACACGGTTCATCATATCCATAAAAGCAAATAGGAGAATTAGTCAATCCAAAAGACATGACTAAGAATTCATAATGCCCATACTGAGGAGTTCAAGGCGGTCTTTGGAATATCCTCAATTTTAATCTTCAATTGATGATATCCGTAAGCTAAGATCGATCTTTGAAAAGAATTGTGCTCCTTGTAACTGGTCAAACAGGTTGTCAATGCGAGGTAACGGATACCTATTCTTGATGGTGACATGGTTCAATTCTCGATAGTCAATACAAAGTCGCATATTCCCGTCTTTCTTCTTTACGAATAATTTAGAAATGGGCTTTGTACCAGGTTCAAGGTTAATAAAGAATTCAACTTTACGTTCTGGGGGTAGACCGGGAAGTTCTTCAGGAAATACGTCAGGAAATTCACTAACAATAGAAATATTATTCAAATTTGACATGTTTTTGTTCAAGTCCGTGACATGGCCTAAGAAAGCTTGATATCCATTTTTTAATAAACGAATAGCTTTATGGCTTGATATGACAGTGATTGACTTTAGTGGTTTTGTTATTTGAATTCGCATAAAAGGTTGGTTAGGAATATGAAAACTAACAACCTTACGAAAATAATCAATTTTAGCATAATGAGTGGTTAACCAATCAATCCCTAAAATCACATCAAATGCAAGTATTTTCAACGAAATAAGATCGGCAGGTAATGTTATGGTTCCAACTTGAATCAAGCAAGATTTATAAACATTAGATGTAATGAAAGTTTCTCCTAACGGAGTCTCAACAGATAAGTCAAGGTCTAATTTCTTCGAAGTCAAGTTCAAACGTTGAGTACAAGCAGGAGAGATAAAAGAATGGGTAGAACTGGTATCTAATAAGGTATAAACTTCGTAAGAGTTTATGATTAGCATACCCGTGATCACCTCGTTCTGGTTTCTCGCGTTTTGGCCAGTCACGACAAACGCCCTCCCTTGAACCACTGACTTTGTTTTGTCCGTAGTCGCCTTTGGTGTCGCCGTCTCAGCTGGACTTGACTTCGCTACCGGACAAAACCGGGCTATATGACTGTCTTTTCCACAACTGAAACACACCTTGGAAGGCTGTGAATAGTTTGGACTTATGTGTCCCCTCTCTCGCGATCTCAGAAGATCTAACTGGCGGTCGTTCTCCTCCCCTAGAATTTGTTGTTGATGTTGGTGTTGTTGCTGATGTCTTCCCGTCATTGTTCAATCTCCTCTTTCTGAAATTTCCACTTGACTCACCTCTCCTATTATCATGGCCACGATTACCACCCGGGTGGTTACCGCATTTGCATGTATTCTTTCCTCCCCGCTGGTTATCATTGCTCCGATGACTACTGTCACCGGTATGACCCTGATTGTGGTCCCTCGGTTGAGCATACTTATTATCCCGCTCTAATAATTGAGCCCTATTTACAAAATCTGAATATAAAAAAAATTTATGAGAGATAAGATATTTTCGAATCTCGGGTTTTAGACCTCTCAGAAACATCCTCGTCATTCGTTCCTCATTCTCTACCAAATGAGGTGTAAACCTGGAGAACTCTGCGAACCTTGCCTCGTACTGGGACACCGTCATGTTGTTTTGTTCCAGTCTGATAATCTCTACCTCGTTTATATGATGAATATTTTCAGGAAAGTACTTGTCATTAAACAGTTTCTAAAACGTTTTCCAAGATATGTTGAGTGCGGCAGGCTGGGTACGCTTCACAGACTTCCACCAGTAGTCTGCCTCACCACGGAACATAAAGGTGGCGAAAGGAACCTTCTGTTCCTCTGTGCATCCCAAGACATCGAATATCTTGGTAATTTGCTTGACCCACGTTTTTGCCTTAATCGGATCCGGCTTTCCCGCAAATTCTGGTGGTCCCAACTCCTTGAATCGCTTGTTGTGACAAAGTTGCGCATTGCTATCATTTCTACCCATATTTTGTGTAACGAGTCTCCCAAATCGATTTTGCATGAACTCGTAAAAACTTCTAAATATCCCATCATTCATCATTTGTTCGGTAGAGTGTTGTTTACGGAGGAATATTGCCTTCTGCTGTACGTTCCCCGGGTGGTGATTAAAGGTGTCTACTTTGTCTCATTCACTCAATTGTTAATATTTCCACGCCATTCTTAACATCGCCATAAAATAAGGGTTAATTAATAAATTAACATATCACATATTAACTATATGCTCGATCGACCAACCAAATAACAAATAAACTTAGTCAGTCATACTAATAAAAGAATTCACCATCTCTCCTTCCTAGTTCTTGTCTCACATCTCACCCGAGGATCATATCCCTAAGCTTTGATACCAACTATGGGCGCCCAAAAATAGGTATACATCACCCATTCAAAAGTGGTGCGTAAATAAATACAACTTCAAGAATACAATTGTCGGCAAAAAATACGATTAACACATATATATCGTGAGTTTGAATATAACTATTGTCTAATAGAGAGTATACAAACTCAAAAGGAGTCCTCATTACAATTATTGATACACTATTTTACAAAAAATAGTGAGGACTACTAATACAACTATCCCGAACCATCACTCCATACCCATTTAGTTCCGCTTATATTCTCACCTCCTGAGAAGAAAAATGGAACAAAAAGGAAAAGGGTGAGCTCAACTATCCCAGTAAAGAATATTATGACTAAGATAATATATAACAATTTATCATTAGTCTTCAACAGGGAAAATCTGATAAAATATAACAGACAACAAGTTTTAGATCAATAACTGCAGCGGAATAACAATCCATTAGAAGAGTCAAGTAGAAAAAGAATTGTACTATCTTCTAAGATTTAAAAGTCCATCATCAATATTTTATCTCTGTAACATATTGCAATATACATCTTGAATCAAATATTCATCTTTGTATTACAGGCCAAAGATATTCATTTGTATCACCAGTTGGTCATGTTCATCTCAACACCTGTTCATCTTTGCACTACGGGCCAAAGATATTCATTAGGTAATCATTCATCTTTATACTACAGGCCAAAGATATTCATCAGTTAATCATTCATCTTTGCACTACAGGCCAAAGATAGTCAGTAATATCATCATTTAGGACTGAGGATGATGAAAAATATCTTAACGAAAACGAATCCAGTGAGATAAAAGATCAAAGATTAGGGATTCATACTTTAGTGTATTCAAGTTCAAAAATACCTTATAATAATCAATTGTGGAGAAAAATTCAAGAATAAAGATCAAAACATGGATACAATCAAAGATAGTAACCATAATAGACAACTTGGACAAAAAAAAGAAAATTTCATTTTTTTTGTGAATAGTGTCGTATTCGTGAATAGTGTCGTATACATGAATAGTGCCGTATATATGAATAGTAACCCCGACACAAAAAGGTAGAAATTCCACAATAAAATTCATACCAATATTTCGGTATAATGCTATTGAAAGAATAACATCATTATGAAGAAAATAACATCCCTTAACTCAAAATAATAGTACTTCTGATCGGAATGTCGGTATAAGGCTGAAGGAAACTTGCACTGATGAATAACAACTCATAAAGTATCTAAATACTCATAAAATACGCTCGATAATATAGAGAGAGAAAGAGAGAAAACTTGTTTCTGGTGTGATTTTCAATTCCAACTAAGCACCCTATTTATAGGAAAATGCTTAGAATGCCATAGCAGATTAACTTGCTACCTGATGGCTTTACCTGCTACTATTTAAGCCCACCACTTTTGAAAATAAATTTCAGCACATTTTATTTTTTACCAACCAAAAGTGGGGCCCACTGTAAGACCCCAACTTTTATGAATACAGAATAATTTTCTCTAATTATATTTTTGAATATTATGGTGTGGATTTGATATAATGTTATAGTTGCGGGTAATATTTACAAATTTTGCAAAGTAAGTAAGTGGTTATATAATATTCGATTGGCCTCGGGGAATATTCGTTTTAACGGGGGAATATTAAATACGACGACATAATAATTAGTGGACCCCATAATGTAAGTATTGTCGTAGTTAGAAAAGCATGGAATTATCTTTTATAAAAATAATGGCGAAAGTTTTACCGTTAAAACTGTTGAACTACCCGGTAGTAAAAATATAGTAATACGCGTGGTTGCATAGTAGTACACGGTATTGATTATTGATGCTTACGTGATAAGTCACTTAGTTATACTCAATTATTGCTACAGTAATTGCTGCATCATATCTCTCATATTATTGATTCAATAATTGTCACAGTATCATCTGTAAAATATGTTATATTATTAAATCAATAATTGAGACGACAAAGTTATTTATATTATTATTTACAATATTGACAATGTCTAGAAGTTCTATCAAGGAGAGGTTTGGTCACCTAATTGCGCGCCAATAAGGAGAAGTCCATATCGGAAAGCCCTCTCTTTCCTGGGAACGACCTGGTTGTTAAATATTGTGAATTATAATATTAATGATGAATAAGTTCGTGTTGATTAAAGATGAAATTGATAGTTCCATTGTGTTGGGATTATTAGTGTTAGTGGAAATCGACATTTATTTCGATAATAATTGATGTCTGAAAGTTATATGGATCAATTGGGTAATTAATCGGGTAAATGAGCAATTAATTGCTATTAATTCACATCCTTATAACTATTTGTTCACATGTGTGTACTATTGATTCACATTCATTTACTATTATGGGAGTTGGTGCAAGATTGATAATACTTGCATGACTAAGTTAAAAATGGAGGTATAGTTGAAGGTACTATACTGTAATTCGTATTTTCACATGATTATTAATATTGATTCACATGATTGAACTATTGATTCACATTATTTACTATTAGGGGAGGTGCTGCAAGTTTGATAATACTTGCAGGACTAAATTAAAAATGAAGAAAAAGAGGAAGGTATTATACTGTAATATTTTGAGCCCCAAAATGTGCAATTATCGAAACTATATTTTTCTAAAAATAGAAGCTCATTCTTCCTTCATTTCTCACCAATTCACTAAAACTATAGAACAATTATTATAAAGAGAAATTATAGAGAGAAAGAAGAAGAGAAGTTTGCTACCTCACTATTCTAGTATCCACTTTTCTTCTAAGGTAAGGGGTATTATTTCTTTCGTATTCATGAAGAGAGCGTCTGTTTTTCCATTCTTTATTATTATGTTGGAATAACCTGTCTATGCGAAGTACCGCATACATGGTGAAATTCTTCTGTTATTCCATTCTTTATTATTATATTGGAATAACCTAATACATGCCAAGTACCACATACATGGTGAAATTCTTTACGTTATTCCATTCTTTATTATTACATTGGAATATCACCGTCGTGCGGATTACGCATGACCTGGTTCCATTCTTTATTATTCTGTTGGAATATCCTGTATGTGCGTATTACGCATGACCTGGTTCTATTATTTATTATTCTCTTGGGAATAACCTGTCTCTGCGGTCTATCGCATGCCTGGTTAATTCTTTTGTTATTCCATTCTTTATTATTCTGTTGGAATAACATGTCTAAGCGGACTACCGCATGCATGGTGAATGATCTTTCGTATTCATTCTTTATTAAATTGTGGAAATGATCTGTCTACGTGGATTACCACATGGCGGATGAAAATCCATTTGCAGTTTCGTATATTCTATTATACTCGTATGAGATATCATTTCTTTTGTACTCGTCATGAAATATCATTTTATTTGGTATTTTATTTACGAGTTACTATTCACGGGTTACTATTCACTCTAGTATTATTCACTCAAGTATTCGGGGCACTTTTCGTGCCGAAGTACTATTCACGAGTTACAATTCACGGGTTACTATGCATCCAATTACTATTCACTCTAGTATTATTCACTCGGGTATTCGAGACACTTTTCGTGTCGGAGTACTATTCACGGGGTACTATTCCCGAAGTACTATTCACGGGGTACGATTCACCCAAAAAATATATTTCTTTTCTGTCCAAATTATTTTTGGTACATGAATATTATTCTTGAATTTTACTATACAAAGAAGTATCATGTTGACAATTTGGACGTTATTGATTCCTGGATAAATTAAATTATAAATCTTTAAAATTTATCCTTGAACTTGTTTTATTAAATTATTATGTCATTGTCATCATCCTCATGCATATATTGTGATGAAAGTCATCTTTGAATTACGTGTAGAGATGGACTTGGTATGATTATGACCAGGGATTATTCGGTATAATCATGACCGTAATGTGACGAATGATGTGGTGAAAGTCCTCATTGGCTTGTAGTTCATTGATGGACAGTTGTTGGTATGATTATGACCAGAGATTTTTCAGTATAATCATGACCATTGATGATTACATGAATATCCTTGGCCGTGGTGCAGGGATGATTTGATTTTATTTATTAAGCTGAGTCTCAGGGATAAAGTTGATGAAAAACTATTTAAATAATAGAAGATAGTAGATTTTATGCTCTACTTGACTCTTCTAATGGATTGCTTATTCCGCTACAGTTGTTGATCTAAAACTTATTGTCTATTGTATTGTATCAGTTGTTATACTGTTGAAGGCCTGTTGAAGGCTAAGGATAATTTATTCTGCATTATCTTAGTCATAATATTTCTTACTGGGCTAGTTGAGCTCACCCTTTCTTTCATTGTTCTCTTCAGGAAATGAGAATATACCTGGGACGAATCGGGGAATGGAGTGATGGTCCATAATAAATGGCTTTAGTAGTCCTCACTATTCTATGGAATAATGTGATAATAATTATAATGAGGACACCATTGAGTGTGGATATTGTCTAGATGACAATATTCTTGTTTAAACTCTCAGCTATGTTTTTGTCATATTTTTACACGACTGTTGGTATCAAAGCTTAGGGATATGATCCCTGGCTGAGATGTGAGACAAGAACTAGGTGGGGAGAGACGGGGAATTCCTTCGCTAGTATGACCTACCTAAGTTTATTTGGTATTTAATTGGTCGGTCAGAGTATAGGGATAATATGTGATATGTTAATTAACCCTTTTTTTTGTGGCGGTGATTTGAAAATGGCAAAGAAAATGTTGAGATAAGCAATGAAGCACATGAGACCGTTGAGTCACCACAGATTAATACCCAGGATAATGTGCAACAGGAAGACAATAATCCTCAGGTAAACAACAACACCGATCAGATGATGAACGATGGGATGATCAAAGGCTTTATGCAATTCATGCAACATCAGGCGAGAGAGACTCCTGTTCATAATGCTGGTGGAAATAATGGCAACCCACGGCTGGTCATCGCTAAGCAGTTCAAGGAGCTGGGACCGCCGAAGTTTTTGGAAAAGCTAGAACCACTTAAGGTGGAGACATGGTTAAAGAAGATCACCAAGATATTTGATATCTTGCCTGATGCACTCAAGATGTCTTGGGAGAAGTTCCAAGAGCTGCTCAACGACAAGTATTTTCCCAAAAGTATTCGTCACATGAAGGAAGTAGAGTTTATCAAGCTGGAGCAAAACAATATGACTGTGTCGCAATACGAGGCTAAATTTGAGGAGTTATCCCGTTTTGCATCCCATTTGGTCGATAATGAGGAGCAAATGATGCGAATATTTCTAAGAGGTTTGAAACCCGAAATACGTCAATACCTCATTTCTCACAAACTTTGTTTATATTCAGATGTCGTGAATATGGCTCAGTTATTGGAGCGCGATAATGAGTCAGCACAATCAAAAGGTAACGAGCAACAACAAGATAATAATCATACTGGTGGCAACGGCCATCGGAACAATGATAACCATCGTGGGGGAAATTATCATGCCAAGAATGGTAACCACTTAGGTGGTAATCATGGCCAAGATAATAGGTATGAGACTCCAAAATTTATGAATAAAGATTTAAATTTCTCAAAATATTTTTTTGAATATTATGGTGTGGATTTGATATAATGTTATACTTGTGGGTAATATTTATAAATTTTTTCAAAGTATGCAAGTTGTTATAAAATATTCGTTTGGTCGGGGAATATTCTTTTTATCGGGAAATATCCGTACGACGACACAATCATTGGTGGACCCCACAACGGAAGTATTGTTGTATTTAGAAAACAAAAAAAATTATATTTTTATAAAAATAATGGCGAAAGTTTTACCGTTAAAACCATTGAACTAACCGGTAGTAAAAGTACAGTAATACGCGTGGTTACATAGTAGCACACAGTATTGATTTATGATGCTTACGTAAGAAGTCACTCAGTTATACTCAATTATTGCTACAGTAATTGCTGCATCATATCTCTCATATTATTTATTCAATTATTATCACAGTATCATCTGTATAATATGATATATTATTAAATCAATAATTGAGACGACACAGTTATTTATATTATTATTTGCAATATTGACAATGTCTAGAATTCTATCAAGGAGAGGTTTGGTCACCTAATTGCGCGCCAATAAGGAGAAATCCTTATCGAAAATCCCCCTCTTTCCTGGGAACGACCTGGTTGTTAAATATTATGAATTATAATATTAATGATCAATAAGTTCGTGTTGATTAAAGATGAAATTGATAGTTCCATTGTGTTGGGATTATTAGTTTTAGTGGAAATCGATATTTATTTCGATAAAAATTGATGTCTGGAGGTTATATTGACCAATCGGGTAATTAACCGGATAAATAAGCAATTAATTGCTATTAATTCAAATGCTTATAACTATGTGTTCACATGTGTGTACTATTGATTCACATTCTTGTACTATTAGGGGTGGTGGTGCAAGATTGATAATACTTGCATGACTAAGTTAAAATAGAGGTATAAATGGAGGTACTATATTGTAATTCGTATTTTCACATGTCTAGAACTATTGATTCACATGATTTACTATTGATTCACATTATTTACTATTAGGGGAGGTAGTGCAAGTTTTATAATACTTGCAGGGACTAAATTAAAATGAAGAAAAAGAGGAAGGTATTATCTTTGTAATATTTTGAGCCCCAAAGCGTGCAATTATCGAAACTATATTTTCCTATAAATAGAAGCTCATTCTTCCTTCATTTCTCAAAGAATTTACTAAAGCTATAGAGCAATTATTATAGAGAGAAATTATAGAGAGAAAGAAGAAGAGAAGTCTCTGCTACCTCACTATTCCGAAGATCAAGTTTTCTTCCAGGTAAGGGTATTATTCTTTCGTATTCATGAAGAGAGTTATTTTCTTTCAATACTCGTAAGGTTTGTTATTCCATTCTTTATTATTATGTTGGAATAACTTGCCTCATCAAATACCGCATACATGGTGAAATTCTTACATTATTTTATTCTTTATTATTTTGTTTGAATAATTTTATGCAATGCATGTGTCATCGCATACATGGTGAAATTCTTCTAATATTCCGTTCTTTATTATTACGTTTGAATATATCACATTCGCGGCGTTTACGCCGGACACGGTTCCATTATTTATTATTCTCATTTGGAATATCGTATCTCGTGCGTTCTTTTAGGTTTCGGTTCCATTATTTATTATTCATCGGAATATCACATCGTGCATTTATGCCTTTCCTGGTTCCATTATTTATTATTACATTTGGGAATAACACATGCATGCGTCTATAAATGACGCATGGTGAATCCTTCTGTTATTCCATTCTTTATTATTTTGTTGGAATAATGTGTCTGTGTGGATTACCACATGCATAGTGAATGATCCTTTGTATTCATTCCTTATTAAATTATGGAAATGATCTGTATACGTGGATTACCCTTATTTTGAAACTATATTATGTGGTATATCAACTAACCCTTATTTTGAAACTATATTCTAGAATGATATTTGAAATACATGAGATAAAAAATGGAAAATCATGATAGGGAGGAAATAACTGGGAAGGTACAATCCGAAAAGAAAGCAAGGTATTCTCATCTCTTCGAATATCAGGTACGTACGTAAATTTCGAGGGCGAAATTTCATAAGGAGGGGAGATTGTGAGACCCCGAATTCTATGAAATAAAAATATTCAATTTTTCTATTTTGGTAAATAGTTAAATTGATAAAAGTTTAAAGTTAAGGGTGATATGTGAAAAATTTTCAAAGTAGACAAGTTGTCATAAAATATACCCGATTACTATTCACTCTAGTATTGTTCACTTGAGTATTTGGGGCACTTTTTATGTTAGAGTACTATTCACGAGTTACTATTCATGAGATACTATTCACCCGAATATTATTCACTCAGGTATTTAGGGTATTTTTCGTGTCAGAGTACTATTTATGAGTTACTATTCACGGATTACTATTCACCTAATTACTATTCACTCTAGTATTGTTCACTCGGGTATTTGGGATACTTTTTGTGTCGGAGTACTATTCACAGGGTACTATTCCTGAAGTACTATTCACGGGATACTATTTACCCGAAAAATATATTTCTTTTCGGTCCAAATTATTTTTGGGTACAATATTATTCCATGAGGAGATGTGCTAATTTTTCAGACCGTTGGTGAAGATATAATAGTAAATCAATATAGACCGCTGGTGGAAAGTTATAATAATAAATCAATATGGATCGTTGATTTAAAGTTTTAATAGTAACTTGTCACTTCAGTTTTCCAAGAGTTATTTGTCCATTCAGTTTTTCAAGAGTTATTTGCCTCTTCGGTGTTCCAAGAGTTAATTGTTCCTTCGCAAATAGTAGTTGTCTCTTCAATATTATCAAGAGTCTTTTTGACCCTTCGTTAAGACCAAGAGCCACTTTCAGTTCTTCTATAAATAGAAGCTCATTCCTTCATTATTTCTTACGAATTCACTGAAACTCTAGAGAGAGAAACTATAGAGAGAAAGAAGAAAAGTATTCTGCTACTTCAATACTATAATATCCAGTTTCTTCTAAAGTAAGGGATATTATTTGTTGTACTCGTACGGGGTATTATTTCTTTTGTATTCATGAAGATAACTTCTGTTATTCCATTCTTTATTATTATGTTGGAATAACCTGTATATGCAAAGTACCGCATACATGGTGAAATTCTTCTATTATTCCATTCTTATTATTATGTTGGAATAACCTGTATATGCGAAGTACCGCATATATGGTGAAATTCTTCTAATATTCCGTTCTTTATTATTTTGTCGGAATATCCTGTCTGTGCATTTACGCCGAACCTAGTTCCATTATTTATTATTCGTAGCCGAATATCACGCCTCATGCGTTCTTACGGGACTCGGGTTCCATTATTTATTATTTTGTGGAATATCACGTGCGTGCATTTATGGGACTGGTTCCATTATTTATTATTACATTGGGAATAACCTCGTGCATGCGATCTATCGCACGCATGGTGAATCCTTACATTATTCCATTCTTTATTATTCTGTTGTAATAACATGTCTGTGTGGATTACCATATGCATGGTGAATGATCCTTTGTATTCATTCCTTATTAAATTGTGGAAATGATCTGTATACGTAGATTACCGCATGGCGGGTGAAAATCCATTTGCAGTTTCATATATTCTATGATACTCTTTTGGTTAAAGTTTTGGCTTCTATACTCCATAAAATTAGTGGAATATCCTTAATATTTGCGCTTCATCCAGTATCTTTTCATGGAAATATTCTTCTGAGCATTCTTAAATTTTTACTCCACAAAGCAGTATCATGTTGACAATTTGGACGTTATTGGTTCCTGGATAAATTAATTCTTGAACTTATTTTATTGAATTATTATGTCATTGTCATCATCCTCATGTTTATATTACATTGAAAGTCATCTGTGGCCTGTAGTGTATAGATGGACTTGGTATGATTATGACCAGGGATTATTCGGTGTAATCAACGACCGTAATGTTACAAATGATGTGAAAAAAGTCCTCATTGGCCCGTAGTGCATTGATGGACAGTTTTTGGTATGATTATGGCTATGGATTCTCTTCGACCAAGGGTGCAAAGATGAATTGTTTTATGGCTTGATCAATACCGTTGATGAAAAAATGATTATCTTTGGCCCGTAGTGCATGAATAATTTGTGGTTGTGATACTAAAGAATATCATTGGTCTGTAGTGCAGGGATGATTTGATGATGTGGATTATTTATTAAGCTGAGTCTCAGCGATAAAAGTGATGAAAAAACCTTTTAAATCATAGAAGATAGTAGATTTTATTCTCTACTTGACTCTTCTAATTGATTGCTTGTTCCGCTGTAGTTAAACTTGATGTTTGTTATATTGTACCAGTTTAACACTGTTGAAGGCTAACGATAATTTATTCTGCATTATCTTAGTCATAATATTTCTTACTGGGCTAATTGAGCTCACCCTTTCTTTTACTGTTCTCTTCAGGAAATGAGAACGTAGCTGGGACGAGTCGGGGACTGGAGTGATGGTCCAGGATAAATGACTTTAGTAGTCCTCACTATTCTATGAAATAGTGTGATAATAAATGTAATAAGGACTCCATTGAGTATGGATATTATCTAGATGACAATATTTGTATTAAAACTCACAGAATATATTTTGTTGTATTTTACACGACTATTGTATAATTAGTTTGTATTTGTATTATGTACCATGTATCTGGCGACTCAAGATGGGTGATGTATATCTATTTTGGGGGCGTCACACATCATGCTTTTCGTAAGGTTGTTAGCTTTCATATTCCTAACCAACCTGTTATGCGAATTTAAGCAACCAAACCACTAAAGTTAATCACTGTCATATTAAGCCATAAGTAAAGAGCCCCGAGCCTTTCGCTGGTGACTTCCAAGTCTTGGAATACACTGAAGCTAGAATATCCGTAGGGGACATCGTGAATAACGGTGGAAAGTTGATAGATATCAATGTGACGTGTTATCCAAGTCTTGGATGTGGTCACAATTATGAATAATATTTCTATTGTTAATAAATTTTTTGACGTATTCTTGAAGATTTCTTGTCTTACCCCTAGAGTGTGAAATCGAATTTTGTATTGACCCCAGTACAAAACTAATTTCTAAAACCCTCAAATATTTCTTCAACTAAAATGAATGTAACATGCGCCAAAGACGTTGGCTCGAGCTGTTGAAGATTACGATCATACCATTCAATATCATTGTGGAAGAACGAACGTGGTAGCTGACGCGTTGAGTAGAAGATCGTATCTTGATTCTGAGTGTGACGTTGTTAACACAAAAACCCATTTCGTATAACTTACAAATGATGAAGATAGATTTAAAGACTCTAGGGACCCACGTGGTGATATCAACTATACGAGTAGATTAGACTTTAATTGATAAAGTTAAAGGACACTCAAGCTTCAGACCCGGAGCTGATGAATACAAAGAAAAAGGTTCAAGCGGGCGTTATTCTAGAAGCAAGAGTCGATGAAGAGAGCAAATCTCAACCCTCGATTTAATTGGCCTATTTGAAATACTCGATCGAGTAGGAACTGTGGCCTATTCGTTTACCGCCAAGTATTCATAACGTTTTTCACGTATCGATGTTACGTAATTATGTGGACGACTCGAACCACATTATTGAATTAGAACCGGACTAGATAGTGAAAGATTTAATGTATGAAGAGGTACCTGTTAAAATCTTGGATAAGAAGGATCATATTCTACGCTCTAAGGTTATACCTTAAGTCAAAGTTTTGTGGAGAAACCACGATGTGGAGGAAATAACATGGGAGTTAGAATCTAAAATAAAATCAAGGTATCCTCACCTCTTCGACATACCAGGTACGCACCCTAATTTTGAGGACGAAGTTTCATAAGAAGGGGAGGTTGTAAGACCCCAACTTTTATGAATAAAGAATAATTTTCTCGAATTATATTTTTGAATATTATGGTGTGGATTTGATATAATGTTATAGTTGTGGGTAATATTTGCAAATTTTGCAAAGTAAGCAAGTGGTTATATAATATTCGATTGGTCGGGGAATATTCATTTTAATAGGGAATATTAAATGCGATGACACAATCATTAGTGAACCCCTATTAACGGAAGTATTATCGTAGTTAGAAAACGACGTAATTATATTTTATAAAATAACGGCCGAAAGTTTTACCGATTAAAAGCTGTTGAACTATCCGATAGTAAAGTACAAAGATGTCTGGCGTGGTTGCATAGTAGATTAACACGGTATTGATTATTGATGCTTACGTGAAAAGTCACTTAGTTATACTCAATTATTGCTACAGTAATTTCTTCATCATATCTCTCATATTATTGATTCAATTATTGTCACAGTATCATCTGTATAATATGTTATATTATTAAATCAATAATTGAGACGACAAAGTTATTGATATTATTATTTGCAATATTGACAATGTCTAGAAGTTCTGTCAAGGAGAGGTTTGGTCACCTAATTGCGCGCCAATAAGGAGAAGTCCTTATCGGAAAGCCCCCTCTTTCCTGGGAGCGATCTGGTTGTTAAATATTGTGAATTATAATATTAATGATGAATAATTTCGTGTTGATTAAAGATGAAATTGATAGTTCCATTGTGTTGGGATTATTAGTGTTAGTGGAAATCGACATTTATTTCGATAATAATTGATGTCTGGAAGTTATATGGACCAATCGGTAATTAATCGGGTAAATGAGCAATTAATTGCTATTAATTCACATGCTTATAACTATGTGTTCACATGTGTGTACTATTGATTTACATTCATTTACTATTAGGGGAGTTGGTGCAAGATTGATAATACTTGCATGACTAAGTTAAAAATGGAGGTATAGTTGAAGGTACTATACTGTAATTCGTATTTTAACATGATTATAACTATTGATTCACATGATTGAACTATTGATTCACATTATTCGCATTATACTGTAATATTTCGAGCCCCAAAATGTGCGATTATCGAAACTATATTTTCCTATAATAAGAAGCTCATTCTTCCTTCATTTCTCACCAATTCACTAAAGCTATAGAGCAATTATTATAGAGAGAAAGAAGAAGAGAAATCTGCTACCTCACTATTCTAGTATCCAGTTTTCTTCTAAGGTAAGGGGTATTATTTTTTTCGTATTAATGAAGAGAGCTTCTGTTATTCCATTCTTTATTATTGTGTTGGAATAACATGTCTATGCAAAGTACCACATACATGGTGAAATTCTTCTGTTATTCCATTCTTTATTATTCTGTTGGAATATCTTGTCTGTGCGGATTACGCATGACCTGGTTCCATTCTTTATTATTCTATTGGAATATCCTGTCTATGCGTATTACGCATGACCTGGTTCCATTATTTATTATTCTGTTAGGAATAACCTGTCTGTACGGTCTATCGCATGCCTGGTGAATTCTTTTGTTATTCCATTCTTTATTATTCTGTTAGAATAACCTATCTACGCGGACTACCGCATGCATGGTGAATGATCTTTCGTATTCATTTTTTATTAAATTGTGGAAATGATCTGTCTACGTGGATTACCGCATGACGGATGAAAATCCATTTGCAGTTTCGTATATTCTATTATACTCGTATGAGATATCATTTCTTTTGTACTTGCCATAAAATATCATTTTATTTGGTATTTTATTTACGAGTTACTATTCATAGGTTACTATTCACTCTAGTATTATTCACTCGGGTATTCAGGGCACTTTTCGTGCCGAAGTACTATTCACGGGTTACTATTCACCCAATTACTATTCACTCTAGTATTATTCACTCGGGTATTCAGGACTCTTTGTGTCGGGGTACTATTCACGGGGTACTATTCTCGAAGTATTATTCACGGGGTACGATTCACCAGAAAAATATATTTCTTTTTGTCCAAATTATTTTTAGTACATGAATATTATTCTTGAATTTTACTCTACAAAGCAGTATCATGTTGACAATTTGGACGTTATTGATTTCTGGATAAATTAAATTATAAATATTTAAAATTTATCCTTGAACTTGTTTTATTAAATTATTATGTCATTGTCATCATCCTCATGCTTATATTGTGATGAAAGTCATCTTTGGCTTACGTGCAGAGATGAACTTGGTATAATTATGACCAGGGATTATTCGGTATAATCATGACCGTAATGTAACGAATGATGTGGTGAAAGTCCTCATTGACCTGTAGTTCATTGATGGACAGTTGTTGGTATGATTATGACCAGGGATTATTCGGTATAATCATGACCATTGATGATTACATGAATATCCTTGGCCGTGGTGCAGGGATGATATGATTTTATTTATTAAGCTGAGTTTCAGTGATAAAGTTGATGAAAAACTTTTTAAATAATAGAAGATAGTAGATTTTATGCTCTACTTGACTCCTCTAATGGATTGCTTATTCCGCTACAGTTGTTGATCTAAAACTTGTTGTCTATTGTATTCTATCAGTTGTTATACTGTTGAAGGCTAAGGATAATTTATTTTGCATTATCTTAGTCATAATATTTCTTATTGGGGTAGTTGAGCTCACCCTTTCTTTCATTGTTCTCTTCAGGAATTGAGAATATAGCTGGGACTATTCGGGGAACGGAGTGATGGTCCAGATGATAACATTAGTAGTCCTCACTATTGTGTTAAATAGTGTGACAATAAATATAATGAGGACTCCATTGAGTGTGAATATTGTCTAGAAGGCAATATTCTTGTTTAAACTCTCAGCTATGTTTTGTCGTATATTACCCGATAATTGTATAATTAAGTTTGTATTTGAATTTTGTATCATGTATCTGGCGACCCAAAATGGGTGATGTATACCTGTTTTCGGGGCGTCACACCCACCATATTTTTAATAAAAATATTTATTTCCGAAAATTCAATAATTCATAATAAATAGCATTTTTATCAGAAAAATTCGAATCTCATGTCTATTCCATAGGAAATTAAATTCGCTACAACTTTGTAAGTTTAAGTTTTTCCAAATTCCAAATGAAAAATGACCAAAATCCACATACGGACAATTTTCAAAACCTCCATTCCGACAAAATACTGATAAAATACCTCAACATTAATTCCTCCATTTATAACCACAATAAATATATCCATCATTTATATCTACATAAAATAAATATTTTCTTATCATATAAATAAATAAATAATCATTCACAAATAATATCACAGAATCACAATTATGACAACCAAGTCGTTCCTAAGAAAGAGGGGGCTTTCCGATAAGGATTTCTCCTTATTGACGCGCAATTAGGTGACCAAACCCCTTTCCTAGACAGAACTTCCTTAGACATTGCCAATAATGTTATCTAATAATATTATTCAAATAATATGAATTATTGATCCGATAATGAAAAATCGTGCGTTGATAATTATTGAAACAACAATAATATAAAATATCAACGTAGCAATTATTGAATCAATAAAATAAAATATTGAACAATAATTCTTTGTAATAATTATTGAGTAAGTGCCTTCTTCTTACGTAAGAATCAATAATTCAAAAAACTTTCATGTACATCTTGTGTCTTCTTCATGCAACCCACGCCAGACATCGTATTTTAACCATAGGGTATTCCAACGATTGTTACTTGAATAACCAACTACTGTAGTCATTTTTAAAAACTCAAACTTGTCATTTTCTTCATAAATAGTTTTTTTCCGTTATGGGGCCCACAAATGGTTGCGCCGTCGTATGAATATTCCCCGATAACAAGAATATTCCACGACCAAACGAATATTCCCCGACAACAATGAATATTTTATAACCACTTGCTTATTTTGCAAAATTTGCACATTTCACCCATAACCAAAACATTATATCAATTTAACACCTTATTATTCACAATAATAAATAGAGAAAATTTGATTTTATTTATAATAAGTTGGGGTCTTACAAAAATACTGATAAAACTCCTCAACATTAATTACTTCATTTATAACCACATAAAAATAAATATTTTCTTATTATAAAAATCAATAAATAATTATTCACAAATAATATTACAGAATCACAATAATGACAACCAGGCTGTTCCCAGGAAAGAGGGGGCTTTCCGATAAGGATTTCTCCTTCTTGTGCGGCGCAATTAGGTGACCAAACATCTCCTCGATGTAGAACTTTTTTAGACATTGCCAATAATACTATCTAATAATATTATTCAAATAATATGAATTATTGATCCGATAATGGAAAATCATGCAAAGTGACAATTATTGAAACAACAAAAATATCAACGCAATAATTATTGAATCAATAAAATAAAATATTGAACAGTAATTACTGTAACAATTATTGAGTGGTGTTTTTCACGTAAGAATCAATAATTCAAAAAACTTTGTGTAATCTGGTGTGCTTCTTGTGCAACCACGCGTAGACATCGTATTTTAATCATCGGGTATTCAATAGTGTTAATTGGTAACAACTACGCCGTTATTTATAAAAACTCAAACTTGTCTATTTTTTTTTCATCCAAGCAGGTTATTACATTATGGGCCCACAAATAAATTGCTGCCGTCGTTCGAATATTCCCCGACAGAAAGAATATTCTACGACCAAACGAATATTCCCTGACAACATAAATATTTTATAACCACTTGCTTATTTTGCAAAATTTATAAATATTACCCACAACTATAACATTATATCAAATTTACTTCTTAATATTCAAAAATGATATTTATAGAAAATTCATCTTTATTCATAAAAGTTAGGGTCTTACAACCTCCTCTTCTTATGAAATTTTGCCCTCGAAATTAGGGTACATACTTGGTATGACGAAGAGGTACGGATACCTTGATCTCATTTCAGATTCTAACTCCCAGGTCATTTCCTCAACATCGTGGTTTCTCCACAAAACTTTAACTTGAGGTATAACCTTGGAGCGTAAAATATGTTCCTTCTTATCCAAGATTTTAACAGGTACCTCTTCATACGTTAAATCTTCCGCTATTTTATCTGGTTCCAACTCAATAATGTGGTTCGGGTCTTCCACATATTTACGTAACATAGATATGTGAAAAACGTTATGAACATGAGACATACTTGGCGGTAAAGCGAGTCTATAGGCTACAATTCCTACTCGGTCAAGGATTTTAAATGGGCCAATGAATCGAGGATTGAACTTTCCTCTCTTTCCAAATCTCGTAACTCCTTTCCATGGAGCAATACGTAACAACATATGTTCTCCAACATTGAATTCCACGCCCTTTTGATGAAGATCAGCATAACTCTTTTGTCGATCTTGTGAGGTTTTTATACGTTGTCGGATCATTTGAATCTTTTCCGTAGTCATGCGTACCAATTCCGGTCTTCACCCACCTCATCCCAGCATACTGGAGAACGACACTTTCTTCCATACAATGCCCCAAATGGAGCCATGCCGATACTTGCTTGATAACTATTGTTATAGGAAAACTCCACCAATGGTAAGAACTTGTCCCAACTTCCCTTGAAGTCAAGGACACAGAGTCTTAATAGATCTTTAAGAGTTTGAATAGTCCTCTCGGTTGCCCGTCTGGTTTGAGGATGATAAAATTTGAACTAAATCAAATCTGTGCCCATAGCTTTTTGCAAACTAACCCAAAATTATGAAGTGAATCTTGGGTCTCGATTAGAAACTATGGATACTGGCATACCATGCAGTCTTACAATCTCATTTATGTACATACGAGCCAGACGTTCAAGTGTATAAGTTTCTTGTATAGGTAAGAAATGTGCCGAATCTAATCTATCTAATCTTATAAGAACTAGGGTTTTGGTCTTAATCTACTCTAATATAATCTAATAGAGTGTTTTTTCTAATATAATCTATCTAATCCCCCTATTTTATGCCTTCCATCATGTATTTATAGGTTACAAGTCCAATTTCTAGCTTAGGAGGAAACCCAATCCATTTTGGAGTAAAAAAACTATCAAAATTCGCCCCAAAATGCTTCCCAACTTGATCTGGCCCGACCCCAGCGTCCCAGTGTCAGTCACAGCACTGGAATCTGCCTCTGGGTGCCCCCTCCTATTTTCCACTTGTTTCCTTCCTTAAGTACTTCTTTTCTTTTAGAATCCTATTCCACATCAACCTCTTTTATGACGCCCCCAAAATAGGTATACATCACCCATTCTGAGTCGCCAAATACATGGTACAAAAACAAATATAACTTCAGTAATATAATGGTCGTGCAAAATACGAAAACACATATACTGTGAGTTTGAATACAACTATTGTCTAATAGAGAGTATACAAACTCAAAAGGAGTCCTCATTAAAATTATTGATACACTATTTTACAAAATAGTGAGGACTACTAATACAACTATCATGAACCATCACTCCATACCCTGGCTAGTTCCTGCTATGTTCTCACCTCCTGAGAAGAAAAATGGAATAAAAAGGAAAAGGGTGAGCTCAACTAGCCCAGTAAAGAATATTATGACTAAGACAATATACAACAATTTATCATTAGTCTTCAACAGAGAAAAATCTGATAAAATATAATAGACAACAAGTTTTAGATCAACAACTGCAGCGGAACAACAATCCATTAAAAGAGTCAAGTAGAGAAAGAATTCTACTATCTTCTAAGATTTAAAATTCCATCATCAATATTTTATTCCTATAACATCAATCAATATACATCTTGAATCAAATATTCATCTTTGCACTACAGGCCAAAGATATTCATTTGTATCACCAGTTGGTCATGTTCATCTAAACACCTGTTCATCTTTGCACTACGGGCCAAAGATATTCATTAGGTAATTATTCATCTTTGCACTATAGGCCAAAGATATTCATCAGTTAATCATTCATCTTTGCACTACAGGCCAAAGATATTCAGTAATATCATCATTTAGGACTGAGGATGATGAAAAATATCTTAAAGAAAACGAATCCAGTGAGATAAAAGATCAAAGATTAGGGATTCGTACTTTAGTTTAGGGATTCGTACTTTAGTTTATCAATTATGGAGCAAAAATCAAGAATAAAGATCAAAACATTGATACAATAAAAGATAGTAACCATAATAGACAACTTGGATAAAAAAAAGAAAATTTCATTTTTTTAGTGAATAATGTCGTATTCGTGAATAGTGTCGTATACGTGAATAAGTGTACAGATATGTGAATAGTAACCTTGAGCACAAAAGGTAGAAATTCTACAATAAAATCCATACCAATATTTCGGTATAATGATATTGAAAGAATAACATCATTATGAAGAAAATAACATCACTTACCTCAAAATAACAGTACTTCTGATCGGAATATCGATATAAGGCTGAAGGAAACTTGCACTGATGAATAGAAACTCACAAAGTATCTAAATACTCATAAAATATGCTCGATAATATAGAGAGAGAAAACTTATTTCTGGTCTGATTTTCAATTCTAACTAAGCACCCTATTTATAGGAAAATGCTTAGAACGTCATAGCAGATTAACTCGCTAATTACGATGGCTTTTTTACTCGCTAATATTTAAGCCCACCACTTTTGAAAATAAATTCCAGCACATTTCATTTTTCACCAACCAAAAGTGGGGCCCACCATATTTTTAATAAAAATATTTATTTCTGAAACTTCAATAATTCATAATAAATAGCCTTTTATCAGAAAAATTTGAATCTCATGTCTATTCCATAGGAAATTAAATTCTCTACAACTTTGTAAGTTTATGTTTTTCTAAATTCCAAACGAAAAAATGACCGAAATCCACATACGGACGATTTTCAAAACCTCCATTCTGACAAAATACTGATAAAAGACCTCAGCATTAATTCCTTCATTTATAACCAATAAATATATCTATCATTTATATCCACATAAAATAAATATTTCCTTATCATATAAATCAATAATTAATTATTCACAAATAATATCACAGAATCACAATTATGACAAACTGTGTCGTTGCTGAGAAAGAGGGCTTTCCGATAAAGATTTCTCCTTATTGGCGCGCAATTAGGTGACCAAACCCCTTTCCTAGACAGAACTTTCTTAGACATTGCTAATAATGTTATCTAATAATATTATTCAAATAATATGAATTATTGATCTGATAATGAGAAATACTGTGCAGTGATAATTATTGAAACAAGAATAATATAAAATATCAACGTAGCAATTATTGAATCAATAAAATAAAATATTGAATAAAGAATTAATATAACAATTATTGAGTAGTGCTGCTTTCACGCATTTAATCAATAAATCAAAAATATTGTGTAATCTGGTATGCATCGCAACCACGCAGTATCGTATTTTAACCCACCGAATATTCCAACAGTGTTAACAGTAACAACTACGTCGTTATTTATAAAAACTCAAACTTGTCAATTTCTTCATCCGACCATTTTTCGTTATGGGGCCCACAAATGGCTGTGTCATCGTATGAATATTCCCCCCCGACAGCAAGAATATTCCACGACCAAACGAATATTCCCCGACAACAATGAATATTTTATAACCACTTGCTTATTTTGCAAAATTTGCACATTTCACCCATAACCAAAATATTATATCAATTTAACACCTTATTATTCACAATAATAAATAGAGAAAATTCGATTTTATTTACAATAAGTTGGGGTCTTACATCTTTCCCCTGAGAGGCCTCCACAATCAGATCCCTCTGCGTCCCAGGGCCCCGGCGCTGGGTATAGTAATGAAGACAGCGCCCTAACGCTATCCCACTTCTAGAAACTGCAAAATAACAATTAAACACATAAAAAATATCCTAAAAGACTTAAAAACAATAATAAATCAAGCCCGAACATATCCAATTCATGGGTATATTACTTATGACGCCCCCAAAATAGGTATACATCACCCATTCTGAGTCGCCAAATACATGGTACAAAATAAAAATACAAACTTAATTATACAACATGAGCTGAGAGTATTTACACGAATATTGTCTTCTAGACAATATCCAAACTCAAATGGAGTTCTCATTACAATTATTATCACACTATTTCATAGAATAGTGAGGACTACTATAACACTATCTTGGACCATCACTCCGTTCCCCGATTAGTCCCGGCTACGTTCTCATTTCATGAAGAGAACAATGAAAGCAAAAGGGTGAGCTCAACTAGCCCAGTAAGAAATATTATGACTAAGATAATGCAGAATAAATTATCGTTAGCATTCAATAGTGTTAAATTGATAAAATACAATAAACATCAAGTTTAACTGCAACGGAACAAGCAATCCATTAGAAGTATCAAATAGAGCATGATATCTACTATCTATGATTTAAAAAGTTTATCATCAAATTTATCGCTGAGACTCAGCTCAATAAATAATCCACATCACTGAATTATCCATGCACTACGGGCCAATGATATTCATTAGTATCACAACCACGGATTATCCATGCACTACGGGCCAATGATATTCGTGTTTTCACCAATGGTCATGATCATGGAAACCACTGTCCATCAATACACTACGAGTAAATGATGACTTTTACCACATCATTTATAACATTACGGTCATGATTATACCAAATAATCCATGGTCATAATCATACCAATCAACAGTCCATCTATTCACTACGACCAAAGATGACTTTCATCACAATATAAGCATGAGGATGATGATAATGATATAAGAATTCAATTAAAAAAAGCAAAGGATAAATTTTTAAAGATTTATAATTTAATTTATTCAGAATTCAATAATGTCCAAATTTTTAACATGATACTGCTTTGTGGAGTAAAATTCAAAAATAATATTGTATCAAAAATTATTTGGACAGAAAAGAAATCAATTTTTGTCATGAATATTACCCCGGGTGAATAGTAACCGAGTGAATAGTATCTCGTGAATAGTACTTCATGAATAGTACTTCGGGAATAGTACTTTGTGAATAGTACATCGTGAATAGTACTCCGGTATGAAAAACTTAAAATTTAACAAGAATATTCAGAAAAATATCCTTGTGAACGATACTAGATGAAACGCAAATTTCAAGGATATTCTACTAATTTCACGGAGTATAGAAGCAATACTTTGACAAAATGAGTGTAGAATTAGGAATACGGAATAAAATAATATTACTTACATACTACAGAGTATGCAAGAAAATATTATTTCATACGAATACTGAACAAAATAATATCACTTAACTTAGACGAAGACTGAATACTGGAATAGTGAAGTAACAAAATACTCTTCTTCTTTCTCTCTATAGCTTCTCTCTCTATAATTGTTATTGTGAGTCTTAGTGAATTGGTGCGAATGAAAGAAGAATGAGATTCTATTTATTGGAAAACATAGTTTCGATAATTGCACGTTTTGGGGCTCGAATTATTACAGTATAGTACATTCATTTTTTTCTCTATTTTTAATTTAGTCCTACAAGTATTATCAAACTTGCACCACCTCCCCTAATAGTATATGCATGTGAATTAATAGTTTGATTCATGTTAACTAATATCAATTAATTACTTATTTATCCGATTAATTACCCGATTGGTCAATTTAACCTCCAGAAATCAATTATTATCGAAATAATTATCGATTTCCACCAACACTAATAATCCCAACACAATAGAAATATCAATTTCATCTTTAATCAACGCGAACTTATTCATCATTAATATTATAAATAACAATATTTAACAATCAGATCATTCCCAAGAAAGATGGGGCTTTCCGATAAGAATTTTTCCATATTGGCGCGCAATTAGGTGACCAAACCCCTTTCCTCGACAAAACTTTTTAGCCATCGTCAATAACGCAAATAATAATATAAATAACTTTGTTATCTCAATTATTGACTTAATAATATAAAATACAATGCAGATGATACTGTATGTGATAATAATTGAATCAATAATATGAGAGATATTATACATCAATTACTGTAGCAATAATTGAGTATAACTGAGTGACTTCTCACGTAAGCATCAATAATCAAAGATACTGTACAATACCGTGTGCTACTATGCAACCACGCGTATTACTATACTTTTACCATCGGTTATTTCAACAGTTAACTGTAAAAATTTCGCCGTTAATTTTATAAAAAGATATTTCTGTCGTTTTCTAACTCCGACAATACTTCCATTACAGGGTCCACCAATGATTGTGTCGTCGTACGAATATTCCTTGTTAAAACGAATATTTCCCGACCAATCGAATATTTTATAATAACTTGCTAACTTTACAAAATTTATAAATATTACCCACAACTATAACATTATATCAAATCAACACCATAATATTCAAAAATATATTTTGAGAATAATTAATCTTTATTTATAAAAGTTGGGGTCTTACAACATCCCCTTCTTATGAAATTTTGTCCTCGAAATTGGGATACATACCTGGTATATCGAAGAGGTGAGGATACCTTGATTTCATTTCAGATTCTAACTCCCAGATCATTTTCTCCACATCGTGGTTTCTCCACAAAACTTTGACTTGAGGTTTAATCTTGGAGCATAGAATATGATCCTTCTTATCCAAGATTTTAACAGGTACCTCTTCATACGTCAAATCTTCCGCTATATCGTCCGGTTCTAATTCAATAATGTGGTTTTGGTCTTTCACATATTTACGTAACATAGATATGTGAAAAATGTTATGAACACGAGACATACTTGGTGGTAAGACGAGTCTATAGGCCACAGTTCCTACTCGATCGAGGATTTAGAATGGCCCAATGAATCGAGGATTAAGATTTTCTCTCTTTCCAAATCTTGTAACTCCTTTCATTGGAGCAATACGTAACAACACATGCTCTCCAACATTGAATTCCATGTCTCTTCGATGAAGATCAGCATAACTCTTTTGTCGATCTTGTGAGGTCTTTATACGTTGTCCGATCATTTGAATCTTTTCCGTTGTCATGCGTACCAATTTTGATCCCAACAATGTTGCTTCACCCACCTCATCCCAGCATATTGGAGAATGACACTTGTGTCCATACAACGCCTCGAATGGAGCCATGACAATACTTGCTTGATAACTGTTATTGTAGGAAAACTCCACTAATGGCAAGAACTTGTCCCAACTTCCTTTGAAGTCAAGGACAGAGAGTCTTAATAGATCTTCAAGAGTTTGAATAGTCCTCTTCGACTGCCCATCCGTTTGAGGATGATATGCCGAACTAAATCGTAAATCCGTGCCCATAGCATTTTGCAAACTAACCCAAAAATGTGAAGTGAATCTTAGGTCTCGATCAGAAACTATGGATACCGGCATACCATGCAGTCTTATAATCTCATTTATGTATATACGAGCATGACGTTCAAGTGAATAAGTTTCCCATATAGGTAAGAAATGAGTAGACTTGGTCAATCTATCAAAAATGACCCAAATCGCATCAATGCCTTGAGAAACCTTGGGAAGACTAGTAACAAAATTCATGGTAATGTGATCCCACTTCTATTCTGGAATTTCAAGTGGTTGTAATGGACCTTTTGGCACTTGATGCTCCGCCATGACTCGTTGACAAGTTAGACACCTTGAGATAAACTTCACGATCTCTCTTTTCATATTGCTCCACCAAAATGTATGTCAAAGATCATGATACATTTTGGTACTCCCAGGATGGATTGCAAATGGTATGTTATACGCTTCCATCATGTATTTATACTTTAAATTAGGTTCGTTAGGAACAAAAAGTCTGGAGTTGACTCGAAGTATTTCTTCTTCATCGATTCTTGCTTCTGGAATAACACCTTCTTGCACTTTCTTCTTCATACGCATCAGCTTCAGGTCTGTAGCTTGAGTAGCTTTAACTTTATCGATTAAAGTCTGTTCTACTCGTATTTTTGACATCATCACATGGGTCCCTGGAGTCTTTAACTTTATCTCCATCCTTTGTAAGTCATGCAAAATGGGCCTTTGCATTGAAAATATCGCACTTTTCATGCCGCATATGATCTTTCTACTCAATGCGTCAACCTACTATTTCTCTTTTCCAGGATGGTATTGAATGGTATGATCGTAATCTTTCATCAGCTCGAGCCAACGTCGTTGCCACATGTTGAGTTCCTTTTAAGTGAAGAAATATTTGAGGCTTTTATGATCCTTATAGATCTCCACTTTCTGTCATTACAGGTAATGTCTCCAGATCTTTAGTGAAAAAGCGACCGCTGCCAATTCTAGATCATGAGTAGGATAATTCCTCTCATATTTTTTGAGTTATCGTGAGGCATAGGCTATGAATTTCCCATGTTGCATGAGAACACATCTTAACCCTCTGCCTGAAACATTGCTATAGATGACAAATCCATCCGATGGTATTGTCAGAACAGGTGCTGAAATGAGTCTCCTCTTGAGATCTTGAAAACTCTTCTCACATTTCTCGCTCCAACCGAATTTTGTATCTTTTTGAGTCAGCTGAGTTAATGAAGTAGCGATTCGAGAAAACTCTTCTACGAATCTCTGATAATAACCAGCTAAGCCCAAAAAGCTACGTACTTCGGTCACTGACTTAGGTTGGTCCCAGCTTTGAATTGCTTCAATCTTTGCTGGGTCAACAGATATTTCATGATTTAATATCACGTGCCCAAGGAATGCAACTTCCTCAAGCTAGAACTCACATTTCTTTAACTTGGCATATAACTTTTTTTCACGAAGCTTTTGGAGTATCAGCCTCAAGTGTTGCTTATGATCTTCACGGCTTTTGGAGTATATGAGGATGCCATCAATAAAGACGACCAAAAAATGATCCAAATATTCCTTAGATACTAGGTTCATCGTATCCATGAAGGCAGCAGGAGCATTAGTCAATCCAAAAGCAATGACTAAGAATTCATAATGCCCGTACCGAGTTCTGAAAGCAGTCTTTGGAATGTCATCGGTTTTAATCTTTAACTGATGATATCCGGAATGAAGATCAATCTTTGAAAAGAATTTGGCACCTTGCAACTGGTCAAACAGGTCATCAATGCGTGGTAACGTGTACTTATTTTTGATGGTGACATGATTCAACTCCTGATAGTCAATACAAAGTCGCACACTTCTATCTTTCTTCTTTACGAATAGAACAGGAGCACCCCAAAGAGACGTACTAGGATGAATGAAACCGATGTCTAACAATTCGTGTAGTTGAGTCTTTAACTCCTGAAGTTCAATAGGAGCCATTTGATATGGGGCTTTGGAAATGGGTTTTGTACCGGGTTCAATATCGATACAAAATTGGATTTCATGCTCTGAGGGTAAACCAGGAAGTTCTTCAGGGAATATGTCAGGAAATTTATTAACAATAGAAATATCATTCAAAGCTGACGTATTTTTATTTAAATCAATGACATGGGCTAAGAAAGCTTGACATCTATTTTTCAATAAATGAATAGCTTCATGGCTTGATATGACGGTGATTGAATTTAGTGGTGTGGTTGCTTGAATATGAAAGCTAACAACCTTACGAAAACAATCAATTTTTGCTTGATGAGTAGTTAACCAATCAATCCCTAAAATCACATCAAATGCAAGTATTTTCAAAGAAATAAGATCGACAAGTAATGTGAAGGTACCGATTTGAACCAAACAAGACTTATAAACAGTGGATGTAATGAAGGTTTCTCCCAATGGAGTTTCAACAGATAAGTCAAAGTCTAATTTCTCCGGAGTTAAATTTAAATGTTGAGTGCAAGTAGGAGAAATAAAATAATGGGTAGAACCGGTATCAAATAAGTTATACACTTCTCAAGAGTTTATGATTAGCTTACCCGTGATGACCTCTTTTGGGTTCCTTACTTTTTGGGAGGTCACGACAAACGTCTCCCTTGAACTACTTGTTTTGACTTGTCTGGGACGGCATTTGGTGTCACCATCCCAATTGACTTGGCTTTACTGCACGACAAAATCGAGATAGGTGACCTTTTCTTCCGCAATTGTAACATATTTTGGACTGTTGCGTATAAGTTTGGACTGATGTGTCCCTCCCCTCCACATTTGAAGAATACGATCGATGGTCGTTCTCTTTCTTTAACAACGGGTGTTGGTGATGACGTCTTTCTATCATTGTTGAATCTTCTCTTCTTGAATTTTCCACTTCTACTATCTTGGTCATGATTACCACCGAAGTGGTTACCATTTCTGGCATGTTGATTACCTCCACGTTTGTTGTCACCGCTTCGATGACTTCTACCACTGGTATTATCGTTTTGTAGGTTGCTCTCTCTTGGTTGGGTTGACTCATTATCGCGCTCCAATAACTGAGCCCTATTTAAAACATCTGAATACAAACACAGTTTGTGAGAAATGAGGTATTGATGTATTTCGGGTTTCAAACCTCGCAGAAACATTTGCTTCATTCTCTCTTCATTATCAACCTAATGGGATGCAAACCAGGACAACTCGGTAAATTTAGCCTCGTACTGCGACACGGTCATATTATTTTGCTCCAGCTTGATAAACTCCACCTCTTTCATGTGACGAATACTTTCGGGAAAGTACTTGTCGTTGAACAGTTCTTGGAACTTCTTCCAAGACATCTTCAGTGCGGCAGGTTGGGTACGCTTTACGAATTCCCACCAATAATCTACTTCTCCTCGCAACATGAAGGTGGCAAAGGGAACCTTTTGCTCCTCAGAGCATCCCAAGATATCGAATATCTTGATAATCTTCTTTATCCACGTCTTCGCCTTAAGTGGTTATGGATTTCTCAAAAACTCTGGTGGTCCCAGTTCCTTGAACTGCTTAGCGGTGACCGTCCGAGAGTTGCCAGTGTTTCCACCTGTATTTTCGATAGGAGTCTCTCTCGCCTGATGTTGCATGAATTACAGAAAGCCTCTGAACATTTCTTTGTTCATCATTTGGTCGGTGTTGTTGTGTACATGAGGATTGTTGCCTTCCTGATGCACATTTTCCTGGTTATTGATCTGCGGTGACTCAACGGTCTCCTGTGCTCCATTGCTTATCTCAACATTTTCAGATGCCATTTTAAAACACTACCACAAAATAAGGGTTAATTGACATGTCACATATCATCCCTATACTCTAACCGACCAATTAAATAACAAATAACTTAAGTAGGTCATACTAGCGAAGAATTAACCCGTCTCCCCCATCATAGTTCTAGTCTCACATCTCAGCCAGAGATCATATCCCTAAGCTTTGATACCAACTGTGACGCCCCCAAAATATGTATACATCACCCATTCTGATTCACAAAATACATGGTACAAAATACAAATAGAAACTTAATTATACAACATGAGCTGAGAGTTTTTACACGAATATTGTCTTCTAAACAATATCCAAACTCAAATGGAGTTCTCATTACAATTATTATCACACTATTTCATAGAATAGTGAGGACTACTATAACACCATCTCAGACCATCACCCGCTTTCTCGATTAGTCCCGCCACGTTCTCATTTCTGAAGAGAACAATGAAAGCAAAAGGTGAGCTCAACTAGCCCAAGTGAAATATTATGACTAAGATAATGCAGAATAAATTATCGTTAGCCTTCAACAGTGTTAAACTGATAAAATACAATAAACATTAAGTTTAACTGCAACGAAATAAGCAATCCATTAGAAGAGTCAAGTAGAGCATGATATCTACTATCTTCTATGATTTAAAATATTTATCATCAATTTTATCGCTGAGACTCAGCTCAATAAATAATCCACATCACTAAATTATCCATGCACTACGGGCCAAGGATATTCATTAATATCATAACCACGAATTATCCATGCACTACGGGCCAAGGATATTCGTGTTTTCACCAATGGTCATGATCATGCCAACCACTGTCCATCAATGCACTATGGGCCAATGAGGACTTTTACCACATCATTTGTAACATTATGGTCATGATTATACCAAATAATCCCTGGTCATAATCATACCAAATCAAAAGTCCATCTATGCATAACGACCAAAGATGACTTTCATCACAATATAAGCATGAGGATGATGACAATGATATAAGAATTCAATTTAAAGAAAGCAAATGATAAATTTTTAAAGATTTATAATTTAATTTATTCAGAATTCAATAATGTCCAAATTGTCAACATGATACTGTTTTGTGGAGTAAAATTCAAGAATAATATTATATCAAAAATGATTTGGACAGAAAAAAAAATCTATTTTTGTCATGAATATTACCCCGGGTGAATAGTACCTCGTGAATAGTACTTCGGGAATAGTACTTTGTGAATAGTTTCCTGTGAATAGTACTTCGTGAATAGTAACCCGTGAATAGTACCCCACAAATAGTACTCCAGCATGAAAAGCTTAAAATTTAACAAAAACGTTTAAAAAAATATCCTTGTGAACGATACTAGATGAAGCGCAAATTTCAAGGATATTTTACTAATTTCACGGAGTATAGAAGCAATACTTTAACAAAATGAGTGTAAAATTAAGAATACGAAACAAAATAATATTACGTACATACTACAGAGAATGGAAGAAAATATTATTTCATACGAATACTGAACAAGATAATATCCCTTACCTTAAAAGAAGATTGGATACTGGAATAATGAAGTAGCAGAATATTCTTCTTCTTTCTCTCTATAGCTTCTATCTCTATAATTGCTCTTGTGAGTCTTAGTGAATTGGTGAGAATGAAATAAGAATGAGCTTCTATTTATAGGAAAACATAGTTTCGATAATTGCATGTTTTGGAGCTCGAATTATTACAGTATAGTACCTTCATCTTTTTCTCAAATTTTAATTTAGTCCTACAAGTATTATCAAACTTGCACCACCATCGCATATACTACTCATTCATCACCATCGCGTATAAATTAGTTGTTTATTGCCTGGTTAGGATTTAGAGAAATGTTCATGAAGAACGGATTGAACTTAGCTATAACGAAGTTATGGCGAAATTTCATAAAAGACGAAGGAAATGTAGAAAGTAAATTAATGAACCCTAATTATTGAGGTTTCATAATAATGTGGGAAAACTTTGAAAACCTGAGTCATGGACTCAAGAACGAATGAATTTCGAGTTCGGATAAACGAATTTCGAGTTCGGATGGCCGAATTACGGACAAATGAGCAAAGAATGTTAATAACGTAAAACAAACGAATGATGAAATTTAAGCCAATCGAATGGCATGTTAACAGATTCAGAATAAAATTTTGTCAAGTGGAAATTGAAGTAAGTAAAATAAGGAAGAAAATGGCTTTGGAACGAATCCGTTCTGAGTTAAAACGAAGAAGTTACGAGATTGCAAAGTATGCGATCCGTACGTGGAAGAAAACTTAGAAAAATTCTAAAATAATTTCAAGAGAACAGAGTCGGCGTCAGAATGGCGGCAAACCAAGAAACATGAAATGAAGGCGCCAACGCTTTTGACCTTTGAGCTCGATCATCGCAGATTTTGCGTTCTTGCAATGAGGCAAAAAAAAGGATCCCCGGCCGCAACACCGGTGTAGAGCAAAGCCCATAAATGAGCTTTTAACTGCTTAGTTCTTGGGGAACGTGTATAGGAAGATAATGAGCATATAAATCACATAATGTAACACCTAAACAAGTGATTTAAACCTTTGGTAAAGGTTAAACGGAAAGATTAAACGAGATTAAAAGACAATGAGTGCGAAAGAAAAATACGTAACCGATATCCGGGGACCATATTGTGACTCCCCCAAAATAGGTCCACACAACCCATTCTGAGTCATCAAATACATGGTACAAAAATCAAATACAACTTCATTTAAACAATTGTCGTGTAAAACACGACAACACAATATCTTAGTTTTAATACAAATATTGTCTTATAGACAATATCCAAACTCAAATAAAGTCCTCCTTATAATTATTATCACACTATTTTATAGAATAGTGAGGACTACTATAGCAACCATATTGGACCATCACTCCATTTCCTGACTAGTCCCAGCTATATTCTCATTTCCTGAAGAGAACAATGAAAGAAAAAGGTGAGCTCAACTAGCCCAGTAAAGAATATTATGACTAAGATAATGCAGAATAAATTATCCTTAGTCCTCAACAAAGAAAAATCTGATAGAATACAATAGAAAACAAGTTTTAGATCAACAACTGCAGCGGAATAAGCAATCTATTAGAAGATTCAAGTATAGCGTGATATCTACTATCTTCTATGATTTAAAAGTTCATCGTCAATATTTTATCCATGTAATACCAATCAATAATCATTTCAGATCAACAAATTATCCATACACTACGGGCCAAGGATATTCGTATGTATCACCAGTGGTCATATATGATCATGCCAAACATATGTCCATCTATGCACTACGGGCCAAAAAGAGGACTTTCACCACATCATTTATATGTACATTACAGGTCATACTTATACCAATACATAATTCCTGGTCATAATCATACCAATTATCAGTCTATCTATCCACTACGGGCCAAAGATGACTTTCACCACAATATAAGCATGAGGATGATGATAATGATATAAAGAATGAATCAAGTGAGATTCAGGATAAATATTAGAGATTTATAATTTAATTTATCCAGAGTTCAAAAATTTTCAAATTGTCAACATGATAACTAATTGTGGAGTAAAAATCAAGAATGATATTCATGTATAAAAAATAATTTGGACAGAAAAGAAAATTAAATTCTATTGTGAATAGTATTCATGAATAGTACCATATGAATAGTACCGTATGAATAGTTCCCATGAATAGTATCCCGTGAATAGTACCCGAATGCATAGTACCTGAGTGAATAGTACCCCGTAAATAGTACCCTGAATGAAAATATTGAAATTTAATAAGAAAGTTCATATCAATATCCCAATGAAACGATACTAGATGAAGCGCAAAATTCAAGGATATTCTACTAATTTTAAGGATTATAGAAGCAATACTTATCAAAATAAGTGTAGATTTAGGAATATGAAACGAAATAATATCACTTACATACTATAGAGTGTGGAATAAAATAATATTTCTTACGTAGATTGAACGAAAATAGTATCCCTTACAAGTACAAAAGAAATGATATCCTATACAAGTATGAAAGAGTACACGAAACTGCAAATGAATTTTCACTCGTCATGCAGTAATCCGCGTAAACAGATCATTTCCTCAATTTAATAAAGAATGAATACGAAGGGTTATTCACCACGCATGTGGTAATCCGCGTAGATAGGTTACTCCCGCAGATTAATAAAGAATGAATACGAAGGGTTATTCACCATGCATGTGGTAATCCACGTAGACAGGTTACTCCCTCAAATTAATAAAGAATAAAATGACAACCCTTATGAGTATGAAGAAAATAATATCATTTACGAATACGAAAGAAATAATACCCCTTACCTTAGTAGGAGACTAAATCCGACTGGTATAGCGGATATATTCTTGAGTATTCTTTCACTATTAGCTACACTCAAAGTATACTTATACTAGAAAGAAATATGTTCAATATTATAGAAGAAGAAGTCTCAAATTCTGGTGTGATTTTCATTTCTTAACTAAGCATCCTATTTATAGGAGAATGTCATGACACTATTTAAGAAAATAATCACGGACGCACGATAAACATTTCACGGGCGAAGAATTCGGCGAATTTTCTAATTTTTACTATTAATCACTGTGCAATAAAATATTCTAATAAAACAAAAACTTTATATAAAATATAATATATTCTAATTATAATATAATAAAACAAATAACTTTATATATATTATAAAACGTATTCTATTTTATATAAAAAGTTTTCAATTTTATTACTATTATAATAATAAAAAAAAACACCTTTCTACCGAAGATTTTAAAAAATGAGTAAGTGGATGCCCATGTAATAAGTCAAACTTACAATAAATACTTCATGACAATCCCCTCTATTCATATCAAAAATTGAATAAATATTTACCAAAAATAACTTATCTTCAGTAAGCACATTTTTAGTCTTTCAAAAATTATTCATCATTAATATTATAACTAACAATATTTCCAACCAGATCATTCCTAGGGAAAAGGGGGCTTTTCGATAAGGATTTCTTCTTATTAGCGCACAATTAAATAACTTAATCCCTTTCCTTGACAGAACTTTCTAGATATTTTCAATAATACAAATAATAATAAGAATAACTGTGTCATCTCAATTATTGATTTAATAATATAAAATATTGTGCAGATGATACTATGACAATAATTGAATCAAGAATATGAGATACTATGCATCAACTACTGTGGCAATTATTAAATGATTTGAGTGACTTCTTACGTAAGCATCAATAATCAGAGATACTGTACAATACTGTGTGTTACTATGCAACCACACATATTATTGTTCTTTTATAACTAGTATTTCAAAAGTTAACGATAAAAGTTTTGCCGTTATTTTTATAAAATGGTTATTTCTGTCGCTTTCGAAATCCAACAGTCATTCTGTTGTGGGGTCCACCAATGATTGTGCCGTCGTACGAATATTCCCCGACAAAAAGAATATTCCCTGACCAAACAAATATTTTATGACAACTTGCTTACTTTGCAAAATTTTCACATATCACCCATAACTATAGCATTATATCAAATCACACCTTATTATTCAAAATAATATTTAGAGAAAATTAAATATTTATTCATAAAAAGTTGGGGTCTTACAACATCCCCTTCTTATGAAATTTTATCCTCAGAATTGATGTATGTACCTGGTATGTCGAAGAGATGAGAATACCTTATTTTTATTTCAGATTCTAACTCGCAGTTCATTTCCTCAATATCATGGTTTCTCCAAAAAAATTTGACTTGAGATATAACCTTTAAGCGTAGATTATGCTTCTTCTTATCCAAGATTTTAACAGGTACCTCTTCATATGTTAAATCCTCTACTATCTCATCTGGTTCTAATTTAATAATGTGGTTTGGGTCTTCTACATATTTACGTAACATAGATATATGAAAAACGTTATGAGCACGAGACATACTTGGCGGTAAGGAGAGTTTATAGGCCATAGTTCCTACTCGGTCGAGGATTTCAAATGGATCAATGAATTGAGGGTTGAGCTTTCCTCTCTTCGTCGATTCTTGCTTCTGAAATAACACTTTCTTGTACTTTCTTCGTCATATTTATCATCTTCAGGTCTGTAGCTTGAGCAACTTTCACTTTATTGATTAAATTTGGTTCTACTCGTATATTTGACATAATCACGTGGGTCCTTAGAGTCTTTAACTCTATCTCCATCATTTGTAAGTCATACGAAATGGGCTTTTGTGTTTGAAAATATCGCACTCGTACCCGCATATGATCTTCTACTCAACGCGTCAGCTACTACGTTCATTTTTCCAAGATGGTATTGTCAGAAAAGGTGCTGAAATGAATTTCCTCTTGAGTTCTTGGAAGCTATTCTCACATTCCTCACTCCATCCGAATTTTTTATCTTTACGATTCAGCTGAGTTAATGGAGTGGCGATTTGAGAAAATCCTTCCACGAATCTTTGATAATAACCAGCTAAGCCTAGAAAGCTACGTATTTCGATTACTGACTTAGGTTGCTCTCAACTGTGACTCATATTTCAACTTTGAATAGCACCTCACAATGACACCTATCACTTTATCGCCACAAAAATATGGCGTTCCCTACGGAGAGTCTGGCTTCGGTGGATTCCACAAAGGAAGTCACCAGATAGAGGCTCGGGTACCAACTCCTGTAGTTGGGTTTTTAACTCCTGAAGTTCAATAGGAGCCATTCGATATGGGGTTTTAAAAATGGGTTTTGTACCGGGTTCAAGGTAAATACAAAATTCAATTTCACGCTCTGGGGGTAGGCCAGGAATTTCTTCGGTAAATATGTCTGGAAATTTATTAACAATTGAAATTTCATTCACATCTGACGTATTTTTGTTTAAATCCGTGACATCGGCTAAGAAAGCTTGACATCTGTTTTTCAATAAACGAATGGCTTTATGGCTTGATATTACATTGATTGACTTTAGTGGTTTGGTTGCTTGAATTCGCATAATAAGTTGGTTATGGATATGAAAACTAACGACCTTACGAAAACAATCAATTTTAGCATGATGAGTAGTTAACCAATCAATCCCTAAAATCACATCAAATGCAAGTATTTTCAAAGAGATGAATTCAACAGGTAATGTGAAAGTGTCGATTTGAATCAAGCAAGATTTATAAATGGTGGATGTAATGAATGTTTCTCTTAACGGAGTTTCAACAGATAAGTTAAAGTCTAATTTCTCAGGAGTTAAGTTCAAACGTTGAGCACAAACAAGTGAAATAAAAGAATGGGTAGAACCGGTATCGAATAAGGTATAGACTTCGCGAGAATTTATGATTAGCTTACCCATGATAACTTCGTTCGGGTTCCTCACTTTTTGAGAAGTCATGAAAAATGCTCTTCCTAAACCATTGACTTTGACCTGTCCGGGACAACCTTTGGTGTTATCATTACCGCTAGAATTGACTTCGCTATAGGGCATATTCCACCCTCAACTGCTTCGTCGTACTTCTGATCCATGATTTGAATCATTAATCTTCGATCCATATCGAATTGGGGTTGACCGCTCTGTACAAGGTAATTCAAAACTCGATGTTGGGTTCTCCTAATTGCTGTCCAAAAAGAGAAATACATATCATCTATTTTAGCCTTCTTGGATCGGACTTCTCTTTCTACAATATCAACGCGTCGTGCGACTTTTACCTATGCATCCACCATTCTCACTCGTTCAGTTGTTTCTTCTTTCAGATGATATTTGACATTTTCATTCTCATATTTCAGCTCTACTATCGTAAACTCTACCAAAGATAGCTTCTGTTCAAGCATCGCATATCGGGTAGCAAAATCTTGAATTTTTGCATCTCTTTATTCCACGACCGCCTGCCGTTCTTCACACTGTTCTTCTAACTCACGAATACGATCTTGCAGTTCTGTATTTTGATCAAAAAATTCTCCTAATAAATCCTCCTCGGGTTCCTCTTCTTCCTCACTCTCAGCTGCTACCTCTACGACTAGCTCGGGTGCAACGATTAATTCTTCACTCATCACATGGATATCTCTAGTTTCTTCTTCGCCTGACATCCTACAATCAAGTTTAATAACTTAATTAGTACTCCCCAATAAAAATCTTTGTTATAACAATATATTATACTCCAATATTTATTCTTTAAATGAATCTCCTCGATTCATCACTTAAAACTCTATATCAGTTTATCTCTTGGTTTTCAGATGTCATTCTTAAATACTGCTACAAAAGATGAGTTACTTAAAGATATTGGCAAGCCACATAATATCCCTATATTCTGACCAACCAATTAAATAACAAATAAGCTTAAGTAGGACATACTAGAGAAGTTTTTACTCGTCTCTCCCCTCCTAGTTCTAACCTCATATCTCCGCTAGAGATCATATTCCTAAGCTCTGATACCAACTATGAAGCCCCTACAATAGGTCCACATAACCCATTCTGATTCGCTAAATACATGGTACAGAAATCAAATACAACTTCATTTATACAAATGTCTTGCAAAATACGACAACACAATAGCTGAGTTTCAATACAAATATTATCTCGTAGACAATATCCAAACTCAAATAAATTCCTCATTGAAATTATTATCACACTATTTTATAGAATAGTGAGGACTACTATAGCAACCATCTTGTACCCTCACTTTATTCCCTAACTAGTCCCAGCTATATTCTCATTTCCTGAAGAGAACAATGAAAGAAAATAGTGAGCTCAACTAGCCCAGTAAAGAATATTATGACTGAGATAATGCAGAATAAATTATCCTTAGTCCTCAACAGAGAAAAATCTGATAGAATACAATAGAAAACAAGTTTTAAATCAACAACTGCAGCGGAATAAGCAATCTATTAGAAGAGTCAAATAGAGCGTGATATCTACTATCTATGATTTAAAAGTTCATCATCAATATTTTATCCATGTAATACCAATCAATAATCATTTCAGATCAGCGAATTATCCATGCACTACGAGCCAAGGATATTCGTATGTATCATCAGTGGTCATGATCATGCCAAACATTTGTCCATCTATGCACTACGGGCCAAAGAGGACTTTCACCACATCATTTATCTGTAACATTACAGGTCATACTTATACCAATACATAATTCCTGGTCATAATTATACCAATCATCAGTCCATCTATCCACTACGAGCCAAAGATGACTTTCATCATAATATAAGCATGAGGATGATGATAATGATATAAAGAATGAATCAAGTGAGATTCAGGATAAATATTAGAGATTTATAATTCAATTTATCCAGAGTTCAAAAATGTCCAAATTGTCAACATGATAACTAATTGTGGAGTAAAATTCAAGAATGATATTCATGTATCAAAAATAATTTGGACAGAAAAGAAAATTAAATTCTATTGTGAATACTACTCATGAATAATACCATATGAATAGTATCGTATAAATAGTATCCATGAAAAGTACCCATGAATAGTACCTAAGTGAATAGTACCTTGTGAATAATTCCCTGAATGAAAATTTTGAAATTTAATAAGAAAGTTCATACCAATATTCCAATGAAACTATACTAGATGAAGCGCAAAATTCAAGGATATTCTACTAATTTCAGGGATTATAGAAGCAATACTTATCAAAATAAGTGTAGATTTAGGAATATGAAACGAAATAATATCACTTAAATACTATAGAGTATGGAAGAAAATAATATTTCTTACGAATATTGAACGAAAATAATATCCCTTACGAGTACAAAAGAAATGATATCCTATACAAGTATGAAAGAATACACGAAACTGCAAATGGATTTTCATTCGTCATACGGTAATCCGCGTAGACAGATCATCTCCACAATTTAATAAAGAATGAATATGAAGGGTTATTCACCATGCATGCGGTAATCCGCATAGACAGGTTACTCCCGCATATTAATAAAGAAGTAATACGAAGGGTTATTCACCATGCACGCGGTAATCTGCGTAGACAGGTTACTCCCGCAGATTAAAAAAGAATAGAATGACAACCCTTATGAGTATAAAGAAAATAACATCATTTATGAATACAAAAGAAATAATACCCTTTATCTTAGTAGTAGACTAAATTCTTTCACTATTAGCTACACTCAAAGTATACTTATACTAGAAAGAAATACGCACAATATTATAGAAGAAGAATTCTCTGATTCTGTTGTGATTTTCATTTCTTAACTAAGCATCCTATTTATAGGAGTATGGCATGACACTATTTAAGACAATAATCACAGACTGTGTAAACATTTAACGGGCGAAGAATTCAGCGAATTTTCTAATTTTTACTATTCATCATTATACAATAAAATATTCTAATAAAGCAAAAACTTTATATAAAATATAATATATTCTAATTATAATCTAATAAAACAAATAACTTTATATATATATTATAAAAAGTATTCTATTTTATATAAAAAGTTTTCTGTTTTATTACTATTATAAAAAAAAACTGAGACAACAATCTACCGACGATTTTGAAAAATGATGAAGTGGAGACCCATGTAATAAGCCAAACTTAAAACAAATACTTCATGACAAACCCCTCTATTTATATCAAAAATTAAATAAATATTTACCACAAATCAACTTATCTTCAATAAGCACATTTTTAATCTTTCAATAACTATTCATCATTAATATTATAACTCACAATATTGATAATCAGATCATTCCTAGGAAAGAAGGGGCTTTCCGATAAGGATTTCTCCTTATTGGCACGCAATTAAATAACCTAACCCATTTCCTTGACAAAATTTTCTAGATATTATCAATAATGCAAATAATAATATGAATAATTGTGTCGTCTCAATTATTAATTTAATAATATAAAATAATATGCAGATGATACTGTGACAATAATTGAATCAATATTATGAGATACTATGCAGCAACTACAGTGGCAATTATTAAATGAACTGAGTGACTTCTTACCTAAGCATCAATAATTAGAGATACTGTACAATACCGTATGCTACTATGCAACCACGCGTATTACTGTTCTTTTATCACCGGTATTTTAATAGTTAAATGTAAAAGTTTTGCCGTTATTTTTATAAAAAGGTTATTTTTATAAAAAGGTTATTTTTATCGCTTTCTATATCCGACAGTCATTTCGTTGTGGGGTCCACCAATGATTGTGTTGTCGTACGAATATTCCCCGACTAAAAAGAATATTCCCTGACCAAACAAATATTTTATGACAACTTGCTTACTTTGCAAAATTTGCACATATCACCCATAACTATAGCATTATATCAAATCACACCTTATTATTCAAAATAATATTTAGAGAAAATTAAATCTTTATTCATAAAAAGTTGGGGTCTTACAATAATAGCGTTAAACCAACGTTCGGGATTACAATGGTTGTAATTCTTTAGACATTAAATGAAGATGAGGACTTATATAATTTTGATGTTATAAGGTCATAATGAAAGTTAAGTGTAAAGAGTATAAACGTTGTAAACGCAAATTTATTGCAATGGATGATCGGTCTTAGAATACAACGAATCGTATGGCTTAGACATTAAGAGATGATGATGAACGTAATGTTCATGTAATGGATCACTAGAATGAATGATTAAAATATTAAGTAAAAGTTGAATTAGCGATTAAATTATGAACAACATTAACGCAGGATACGTAAACGTTATCCGTGAATCGTATTAGCGTCGAATGAATGCTCTAAGCATACATTGGCTATATGACTTAGACATTGATGAAGGTAGTAAGTAAGATATGAAATTATCAAGAAAGCCGTAACGAACGGTAATAAGATTAATGAAAGTCCGAGTATAAGTCGGATAGAGAATGTTAAAATGAAACATAAGCGTTAAACACTTTAACCAACATGAGGGTCTTGAGTGTACGCGAATATTAAACTGGCATAACCTACACACCATATATGGTATGAACGTAATGTAATGAAGAGATATAAGTGACATTTAATGCGTGAAAAATCCTGAGCCTCTCGTTGGTGACATCTCAGAATCAGAATGCACTGCAGCCAGACTCTTAGTAGGGAATACCGAGCAAGTCGGTAGTAAGTTGATCATAGTAAGTGCTATGGTTTTAAGTACCATGTGCGTTACAATAACTTGAATAAAGAAAAACGTATAACGTTAAGAAGCCAAGTTAATGATTATAACTTGGGGAATGTTCTGAGATAAATAAATCGGACGTTGTAGGCTATGAATAAGGTAATGTAAAATACTTAACGCTATGAACGCGTAGTCTAAAACTTGAATGTTTGTTCTGAGTATACAAAAGATTGTATTACTTAGACGGTAATGAATAATCCTGAGGTATGACATTTAGTTGTCATAAATCCATAAGAAACAATAATTGGATTAACGAACATTACAATTGTAATGCTTCGGACAAGTTGAGCTAAGAAGAAGGAAATGGTAATGTAAATATATCGTAAATGATGATTGAATGAAATAAGACATCTCTGAATGTCATAATGCTATAAAATGGTAAAGAAGGATGGTTACGTAAACTTAGGTTATAAACGTGAATCATAAGTAGTAAAGTTAAGTTTAAACCAATGAGTAAGTCAAGTATATGACTAATTGGTATGTGTTATTCCTTATGTGATATATAGGGATTGCGGTAAACAATTCAGCGTAAACTATAAGATATTAATGTGCTTAAGGCAAGTTTCCTAACTTCATTCATATTTTAAATGAATGTTATTTTCTTAAACTTACTCAGATGTTGAACATAAGTAAGTTTTATTTATGTGCAAACGTGTGATGTTTGTGCGAGGTGTTTATGATGTTTGAGGCTATGTGCCAAATTTTCAACACTTATGTGTTTCTGTGAGATGAACTGTTCTGTGTTTGTACTGTGAGATGTGAAGAAGTTCTGTTTATACATGAACCGCTATTGTTGAGTCTGTGCTAATGATTCTAGCCAGAAAAACGTGTATGAAAAAGGTAGAAGAATGAAATTATGTGAAAGTAAATGTGACTAACTTTCTAAAATGATAGGAATCAGGTTTATTCTTGTTATTCGAGCTGCTTCATAACCTTTGTTCGATTATTAAAGTTTTAAAAGAATGTTTAAATTCTTGATGTTGTTTATTCAACTGCTATGACTTGCTGAGCAATTGAATGCTCACTCTTGCTTTAAATAACATTTTTAACGAACGATGTTAGAACGAACTAAGGATCCCGTTGACTGATATCCTGATGAAGTGTCATTCATTATACAAATGAGCTTGAAGATCAAGTCAAGACTTGTAATGTAGAATAGTCTAATTAAACTATAGATTAGTTTAATGAATTATTATGTATCTTTTGTGGCGGATGAAAGTCACTCTTGTAAGATGTATAGAATAATGTAATTATCATAATTTTTAATGAACGAGGTTATAAGATAATAGAACCTAGAATTTGAGAATGTATATTGTTATATTTAGTTATATGATGATGTATGTTTGGAATGAGATGTACTCGTAATGTACGGAATTCAGGTGCAAAAATAAACCGAATTTCGGGACATCACAAGGACCGGGGATTATTCTGATCTAGCGATCGGTCCAAAATATATATATATTTTTGCTTTTAACTCTAAAAAATATATAGTATTTTATTCAACGGGAATTTTTACAAAATTCAGTGATTTTGGCGTAATTTGAATACATATAAAATACAATGTTGTATAGCCTCTACAACACTGCTTTTTATATGTATCCAAATTACACCTAAATCACTGAATTGTGTAAAAATTTTAGTTGAAAAAAATACTATACATTTTTCGAGAGTCAAAAAAAATAAAATTGGACCGATCGAAATTCCCGGTCAGTGTAGAAGGACTTTCAGTATCTTAAATTGTTTATCCATTTCTACAATGTCTCCCAATTATGAGAGGTGGATCCCTCCTTAGAGGACAACAAAATAATATAAAGCGTACAAGAGTCCTTCTATATTTATATGATTGGTTTTCAAAGGGTTAATATAGGTACAATCTTTTTATATATAACGACAAATTTATGTTAATAATAAATACTGACGTATATAAAATATAGATAAATTAGATATGAGAGAATTAAAAAAGGCTTCACGCTAATTTGTTTTATCTTATCACTCTATATTATCATTTAGAATTCCAAGTTGGTCACAATTCAATTGTTGGGAATATCAAGTCTATATATGTTCATTTGAAACCACATCTTAACCCAAAATATGTTTATATTTCGGGAATAGTTAGCATGAAGTTAACTTTCGTCAATTGACCAATACAGTGTCAGACACGCAGACGGGAGGTGATATCTCTTTATACATGTCAGCACTGTATTGGTCAGTTGACCAACTTACCATGAAGTTAACTTCATGGTAACTGGATCCCTATATTTCATTAGAGCATATATGTACCCAATATTTCTATTTATATTTTGATATAAGACTTTACTATCACACAATATATCAACACCAACTTTGTGTTATAAATTATTTTCCATATAAATTAGACGAGTGAGTAGCCTTTTCAAAAATTAATTAAGTTAATTACCAAATTAATTACTCAGTTCTTTTTAACAATTATGCAGTGTATTATTATATTTATAACACAATTTTGAGTTGTATAAGAGAGAGAGAGAGTATCAAGTAGTCTATCCATTCTAAAATTAAAGATATAATTTAATTTTTAGGGCTAATGACAAAAATGTCCCCCAAAGTTTGACCAAAAAACAATTTGATACTCAAAATTTAAAAATCATCAATCAATACCTCTATGTATTTAAAAACAACAATTTAGTTTCCTTTACGTCGATCTGGTCAATTTTTGGCCGGAAGTTGCCACGTGTTAATTTTTGGTGAGTTAAATACGCATTGACTACAATTTGACCTTTTTAATACGTTTTGGCAAGAATAATACCTAAATAAATCTATTGCTTTTAAATACATAAATTATTTTGTTCTACGACCAATGAGGACTTTTACCACATCATTTGTAACATTACGGTCATGATTATACAAGAATAATCCCTGGTCATAATCATACCAAGTCCATCTATGCACTTCTGAAGCCACGAGATGACTTTCAATATAATATAAACCTGAGGATGATGACAATGATATAAGAATTCAATAAAAAAAAGTTCAAGAATTAATTTATCTAGGAACTGATAACGTTCAAATTGTCAACATGATATCGCTTTGTAGAGAGTAAAATTCAAGAATGCTCGGAAGAATATTTCCATGAAAAGATATCTTTGGATGAAGCCTTAAATATCAAGTATATTCCACTAATTCATGGAGTATAGAAGTCAAAGTTTTAACCAATGAGTATAATAACAAATGGAATAACAAAAGAAATCACCGGTATGCGATAGTATTGCAGGCAAAAAGTTATTCCAATGAATAATAAAAAAACGGAACCAGTCCAAAGTAAAATGGATGAGATAGGATATTCCAACAGTAATAATAAAGAATGGAACCGGTCCCAGAAAAAAACGCATGATGCGAGGATATTCCAATGAGAATAATAAAAACCGGAATAATGTAAGAATTTCACCAAGTATAGGGTAGCTCGCGTTTCTGAGTTATTCCAACGTAATAATAAATAATGAAATAATGAAGTTCTCTTCATGAATACAAAAGAAATAACACCCCTTACTTTAGTAGGAGATTGAATCTTTGCAGATAGTGTAGTAATGTAATACTCTTCTTCTTTCTCTCTTATTCTCTCTATACTTTTCTCTCTATAGCTTGAATGAATTCGTGAAAAAATAATGAAGAACTAGGCCTCTATTTATAGAAGATTTCTAGCTTAGCACTTGCAATGTGAAAAGGCAAGCGACTTGATTGTTGGTGATGTGAAAAGAAAAGTGGTTTGACGCTTTGTAATGTGAAACACCAAGTGGTTTGACGCCTGTAATGTGAAACTCCAAGTGGTTTGACGCCTGTAATGTGAAACGACAATTGGTTCGACGCCTGTAATGTGAAACGATAATTAGTTCGACGTCTGGTAAAGGTAATTACTATTGGCGAAAGAGACTCTTAGATGATGACATATGGGCCCCCATAGAATAATCAAACTTACCACAAACGTCTCATAATAGACTCTTTATATACATCAAGGATTGAATAAATATTACCACAAATCATTTTATTTTTAATCAACACATATTTAATCTTTCAACTATTATTAATCATTAATATTATAACTTGTCGTCTCAATTATTGATTTAATAATATAACATATTATACAAATGATACTGTAACAATAATTTAATCAATAATATGAGAGATATGATGCAAAGAATTCATCTGTAGCAATAATTGAGTATAAGCGAAAGTGACTTCTCACGTAAACATCAATAATCAATCTTTGTGCTACTATGCAACCACGCCAGACATCGTACTTTTACTAAAGGGTAGTTCAAGCGGTTTTAACGGTAACACCTCCGTAGTTATTTTTATAGAAAGATAATTTTGTCGTTTTTAACTACGACAATACTTAGTTAATAGGGTCCCACTAATGATTGTGTCGCCGCATTTAATATTCCCTGTTAAAACGAATATTCCCCGACCAATCGAATATTATATAACCACTTGCTTACTTTGTAAAATTTATAAATATTACCCACAACAATAACATTATATCAAATCAACACCATAATATTCAAAAATATAATTCGAGAAAATTATTCTTTATTCATAAAAGTTGGGGTCTTACAACCTCCCCTTCTTATGAAATTTCATCCTCGAAATTAGGGTACATACCTGGTATGTCGAAGAGGTAAGGATACCTTGATTTCATTTCAGATTCTAACTCCCAAGTCATTTCTTCCACACCGTGGTTTCTCCACAAAACTTTTACTTGAGGTATAACCTTGGAGCGTAGAACATGATCCTTCTTATCCAAGATTTTAACAAGTAACTCTTCATACGTTAAATCTTCCTCTATCTCTAAATGCGGTTCTAACTCAATAATGTGGTTCGGGTCTTTCACATATTTACGTAACATAGATATGTGAAAAACATTATGAACACGAGACATACTTGGCGGTAAGGCGAGTCTATAGGCCACAGTTCCTACTCGATCGAGGATTAAAAATGGGCCGATGAATCGAGGATTGAGCTTTCCTCTCTTTACAAATCTAGTAACTCGTTTCCATGGAGCAACACGTAACAACATATGATCTCCTATATCTAATTCCACATCCTTTCGATGAAGATCAACATAACTCTTTTGTCGATCTTGTGAGGTTTTTATACGTTGCGAGATCTTTTAAATCTTTTTCGTAGTCATATATACCAACACCGGTCCCAACAACGTTGCTTCAACCACCTCATCCCAGCATACTGGAGAATGACACTTTCTTCTATACAACGCTTCGAATGGAGCCATGCCAATACTTGCTTGATAACTGTTGTTGTAGGAAAACTCCACCAATGGTAAGAACTTGTCCTAACTTCCCTTGAAATCAAGGACACAGAGTCTTAATAGATCTTCAAGAGTTTGAATAGTCCTCTCTGACTTTCCGCCCGTCTGAGGATGATATGTCGAGCTAAATCATAAATCTGTGCCCATAGCTTTTTGCAAAATAACCCAAAATCGTGAAGTGAATCTTGGGTCTCGATCAGAAACTATGGATACCGGCATACCATGCAGTCTTACAATCTCGTTTATGTATATATGAGCAAGACGTTCAAGTGTATAAATTTCTTGTATCGGTAAAAAATGAGCAGACTTGGTCAATCTATCAACAATGACCCAAATCGCATCTATGCCTTGAGAAACCTTAGGAAGACCGGTAACGAAATCCATGGTAATGTGCTCCCACTTCCATCTTGGAATTTCAAGTGGTTGCAATGGATCTATTGGTACTTGATGATCCGCTTTAACTCGTTGATAAGTTAGACACCTTGAGATAAAATGCGATATCTCTCTTTTCATATTGCTCCACCAAAATGTATGACGAAGATCATGATACATTTTGGTACTCCCAGGATGGATTACAAATGGTGTGTTGTGCGCCTCCATCATTAGGAACACAAAGTCTGGAGTTGACTCGAAGTATTCCTTCTTCATCGATTCTTGCTTCCGGCATAGCACCTTCTTGCACTTTCTTCCTCATATGCATCAGTTCCAGGTCTGTAGCTTGAGCAGCTTTAACTTTATCGATTAAAGTTGGTTCTACTCGTATATTCTCCATTATCACATGGGTCCTTGGAGTCTTTAACTCTATCTCCATCCTTTGTAAGTCACACAAAATGGGCCTTTGCGTTGACAATATCGCCTTTTCATCTTGCATATGATCTTCTACTCAATGCGCCACCTACCACGCTTGCTTTTCGGGATGGTATTGGATGGTATGATCATAATCTTTCAACAGTTCAAGCCAACGTCGTTGTCGCATGTTGAATTCCTTTTGAGTGAAGAAATATTTGAGGCTTTTATGATCCGTAAAGATCTCCACTTTCTCCCCATACAAGTAATGCCTCTAAATTTTAAGTGCAAAGACAACAGCTGCCAACTCTAGATCATGAGTAGGATAATTCCTCTCATATTCTTTGAGTTGTCTTGAGGCATAGGCTATAACTTTCCCATGTTGCATGAGAACACATCCTAAACCTATGCCCAAAACATCACTGTAGATGACAAATCCCTCCGAGCCAGATGGTATTGTCAGAACAGGTGCTAAAATGAGTCTCCTCTCGAGTTCTTGAAAACTCTTCTCACATTCTTCGCTCCAACCGAACTTTGTATCTTTCCGAGTCAGCTGAGTTAATGGAGTAGCTATTCGAGAAAATCCTTCCACGAATCTCCGATAATAACCAGCTAAGCCGAGAAAGCTACATACTTCGGTCACTGATTTAGGTTGCTCCCAGCTTTAAATTGCTTCAATCTTTGATGGGTCAACAGATATTCCATGACTTGATACTACGTGCCCCAGGAATGCTACCTCCTCAAGCCAGAACTCACATTTCTTTAACTTGACATAAAGCTTGTATTCATGAAGCTTTTGGAGTGTCAGCCTCAAGTGTTGCTCATGATCTTCACGGCTTTTGAAATAAATAAGGATGTCATCAATAAAGACGACCACAAAGTGATCCAAATATTCCTTGAATACTCGGTTCATCATATCCATGAAGGCAGCAAGAGCATTAGTCAATCCAAAGGACATGACTAGGAATTCATAATGCCCATACCGAGTTCTGAAAGTCATTTTTGGAATGTCATCGGTTGTAATCTTCAATTGGTGATATCCTAAGGAGCGAAGATCAATTTTGAAAAGAATTTGGCTCCTCAGAATTGGTCAAACAGGTCATCAATACGTGGCGGTGGGTACCTATTTTTGATGGTGATATGATTCAACTCTCGATAATCAATACAAAGTCGATACTCCCATCTTTTCTTCTTCATGAATAGAACAGAGAACCCCAAGGAGAAGTACTAGGACGAATAAAGCCAATATCTAACAATTCCTGCATTGGGTCTTTAACTCCACGAAGTTCAATAGAGCCATTCGATATGGGATTTGGAAATGGGTTTTGTACTAGGTTCAAGGTCGATACAAAATTTAATTTCACGCTCTGGGTAGGCAGGGGAAGTTCTTGAGGAATACGTCGGAAATTTATTAACAATAGAAATATCGTTCAAAAGCGACGTATTTTTGTTTAAATCGTGACATGAGCTAAGAAAGCTTGACATCCGTTTTTCAATAAACGAATAGCTTTATGGCTTGAAATGACCGTGATTGATTTTAATGGTTTGGTCACTTGAATTCGCATAATAGGTTGGTTAGGAATATGAAAGCTAACAACCTTACGAAAACAATCAATTTTTGCATGATGAGTAGTTAACCAATCAATCCCTAGAATCACGTCAAATGTAAGTAATTTCAATGAAATAAGATCGCGAGGTGTAATGTGAGGGTACCAATTTGAACCAAACAAGACTTATAAGCAAAGTGGATGTAATGAAGGTTTCTCCCAACGGAGTTTCCACAGATAAGTCAAAGTCTAATTTCTCCGAAGTCAAATTTAATCGTTGAGCGTAAGTAGGAGAAATAAAATAATGGGTAGAACCCAGTATCAAATAAAGTATAGACTTCGCTAGAGTTTATGATAAGCTAACCGTGATGACCTTATTCGGGTTCCTTGCTTTTCGGGAGGTCACAACTAACGCCTCCCTCAGACTACTGGCTTTGACTTTTACGGGGACGACCTTTGGTGCCTCCATTCTAAATTGAACTTGTCTTTGGTGAACGACAAAATCGGGCTAAGTGACCTTCTCTTACACAATTATAACATGCTTTGGGACGAAATTTGTGATTTGGACTAATGTGTCCCTCCCTCCGCATTTGAAGCATATGATAGGTGGTCGTTCTCCTTCCTTAACAACGGGTGTTGGCCGACGCGTCTTTCCATCATTGTTGAATCTCCTCTTCTTGAAATGTCCATTCTTATAGTTTTGGCTACGATTACCACCAAGTGGTTACAATTTTCTGATCCGTTGATTCCCTCACGCTTGTTGTCACCGCTCGATGATCGCCTCACCGGTATTATCATTTTGCCACCGCTCTCTTTTGGTTGCATTGACTCATTATCGCTGGCTCCACTAATCGAGCCCTATTTACAACATCTCGAATACAAACACGGTTTATGAGAAATAAGATGTTGGCGATTCTCCGCTTCAAACCTCTTAAAACATCCGCGTCATTCTCTCTTCATTATCCACCAAGTGGATTTAAACCAGGGAGAACTCGGTAAACTTGGCTTCAGATCATGACACGACGGTTATATTATTTTGCTCCAACTTGCTGAATTCTACCTCTTTTATGTGACGAATACTTTCGGGAAAGTACTTATCGTTGAATAGTTCTTGGAACTTCTCCCAAGACATCTTCAGTGCGGCAAGTTGAATATGTTTTACCGATTCCCACTAGTAATTTGCCTCTCCTCGCAACATAAAAGGCGTGAAGGGAACCTTTTGCTCCTCGGAGCATCCCAAGACATCAAATATCTTGGTGATCTCGCTTTATCCATGCTTCGCCTTAAGTGGTTTTGGCTCTCCAATAAACTCCGGTGATCCCAGCTCCTTGAAGCTGCTTTAGCGGTGATGTCCGTCGAGAGTTTCAAAGTGTTTCCACCTACATTTTGGACGAGAAGCCGCTCTACTTTCTTTGTTGCATGAATTGCATAAAGCCTCTGAACATTCCATCATTCATCATTTGGTCAGTGTTGTTGTTTGCATGAGGATTGTCACCTTCCTGATGCACATTCTCCTGATTATTGATATGTGGTGAATCAACGGTCGCCTGTGCTCCATTGCTATTCTCAATATTCTCGGATATCATTTTTAGATACTGCCACAAAACAAAGGTTAATTAACATGTAACATATTATCCTTATATTCTGACCGACCAATTAAATACCACATAAACTTAGGTAGGTCATACTAGCGAAGGAATTCCCCGTATCTCCCCTCCTAGTTCTATTCTCACATCTTAGCCAGGGATCATATCCCTAAGCTTTGATACCAACTGTGACGACCCCAAAACCGGTATACATCACCCATCTTGAGTCACCAGATACATGGTACAGAATTCAAATACAACTTAATTATACAACCGTTGTGTACAATACGACAAAGCATAACCTGTGAGTTTGAATACAAATATTTTCTACTAGAGTGTATAAAAACTCAAAAGGAGTCCTAATTATATTTATTATCACACTATTTCACAGAATAGTGAGGACTACTAATGCACCATCTAGGACCATCACTCTATTCCCCGACTAGTCCCAGCTACGTTCTCATTTCTTGAAGAGAACAGTGAAAGAAAGGGTGAGCTCAACTAGCCCAATAAGAAATATTATGACTAAGATAATGCAGAATAAATTATCGTTAGCCTTCAACAGTGTTAAACTGATACAATATAATAAATATCAAGTTTAACTACAGCGGAACAAGCAATCCATTAGAAGAGTCAAGTAGAGAATAAAATCTACTATCTTCTATGATTTAAAAGGTTTTTCATCACTTTTTATCGCTGGGACTTAGCTTAATAAATAATCCACATCATCGAATCACCCCTGCACTACGGCCAAGGATATTCTTTAGTATCACGACCACAATTTATCCATGCACTACGGGCCAAGGACATTCGTGTATTCATTAATGGTCATGATCATGCCGACAATTGTCCATCAATGCACTACGGCCAATGAGGACTTTTACCACATCATTTGTAAAATTACGGTCATGATTATACCGAATAATCCCTGGTCATAATCATACCAAGTCCATCTATGCACTGTCTGAAGTTACAGATGACTTTCAATATAATATAAACATGAGGATGATGACAATGATATAAGAATTCAATAAAACAAGTTCAAGAATTAATCTAGGAACTGATAACGTTCAAATTGTCAACATGATACTGCTTTTGTGACGCCCCCAAAATCGGTATACATCACCTATTCTGAGTCGCCAAATACATGGTACAAAATTCAAATACAACTTAATTATACAACGATCGTGTAAAATACGACTAAACATATCTTTGTGAGTTTTAATACAAATATTGTCAACTAGACAATATACAAACTCAATGGGGTCCTCATTACATTTATTATCACACTATTTCATAGAATAGTGAGGACTACTAATGCTATTATCGGACCATCACTCTGTTCCCCGATTAGTCCCCTTTACGTTCTCATTTCTCAAGAGAACAATGAAAGAGAAAGGGTGAGCTCACCTAGCCCCGAGAAAGAAATATTATGACTAAGATAAAGCGAGAATAAATTATCATTAGCCTTCAACGGTGTTAAAGCGATAAAATATAACAAACATCAAGTTTAACTACGGTGAATAAGCAATCCATTAGAAAGTCAAGTAGAGAATAAAATCTACTATCTTCTATGATTTAAAAGGTTTTTCATGACTTTTATCATTTGAGACTCGATTTTAATAAATAATCCACATCATCCCTGCACTACGGCCAAGGATATTCATTAGCATCACAACCACAAATTATCCATGCACCACAGCTAAGGATATTCGTGTATTCATCAATGGTCATGATCATGCCAACCACTGTCCATCAATGCATTACGGGTCAATGAGGACTTTTTCAACATCATTTGTAACATTACGATCATGATTACACCGAATAATCCCTAGTCATAATCATACAAAGTTCATCTATGCACTACAAGCCACAAATGACTTTCAACATAATATAAACATAAGGATGATGACAATGATATAAGAATTCAATAAAAAAAAGTTCAAGAATTAATTTATCCAAGAACTAATAATGTCTAAATTGTCAACATGATACTTCTTTGTAGAGTAACACTCAAGAATGCTCAGAAGAATATTTCCATGAAAAGATACTGGATGAAGCGCAAATATCAAGGATATTCCACTAATTTCATGGACTATAGAAGTCAAAACTTTAACCAACTGAGTATAATAAAGAATGGAATAACAAAAGAAATCACCAGGCATGCGATAGACCACACAGACAGGTTATTCCAACAGAATAATAAATAATGGAACGGTCATGCAGAACGCACCAAGCGAGGATATTCCAACGAGAATAATAAATAATGGAATCAGTAAATACGTAAAATGCAAGCGGGATATTCCAACAGAATAATAAATAATGGAACTGGTCATGCGTAAGAACGCACGCAGACGAGGATGTTCCAATAGAATAATAAATAATAGAATAATGAAGAATTTCACCAAGTATAGGGTATCCGCATTATACGAGTTATTCCAACAGAATAATAAACAACGGAATAACAAAAGAATTTCACCAATAAGAAAAAAGGAATACCCCTAACGAGTACAACAAATAATATCTCATACCGTGAAAGAAGAGTATTTTGACTGGTAGGGCGAGGATATACTCAAAGAAAACTTTCACTATGCTCAAAGCTTTCTTAAACTCTAAAAAAATACGCTCAAGATTATAGAAGAAGAACTCTCTCTATAGTTTCTCTCTCTAGAGTTTCAGTGAATTCGTAAGAAATAATGAAGGAATGAGCTTCTATTTATAGAAGAATGGACTGCATAGTAACTAACTCATGAACGGTCCAGATTGATTTACAATAAAATATAATATATTCTATTTATAATCTAATAAAATGAATAACTTTATAAAAAGATTTTACTATGCAAACACTACATGTCGCACTATACAAACACTATACATAATAAAATATAATATATTCTAATTATTGTCTAATAAAGCAGATAACTTTATAAAAGTATTACATTTTATATAAAAAGATTTTACTTATTAGTCTAATAAAAGCGAATAACTTTATAAAAGTATTCTGTTTTATATAAAAATCTTTTCTGTTTTATTACATTAATAATACTAATAAAATAAAACTCATCATCATTATTAAAATTCACAACATTAATCGATCAGGTCGTTCCCAGGAAAGAGGGGGCTTTCCAATAAGGATTTCTCTCCCATTTAGCGCTTGATTAGGTGACCAAACCTCTCCTTTACAGAATTTCTAGACATCATTAATATTGCAAATAATAATATTAATAACTTTGTCATCTCAATTATTGATTATAAAATATTTACAATAATTGAATCAAATAACGTGAGATACTATGCAACAATTACTGTAACAATAATTGAACAAAATTGAGTGACTTCTCACGTAAGCATCAATAATTAATACTGTAGTGTCATCTTTGTGCAACTCACGCAGACATCGCATGTTCTTTAACACCGGGTATTTCAACAGATTAACAGTAAAACTTCCATTTGTTATTTTCATAAAGTATTTTGTTGTTTTCTCAATCAAGATAATAATTACATTGTGGGGTCCACTAATGATTATGCCATTGTACGAATATTCCATGTTAATACGAATATTCCCCAACCAATCGAATATTATATAACAACTTGCGTACTTTGCAAAATTTATAAATATTACCACAACTATAACATTATATCAAATTCATTCCATAATATTAAAAAATGATATTTATAGAACTTTCATCTTTATTCATAAAAGTTGGGGTCTTACAACCTCCCCTTCTTATGAAATTTTGCCCTCGAAATTAGGGTACGTACCTGGTATGTCAAAGAGGTAAGGATACCTTGATTTTATTTCAGATTCTAACTCCCAAGTCATTTCCTCAACATCGTGGTTTCTCCACAAAACTTTGACTTGAGGTATAACATTGGAGCGTAGAATATGTTCCTTCTTATCCAAGATTTGAACAGGAACTTCTTTATACGTCAAATCTTCCGCTATTTCGTCCGGTTCTAACTCACAAATGTGGTTCAGGTCTTCCACATATTTACGTAACATGGATATGTGAAAAACGTTATGAACACGAGACATACTCAAGCAGGTAAAAGCGAGTCTATAGGCCACAGTTCCTACTCGATCGATGATTAAAAATGGGCCGATGAATCGATGATTGAGCTTTCCTCTCTTTTCAAATCTCGTAACTCCTTTCCATGGAGCAACACATAACAACACATGATCTCCTATATCGAATTCCACGTCCTTTCGATGAAGATCAGCATAACTCTTTTGTCGATCTTGTGAGATTTTTATACGTTATCGGATCGTTTGAATCTTTTTCGTAGTCATACGTACCAACTCTGGTCCCAACAAAGATGCTTCACCCACCTCATCCCAGCATACTGTAAAATGACACTTTCTTCCATACAACGCCTCAAATGGAGCCATGCCAATACTTGCTTGATAACTGTTGTTGTAGGAAAACTCCACCAATGATAAGAACTTATCCCAACTTCCCTTTAAGTCAAGGACACAGAGTCTTAATAAATCTTCAAGAGTTTGAATAGTCCTCTCCATTTGCCCGTCAATTCGAGGATGATATCGCTGAAAGCTAAATCAGAATCTGTGCCCATAGCTTTTCTGTGAAACTAACCCAAAATCGTGAAGTGAATCTTGGGTCTCGATCAGAAACTATGGATACTGGCATACCATGCAGTCTTACAATCTCGTTTATGTAAATACGAGCAAGACCTTCAAGTGTATAAGTTTCTCGTATCGATAAGAAATGAGTAGACTTGGTCAATCTATCAACAATGACCCAAATCGTATCTATACCTTGAGAAACCTTAGGAGGACCGGTAACGAAATCCATGGTAATGTGCTCCCACTTCCATTCTGGAATTTCAAGTGGTTGCAATGGACCTTTTGGTACTTGATGCTCCGCTTTAACTCATTGACAAGTTAAACACCTTGAGATAAACAGCGCTATCTCTCTCTTCATATTGCTCCACCAAAATGTATGACGAATATCATGAAACATTTTGGTACTCACAGGATGGATTGCAAACGGTGTGTTGTGCGCCTCCATCATGATTTTATACTTTAAATCAGGGTCGTTAGGAACAAAAAGTCTGGAGTTGACTCGAAGTATTCCTTCTCCATCGATTCTTGCTTCCCAAGATAATAGCACCTTCTTGAACTTTCTTCCTCATACGATCAAGACTGTGTTCAGAGCTTGAACAACTTTAACTTTATCAATTAAAGTTGGTTCTACTCGTATATTCATCATCATCACATGGGTCTCTGGAGTCTTTAACTCTATCTCTATCCTTTGCAAGTCACACAAAATGGGCCTTTGTGTTGAAAATATCGCACTCGTACTTGCAGATGATCTTCTACTCAATGCGTCATCTACCACGTTTACTTTTCCAGGATGGTATTGGATGGTATGATCATAATCTTTCAATAGTTCAAGCCAACGTCGTTGTCGCATGTTGAGTTCCTTTTGAGTGAAGAAATATTTGAGGCTTTTATGATCCGTAAAGATCTCCACCTTCTCCCCATACAAGTAATGCCTCCAAATTTTAAATGAGAAGACAACAGCTGCTAGCTCTAGGTCATGAGTAGGATAATTTCTCTCATATTCTTTGAGTTGTCTTGAGGCATAGGCTATGACTTTCCCATGTTGCATGAGAACACATCCCAACCCTTTGCTCAAGCATCATCAGAGATGACAAATCCCTCCGAGGCGGATGGAATTGTCGAGCAGTCTTGAAATGAGTCTCCTCAGAGTTCTTAAAACTCTTCTCACATTCTTCGCTCAATCGAACTTTGTATCTTTTTCGAGTCAATTTGAGTTAATGGAGTAGCTATTCGAGAAAATCCTTCCACGAATCTCCGATAATAACCACTAAGTTCGAAAGCTACGTCTTGATCCATTCGATTTAGGTTGCTCGAACTTTGAATTGCTTCAATCTTTGTCGTGTCAATAGATATTCCATGACTTGATACTACATGCCCAAGGAATGCTACTTCCTCAAGCCAGAACTCACATTTCTTCATCTTGGCATAAAGCTTGTATTCACGAAGCTTTTGGAGTGTCAGCCTCAAGTGTTGCTCATGATCTTCACGGCTTTTAGAATAAATAAGGACGTCATCAATAAAGACGACCACAAAGTGATCCAAATATTCCTTGAATACTCGGTTCATCATATCCATGAAGGCAACAGGAGCATTAGTCAATCTAAAGGACATGACTAGGAATTCATAATGCCCCTGTCAAGAGTTTAAGCCGTCTTTGGAATGTCATCTGGTTACGATCTTCAATTGGTGATATCCGGAATGAAGATCAATCTTTGAAAAGAATTTTGCTCCTTGCAGTTGGTCAAACAGTAATCAATACGTGGTAATGGGTACCTATATTTTTGATGGTGACATGATTCAACTCAGATAATCAATACAAAGTCGCAGACTCCCATCTTTCTTCTTCACGAATAGAACAGGAGCACCCCAAGGAGGCGTCTTGGGGCCGAATGAAACCAATGTCTAACAATTCTTGCAATTGGGTCTTTAACTCCTGAATTTCAATAGGAGCCATTCGATATGAAGCTTTGGAAATGGGTTTTGTACCGGGTTCAAGGTCGATACAAAATTTAATTTCACGTTCTGGGGGTAGGCCAGGAAGTTCTTCAGGGAATACGTCAGGGAATTTATTAACGATAGAAATATCATTCAAAACTGACGTATTTTTGTTTAGATCCGTGGCATGAGCTAAGAAAGCTTGACATCCGTTTTTCAATAAACGAATAGCTTTATGGCTTGAGATAACCGTGATTGATTTTAATGGTTTGGTTGTGACGAACAAGATTTTTGTAAATTAATTTTAATATTTATTCAATTAAATAAATATTTTTCGATGATTTAATTATTGGATTAAATAATTATTTGATGCAATTGTGGTAGATTAATTTAATTATGTGTTATATTTATTAAATTAATGTAGAGAATAATTATTATTCAAATATGTAATTATGTGAGCTTATCGAATTAAATGAAATATTTAATTAAGCGTGATGTTATTTAATTAATTTAATTATTAATTAGAGTTAATAATTTGACATTATTTATTAATGAGAGAATTAATAATGTGACTATGTGAAATTATGAAAAATTATTATATTTTATTTAAAATAAATTAAATAAGATATTGATTTATTTTATTAAGGAGTGTGACATTAATTAAACTATATGATAAAATTTTATTAAAGTAAATGTTTTTTTAAAATCTATTTTGCTAGCCAAACAAGGCCCTATGGGGAGTTGGAACAGTTACCCATTATTGGGTTAACTGACCACTCGATCTTGTCGATTCTCTTATTATATCATACGCCTTCTTTTCTTTATTCATTTTCCTAAGTCAGAAAAAAGTAAAGCAGAGAGAGTTTGAGAGAGAGATTGAGAAGTGTTGAGAAAGAATTTTGATTGAAGAAGAGTTGAGAAGAAATTATTCCCTACTAATCTATACTTATTCTCAGGGTAATCTCCTCTTCCCAAATTCTAAATTTCACGTCATTAGTTTTTATAAAAATGGCTTCCATACATTTTGTAAAATCTCTATAATTGAGAAAGGGTTTGATTATGAGTTTATATATGGGTTAAGATGTATCAAATCGTATTTGATTATATATATATATATATATATATTATGTGAATTATCATGTCATCAGTTTCATAATACTATGAATTGCTATTTCAAAAATTTCTGAGTATGGGTTTTGGCCTTATGGCCTTATCGTGATATTTTATGTATTGATCGTATGTTATCCCTAAATTTTACACTCGTATATTATTATGCATGTTGATAGGAAGAGACCAAAGTTTAAATAAAGCGGATTGATTGTTATAACGAATCCAGTAGTGACAATTTTCATGTTTTATTTTCAAAACCTTCAAGAACATCAAGAAAAAGTGAAAGTAAATGTGTTGATTTTGCAAATTATGTGTTGTAACTTGTTAAAAATCATGCTAGATGAGTTAAGTAATGATTATATATGTATAACAATGATTGGGTAAGTCTAAATTCGTGTAAAAATAACTAATTGGAAGTTATGGCCATATTCATGTTTACGTGTGATTGATTTTTGGCCTAATTTGGTCTTGTTATGTTCATGAATCGCTGAGCTAATGAGCTATAAACTGTAGAAAATGAGCACAGGTAACTTTGCTTCCCCGTGCGTTACTAAACTACATTACCAGCCGTGATCGAAAAAAAATTAAATATTTTAATTGAGATATTTATGGAATAAAATAAATATTCAATGAAAATTATTATTAAAATATTTATAAAATAAATTAAATATTTTAATTGAGATATTATGGAATAAAATAAATATTCGATGAAAATTATTATTAAAATATTTATAAAATAAATTAAATATTTTAATTGAGATATTTATAGAATAAAATAAATATTCGATGAAATTATTATTAAAATATTTATAAAATAAATTAAATATTTTAATTGAGATATTATGGAATAAAATAAATATTCGATGAAAATTATTATTAAAATATTTATAAAATAAATTAAATATTTTAATTGAGATATTTATGGAATAAAATAAATATTCGATGAAAATTATTATTAAAATATTTATAAAATAAAGTAAATATTTTAATTGAGATATTTATGGAATAAAATAAATATTCGATGGAAATTATTATGAAATAATTTATTAAAGTGTAATAATAGTAAGAGAATGAAAATATTCTAATTTAATAAGTAATTAAATTTGAAGGGTAATGATTTGTTAAATAAAGTGGAGTTTATATTAAATAATTAAGTGAAAATATAACTAATGAATGTTGTGAATACATATAGTATGTGTGTAGGATTTGTGGTGAGCTAAGGAAGTAGTAATCGTTTAGCATCGCTGACGAGACAAGTTTCTAACCCTACTTGTCATTATTATTCAAGTTATTAGTTACCTCGAGTAAATTATCATTACTTATTATTCAAGTTCAATTGTTATATTAAAGATTTATTATCTTTTCAAGCATGATTCAGATTATACAATAATTGTTCTATTGTATACTTCTTGAGATTATTATTCAAATTGAATATCATTATTGTTGAACCTTATTAGACTAGTGAACTTTATTGATTCAACTAGTCCTTGGTTGATGAACGTTCTAAATTTGTAACCCTTATTGAATTATCCAAACCAAACTTCCTTTAGTGCGGACTCGAATGTCAAATGACATGAACAACCTCAATAAAGGAATTTACTTTTTGCGTTAGCGTTAAGATATTGTACACGCGATGACGGTCTTAAGGGTGATCCCCCAAAGTACAGTAAGTAGTAGGTCCATAGTCTTTATGATCATTAAAGGTTTCAAGTATAACCCTTGATAACCTAGGACATAGTTCAAGGTCTTATGACCCTCAAAAATCTTTTGATTCTTATTATTCATTCTTGATTCAAAAGTTGAGCTTTTATTCGAGATGTCTTTGATTCACTCGCATGTTATTATAATTGTTATTTCATTGTTATACTTATGGGCATTTGTGCTCACTCTTGTGTAATAATAACATTGCGATTAAGAACGAAAGAAGCAAGCAGAACCTTCTACTAGTAAAAGCAAGGCAAGGTTAACAAGTGATGAAGACTTGTTGTTTTATATGATGATGTATGTGTTTAAGACTTAAGTTAATGATATTGTTTAAGACTTAATTGTTTATGATTCCGCATAGATGTTTAAGGTTAGAGTAACCTAGGATTGTATTTATTATGTAGTTGATGTAACCCCATAAGGGGAGATTTATTATTATTTCTATCTATTGCATGGTTTGCATTTATTATAGGTAGATAGATAGATGATATTTTTATAGTGAATACCAAATCCCGTGGAATTGAAGTACCCGGATTTGGGGTGTCACAAGTTTGGTATCAAAGTCAGAGGTTATGAACCTTAGGTGGGGAACAACCTTAGGTAGTAGCCTTATAGAAAGAAGATAGTGATGGAAAACTCTTATCGAGTTATAAGAAATGAATTTATGTAATTCATTGAAGATAATAAAAGACCTTATGTGTTTATGTGTTAAAGTTTGCGTTAGATGATACGACTTAGTAACTAAAACTTAAAATTTTGTTGTCAGGATGTCGAATTTTGGAGAAGCTAGTCAAGTTGGGGAGGAAGAACCCCGTGTACCTATAGTACCAACAGAGGAGGAGCCCCGAGACATTCATGTCGTTAGGGAGCAGCTGGTACAGAGGGAGTCATCTCCATTGATCACCGTTGTTGGTCAGGAGCATGAGCCCAAGACTGATCCTAAGGAGGAATTTGTTGAGGAAGAGGAAAAGGAAGAAGAAGAGTTACCACGGTACACAGATTGATGCGGAGATGTATGACACGTTATAATGCACAGTAACGTGGAGTTACTGAGAGACGAGGTCCAGGATTTGAGTGAGTGAGCGGTTATTCAACATATTACTCTAGGGGAAAAGGAGAGGGAGATTTCGACTCTTCACTCTCGACTGGCAAATGTGGAATGGGATTTGGTCCATGAGAAGGGACAAACTGAAGATAAGACCGAGGAGATAGAAAAGTGAAGAAGGGCAAGGAAAACCTCAGAAGACCGAACATAGCGAGAAGAGGGATGGGTAAGAGAATGGCGTCGGTGATCGTGCAGAAGATGATAGTCGTGCAAAGAAGGCAAAGCTTAAAGAGACATATTCTACACTTAATCATGTAATGGATGAGGCCCAAGATCGAGTTTTGAGGTACCCCATTCGATTCGAAGGACTTCCATCGCATATATCTTTGGATCGCGGACGATGTCTCGTATCATAGATGAGGGCGTGGCAAGGCTATTCACACCTCGACATGCATAAAGTGATAGAATTTGTTTAATTATGTGAAAGACTTAATTAGTCTTTATATGTAAATTCTGACGTGTTTATGAACGAAAGAATATTTGAATGTTTTAAATCCTGTGGATTCTTTATTCCAGGATAGTTGATGTAAATAGCAGTTATCTTTATCGTTTAATGTTAAAACTTTGATTTGAATGCAAATATATCAAGTTGTTTGAGATGATGTGTTAAGTGATATTTTAAATTGTTGAGTAATGCCTTAACTATTTAGAGAAATAAATAAAGTTCTAATAAAGCGTTTATTTAACAAAAAAATGCCGCCAAGGAGAAGACAACAACGTCAACCAAATTCGGGAAGAATCAACCAATAATAACAATTATGCTAACGCTTAATCCGTGCGTGAGTTGGTGAACTTCTTGGACCTGGAGCCATGAATAACCAACCTCAAGCTCCACCAAACACAACGTTTAAGGACTTCAAAAGGCGGTGGGACCGCCAGAGTTCAAAGGTTCCATGAATCCAATCGAGGCTCAAACGTGGATTATGGAAATGGAGAAGGTTTTCGACGTTCTTTAGGGTTAGAAGACGGAAGACCGCTTTTGCAACGTTTATCTTTGAAGTCCGAGGCTAGCCTCTTGGTGGCAAGCAAACAAAGTGCGAGGAGGTGAAGGTATAATTACGTGGGAGAGATTTAAAGAGATGTTTTTGAAATGTATTTCCCAACTAGTTCATGAGAACCGGATGGAGGTTCAATTTCTAGAGTTGAAGCGAGGAAATATGGCGCGGCTCGACTATGCGGCTAAATTCAACGAATTGGCAAGGTTTGCCCAAGTATCAAGTTCACCACGGATGAGAGGAAGGCGAGACGATTTGAGCAAGGACTAAAGCCTTGGGTGTCTGACAAGGTATCAATGTTTAAATTTAAACACGTTCTTTGGAGTCTTTGGAAAAGGCCATCCTCACTGAAGGAGGAAGTGATGCGGTGACCAAGTACAATCAAGATCAAAAGAAGAAGAAGAGTGAAGGTGAAGGAAATAACAAGGTCAATGGAAGTGGCATAGGAGGCGGAAATTTCAATAAAAAAAAACGGTGGAGCAATGACTCATCATGGGGAATCGGCCAAGGTATTCGGAAGAAAAGAATCAAGATGTCCGACTTGGAAAGCCCATCCGGGAGTTTGTATGAAAGGAAAAGAGTGTGCTAAAATTGTGGACAAGAAGGCCACATAGTACCAAGCTATCCAAACCCAAAGAAGGGTGCTTTTTTTTTACTTGTGGTTAGAAGAACCATCTGCAAGAGATTGTCCCAAGAAGGGATCGGGAGGTCGGGATCGAGGGAGGAAACCGGGAAATAGCGAAAGGAAATGCCTTAACCATCTTAAGCCAACCATGCAACAAACCGACCGTAAGCACTGGACTTTCAATATGACGGTGTAGGATGCAATCCGATCTCGTGATGTGGTGTCGTATCATTCCAATCAATGAAATTAATGCTTATGTTTTATTTGATTAAAGGTCTACTTGTTCCTTTATATCAAGAAGACTTTGCTAATAGTTTAGATTTATGTATGGATGAGTTGGAATATCCCATGAATATAGAAATTGCATGCGAAGAGAGATAATTCTGTTAAGTACGTGTTTAAGAAGCTGTAGAGAGTGGATATTAAGGGTAATATCATGAACGTAGATCTTATCCCCTATTCGACTTGGGGAATTTGGCGTTATTTTGGGAATGGATGGTTATTCAATTACTGAAAACGTAATTGATTGCCAAAAGAAGCGTATTAACCTTATGACTCCGTCAAAGGTTGTATTTTATGGTAGCAAGTCGCCTAGACAAGCGAGTTGTCTGACGATGATGCAGGCCAGGAAGTTATTGAGACAAGGCTGTGTAGGATACTTAGCTTACATAGTCGATAGTCGAAAAGAGAATCCGAAGGTAGAAGAAATATCGATTGTGAGGGACTTTGTCGACGTATTTCCAGACGATTTACCAGGACTTCCACCAGATAGAGAGGTAGATTTCGTAATCAATTTGGCGCCTGGAACTGCTCCAATATCGAAGGCACCATACCGAATGGCACCAGTAGAGATGAAGGAATTAATGCTACAACTACAAGAATTATTGGACAAGAAGTACATTCAACCGAGCGTATCGCCGTGGGGAGCGCCGGTGTTGTTTGTGAAAAAGAAAGATGGATCGATGCGACTCTGCATTGACTACAGAGAACTGAATAAGGTCACGACTAAGAAACAGATATCCATTATCAAGGATCGACGACTGTTTGATCAATTGAAGGAGGCGAGATACTTTTCCAAGATAGACTTGAGAAGCGGTTATCATCAATTGAAGGTGAGGCCGAGGATGTACCAAAGATCGCTGCGTTGTAACGCGATACTGATCACTTCTGAATTTTTAGTAATGTCGTTTGGTCTTACGAATGCTCCTGCGGCATTTATGGGACTAATGAATTGTGTGTTTAATTTTTTTTTGGACAAGTTCAGTAGTGGTATTTATAGATGACATTTTGGTCTATAGAAAACCAAAGAAGAACACGAAGAGCATTTGAGATTAACGTTGGAAGTATTGAGAAGGGAAAAGTTGTATGCAAGTTTTTGAAATGCGAATTTTGGATTGAGCGAGTGCAATTTCTTGGGCGCGTGATTGATAAAATGGAATTTGGTAGATCCATCCAAAGTCGAAGCCGTGATTAATTGGGATCGGTGAGGATATTTGTCGATCACGAAGTTTTCTTGGATTCAAGGGGATATTATAGAAGGTTCATACAAGACTTTTCCAAGATCGCAACTCAGATTAACGAATTTAACTCTCGAAAAGTTGTGAAATTTGTTTGGACGGATAAGTGTGAGGAAAGTTTTCAAGAATTGAAGAAGAGGTTGAGTACGACCCCTGTGTTATCTCTTAGGATGATATAGAAAATTTTGTTGTTTATAGTGATGCATCGCATAAAGGACTTGGTTGTGTCTTGATGCAAAAGCAGCAAAGTCATGCGTATGCATCACGATAAATGAAGGATTACGAGAAGGGATATCCGACCCATGACTTGGAGTTAAGCTGCAGATTGTTTTTGCTTTGAAAATTTGGAGGCACTATCTCTACGGGGAGAAGTGTGAAATATATCTGGACCATAAGAGTTGAAATATATTTTCACGCAGAAGGACTTGAATATGCGTCAAAGAAGGTGGTTGGAGTTAATTAAGGACTACGATTTGTGAGATTTTATACCATCCGAGTAAGACGAATGTGGTTGCCGGCGCCTTAAGTAGAAAAGGGTCGTGAGAAATTGATGATGTTAATCGCTCGAGGAGGAGATAATTACGAAATGGAGAAGCGGAGTTGGAAGTGAAGTATCCTATGGAGATTAATGAGAAGCTATTTCGGATGCAATGCAGTACAACTCTACTAGATAAAGTAAAAGGAGGCTCGACTTCAGGACGAAGAATGTAAAAAGGTGACAAAGAAGATATCTGAAGGAACCGAACCAAGATTTAAGATGGATAAGGAAGGAATACTGAGATTTGAAATTAGAATCTGGATTCCGCCAGACAAGAAATTAAGGAAGAAATTCGAGTGAGGCTCATAGTTCGAGATATTCGATTCACCGGAGTAGTACAAAGATGTATCAAGATCTTCGACAACATTTACGGTGGCGAATTTGAAACGCGATGTTGCGAATGTGTTACCAAGTGTCGACACCGTCGTAAAGTAAAAGCGAGAACATCGAGACCGAGTGGATTGCTACAACCGTTAAAAATCCGGAGAATGGAAATGGGAACATATTACAATGGACTTCGTGGTTGGCCTTCCGACGACTCGAAAGGCTACGATATGATATGGGTTATCGCCGACCGAATCGACGAAATCCGCACACTTTCTTCCAATCAAAATCAGATTCAACTTAGATCAGTTGGCAAGGTTATATGTGAAAGAGATTGTTTCGAGACACGGAGTGCCGGTGTCAATTGTTTCTGATAGAGATTCGTGCTTCACATCAAATTTCTGGAAACGTCTTCAGGAATGCATGGGTACGCAATTGCAAATGAATACAGCTTACCACCCTCAAACAGATGGATAGAGTGAGAGATCGATTCAAACATTAGAAGATATGCTGAGAGCCTGTGTGATGGACTTCAAAGGAAATTGGGATGATCACCTACCGTTAGTAGAGTTCGGCTACAACAACAGTTACCACGCTAGTATTGGCATGCCGCCTTATGAAGTGTTATCTGACGAGAAAGTGCGTAACTCCGCTTTGGGATGAAGTTGGTGAAAGACAATTGCTTGGGGCGCGAATTGGTACAGATGGCGAGAATAGTAAAGTGATCGAGCACGGTGGTAGCGGCTCAAGATCGGCGGAAGAAATATACCGATCTACATCGTAAATATATCGAGTTTGAATCAGGTAGTTATGTTTTCTTAAAGGTCTCTCCCTGGAAGGGAAGATCAGGTTCGAAAAGAAAGGAAAATTGAGCCCAAGATTTATTGGACCCTTTGAAGTACTCGAGAAGAATAGGAGAAGTTGCGTACGAGGTAGCCTTACCTCCATCACTCGAGAATGTCCACAACGTATTCCATGTTTCTGCATTACGACCATACAAAGCTGATTACAAGCATGTAATTGAACACGAACCTCGCATTTTGAGAAAGACTTGTCTTACGAAGAAATTCATGTCCAAATTATCGGCCAAGAAAAGAACAAGTTCTCGAAATAAAGTTATACCTTCATTAAGGTAATTTGGAGGAACCACAATATTTGAAGAAGCTACGTGGGAACTCAAGAGAATATGATGAAGAATTACCCTCATTTATTTACTTAAATTATGTGTGGCGATTACGGGGACAGAATCTTTGTAAGGAGGGAGAATGTAGCGAATCGAATTTATTGAGTCGTGATTTCGGGGACAAAATCCTTTTAAGGGGGAAAGATGTGATGAACGAGATTTTTGTAAATTAATTTAATATTTATTGAATTAAATAAATTTTTTTTTTTCGATGATTTAATTATTGGATTAAATAATTATTTGATGCAATTGTGGTAGATTAATTTAATTATGTGTTACATTTATTAAATTAACGTAGAGAATAATTATTATTCAAATATGTAATTATGTGAGCTTATCGAATTAAATGAAATATTAATTAAGAATGATGTTATTTAATTAATTTAATTATTAATTAGAGAGTTAATAATTTGACATTATTTATTAATGAGAGAATTAATAATGTGACTATGTGAAATTATGAGAAATTATTATATTTTATTTAAAATAAATTAAATAAGATATTGATTTATTTTATGAAGGAGTGTGACATTAATTAAACTATATGATAAAATTTTATTAAATTAAATGTTTTTTTAAAATCTATTTTGCTAGCCAAACAAGGCCCTATGAGGAGTTGGAACAGTTACCAATTATTGGGTTAATCGACCCACTCGGTCTCGTCGATTCTCTTATTATATCATACGTCTTCTTTTTTTCTTCATTTTTCCTAAGTCTCAGAAAAGTAGAAGCGAGAGAGAGTTTGAGAGAGAGATTGAGAAGTGTTGAGAAAGAATTTTGATTGAAGAAGAGTTGAGAAGAAATTATTCCCTACTAATCTATACTTATTCTCGTGGTAATCTCCCTTCCCAAATTCTAAATTTTACGTCATTAGTTTTTATAAAAATGGCTTTCATACATTTTGTAAAATCTCTGTAATTGAGAAAGAGTTTGATTATGAGTTTATATATGGGTTAAGATGTATCAAATCGTATTTGATTATATATATATATATATATTATGTGAATTATCATGTCATCGGTTTATAATACTATGAATTGCTATTTCAAAATTTTCTGAGTATGGGTTTTGGCCTTATGGCCTTATACGTGATATTTTATGTATTGATCGTATGTTATCCCTAAATTTTACACTCGTATATTATTATGCATGTTGATATGAAGAGACCAAAGTTTAAATAAACGGATTCGGTGTTATAACGAATCCGTAGTGACAATTTTCATGTTTTATTTTCAAAACCTTCAAGAACATCAAGAACAGTGAAAGTAAATATGTTGATTTTGCAAATTATGTGTTATAACTTGTTAAAAATCATGCTAGATGGGTTAAGTAATGATTATATATGTATTACAATGATTGGGTATGTCTAAATTCGTATAAAAATAACTAATTGGAAGTTATGGCCATATTCATGTATAATTTTACGTGTGATTGATTTTTGGCCTAATTTGATCTTGTTATGTTTCATGAATCGCAGCGATCTTTAGAAGCAGTAAAAAGCTCAGAAAATGAGCACTGGTAACCACGCCACGTGCAAGCGCTACTAAACTACATTACCACTTTCGGCGATAAAAAAAAATTAAATATTTTAATTGAGATATTTATGGAATAAAATAAATATTCAATGAAAATTATTATTAAAATATTTATAAAATAAATTAAATATTTTAATTGAGATATTTATAGAATAAAATAAATATTCGATGAAAATTATATTAAAATATTTATAAAATAAATTAAATATTTTAATTGAGATATTTATAGAATAAAATAAATATTCGATGAAAATTATATTAAAATATTTATAAAATAAATTAAATATTTTAATTTAGATATTTATGGAATAAAATAAATATTCGATGAAAATTATTATTAAAATATTTATAAAATAAATTAAATATTTTAATTGAGATATTATAGAATAAAATAAATATTCGATGAAAATTATTATTAAAATATTTATAAAATAAATTAAATATTTTAATTGAGATATTTATGAAATAAAATAAATATTCGATGAAAATTATTATTAAAATATTTATAAATAAAGTAAATATTTTAATTGAGATATTTATGGAATAAAATAAATATTAGATGGAAATTATTATGAAATAATTTATTCGAGTGTAATAATAGTAAGAGAATGAAAATATTCTAATTTAATTAAGTAATTAAATTTGAAGGGTAATGATTTGTTAAATAAAGTGGAGTTTATATTAAATAATTAAGTAAAATGTAACTAATGAATGTCGTGAATACATATGGTATGTGTGTAGGATTTGTGGTGAAGCTAAGTAGTAATCGTTAAAGATACATGCAGGCAAGTTTTCTAACCCTACTTGTCATTATTGTTCAAGTTATTAGTTACCTCGAGTAAATTATCATTACTATTATTCAAGTTCAATTGTTATATTAAAGATTTATTATCTTTTCAAGCATGATTCAGGTTATACAACAATTGTTCTATTGTATACTTTTTGAGATTATTATTCAAATTGAATATCATTATTGTTGAACCTTATTAGACTAGTGAACTTTATTGATTCAACTAGTCCTTAGTTGATGAACGTTCTAAATTTCGAACCCTTATTGAATTATCAAACCAAACTTCCTTTTAGTGCGGACTCGAATGTCAAACCGAGATGAACAACCACAGTAAAGGAATTTACTTATCGTTAAGCGTTAAGATATTGTGCACGCGATGATGGTACTAAAGGGTGATCCCCCAAAATACAGTAGAAAGGTCCATAGTCTTACGATTTGTTAAAGGTTTCAAGTATAACCCTTGATAACCTAGGACATAGTTCAAGGTCTTATGACCCTCAGAAATCTTTTGATTCTTGTTATTCATTCTTGATTCAAAAGTTGAGCTTTTATTCAGATGTCTTTGATTCACTCGCATGTTATTATACTGTTATTTCATTGTTATACTTGTGGGCATTTGTGCTCACTCTTGCATAATAATAACATTGCAGTTAAGAACGAAAGAACTGACGAACCTTCTACTAGTAAAGGCAAGGGAAAGGTTAACAAGTGATGAAGACTTGTTGTTTTATATGATGATGTATTTGTTTAAGACTTAAGTTAATGATGTTGTTTAAGACTTAATTGTTTATGATACCGCACAGATGTTTAAGGTTAGAGTAACTTGGGATTGTATTTATTATGTAGTTGATGTAACCCCATAAGGGGAGATTTATTATTATTTCTATCTATTGCATGGTTTGCATTTATTATGGGTAGATAGATAGATGATATTTGTACAGTGATCACCAAATCCTGTGGAATTGAAGTACCCAGATTTGGGGGTGTCACATTGGTCGCTTGAATTCGCATAATAGGTTGATTAGGAATATGAAAGCTAACAACCTTACGAAAATAATCAATTTTAGCATGATGAGTAGTTAACCAATCAATGCCTAGAATCACATCAAATGCAAGTATTTTTAATGAAATAAGATCGACAGGTAATGTGAGGGTACCGATTTGAACCAAACAAGACTTATAAACAGTGGATATAATGAAAGTTTCTCCCAACGGAGTTTCCACAGATAAGTCAAAGTCTAATTTCTCCAGAGTCAAATTTAGTCGTTGAGGGCAAGTAGGAGAAATAAAAGAATGGGTAGAACCCGGTATCAAATAAAGTATAGACTTATTTAGAGTTTATGATAAGCTTAACCGTGATGACCTCATTCGGGTTCCTTGCTTTCCGGGAGGTCACAACAAACTCTCTCCTCAGACCATCTTGGCTTTGACTTTTTAGGAAGGCCTTTGGTGCCTCCATCTCTGGTGAACTTGTCTGATTGAGCGACAAAATTGGGCTAAGTGACCTTCTCTTCCACAATTATAACATGCTTTGGACGACATCGCGCAGTTTGGACTGATGTGTCCCTCCCCTCCGCATTTGAAGTATATGATATGTGGTCGTTCTCCTTCCTTAACAACGGGTGCTGGTGCTGACGTCTTTCCATCATTGTTGAATCTCCTCTTCTTGAAATGTCCATTCTTATTATTTTGGCCCTAATTACCACCGAAGTGGTTACCACTCATTGGCCCATTGATTCCTCCACGCTTTTTTGTTACCGCTTCACGATGTTGTTCTCACTAGTATTATCATTTTTCTTTTTACCGCTCTCTTTTGGTTGCGTTGACTCGTTATCGCGCTCTACTAACTGAGCCCTATTTACAACATCTGAATTCAAACACAGTTTATGAGAAATAAGATGTTGACATATCTCCGGCTTTAAACCTCTTATAAACATCCATGTCATTCTCTCTTCATTATCCACCAAGTAGGACGCAAACTGAGATAACTCGACAAACTTAGCTTCGTACTACGACACGGTTATATTACTCTGCTCCAACTTGATGAACTCTACCTCTTTTATGTGACGAATACTTTCGGGAAAGTACTTGTCGTTGAATAGTTCTTGGAACTTCTCCCAAGACATCTTCAGTGCGGCAGGTTGAGTACGCTTTACCAATTTCCACCAAGAATCGCCTATCCTCGCAACATATAAAGGCGTGAAGGAACCTTTTGCTCCTGAGCATCCCAAGACATCAAATATCTTGGTGATCTCGCTTTATCCATGCTTACGCTTTTAAGTGATTTTAGCTCTCCAACAAACTCCGGTGGTCCCGGCTCCTTGAAGCTGTTTAAGCGGTGGCCAAATGCCCGAGAGTTTCGGTGTTTCCACCTACATTTTGGACAGAGCGGCTCTCGCTCATCATTCGAGAATTGCATAAAGCCTCCGAACATTCCATCATTCATCATTTGGTCGGTGTTGTTGTGTGCATGAGAATTGTCGCCTTCCTGATGCACATTATCCTAATTATTGATATGTGGTGAATCAACGGTCCGCTTGTGCTCCATTGCTATTCTCAACATTCTCGGATGTCATTTTCAGACATCGCCACAAAACAAAGGTTAATTGACATGTAACATATTATCCCTATATTTTGATTGACCAATTAAATACCAAATAAACTTAGGTAGGTCATACTAGCGAAGGAATTCCCGTCTCTCCCTCCTAGTTCTATTCTCACATCTTAGCAGGATCATATCCCTAAGCTTTGATATTAACAATGTGGACGCCCAAAAATCCAGTATACATCACCTACATTCGAGTCGCCAAATATATGGTACAAAATTTAAATACAACTTAATTATACAACGATGCGTGTAAAATACGAATAAACATATGTTGTGAGTTTTAATAAAAATATTGTCATCTAGACAATATACAAACTCAATGGGGTCCTCATTACATTTATTATCACACTATTTCATAAAATAGTGAGGACTACTAATGCTATTATCTGGACCATCACTCTGTTCCCCGACTAGTCCCTGCTACGTTCTCATTTCCTAATGAGAACAATGAAAGCAAAAGGGTGAGCTAAACTATCCCAGTAAGATATATTATGACTAAGATAAGGCATAATAAATTATCATTAGCCTTCAACAGTGTTAAACTGATAAAATATAACAAACATCAAGTTTAACTGCAGCGGAACAAGCAATCCATTAGAAGAGTCAAGTAGAGAATAAAATCTATTATCTTCTATGATTTAAAATACTTTTCATAACTTTTATCGCTGAGACTTAACTTAATAAATAATCCACATCATCCCTACACTACGGCCAAGGATATTCATTAGTATCACAACCACAAATTATCCATGCAACACAGCCAAGGATATTCGTGTATTCATCAATGGTCATGATCATGCCAACCACTGTCCATCAATGCATTACGGGTCAATGAGGACTTTTTCCACATCATTTGTAACCTTACGGTCATGATTACACCGAATAATCCCTGGTCATAATCATACTAAGTCCATCTATGCACTACAGGCCACTGATGACTTTCAACATAATATAAACATGAGGATGATGACAATGATATAAGAATTCAATAAAACAAGTTCAAAAATTAATTTATCCAGGAACTAATAATGTAAAATCCCAAATTTTACGAACAAAGATTTAATTTTCTCGAAATATTCTTTTTTAATATTATGGTGTGAATTTAAGATAATATTATAGTTGTGGGTAGTATTTATAAATTTTGCAAAGTATGTAAGTTGTTATATAATATTCGATTGGTCGGGGAATATTCTTTTTGTCAGGTAATATCCATACTACGGCATAATCATTGGTGGACCCCACAACGGAATTATTGTCGGATTGAGAAAACGACAAAAGTATTTTATTAAAAATAACGGCGGAAGTTTTACCTTTAATCTTTGTTGAACTACTCTAGTAGTAAAAAGTACAAAGAATACGCATGGTTGCATAGTAAGACACCGGTATTGATTATTGATGCTTACGTGAGAAGTCACTCAGTTATACTCAATTATTGTTATAGTAATTGTTGCATCATATCTCTCATATTATTGATTCGATTATTGTCACAGTATCATCTGCATTATATGATATATTATTAAGTCAATAATTGAGATGACAAAGTTATTCATATTATTAAATTACAATATTTACAATGTCTAGAAGTTCACGAGGAGAGGTTTGGTCACCTAATTGCGCGGCTAATGATAGAGAGAAATCCTTATCGAAAGCCCCACTTTCCCGGAACGATTCGGTTGATAAATATTATGAGTTATAATATTAATGATGAATGTTATTAATATTTAAGTTGTGCTTGGAATTGAATTTGGAGACGCTGGGACGTGATATTTGAGTGGGAACGATGAAATTAGTAAAATACACTATAAAACACAAAATTTGCGGTTTTTACTATTTGGTGAAAAGTCAATAGTTGACTTTTTTCGAGAAAAGTCAAACTTGGAATTTTTCAAAATTTCTATTTTGATAAAAATAGTTTCATTATGTTGGAATTATTTGTGTTAGTGAAAATCGACATTTATTTCGATAAAATTGATGTTTCGAGGTTATTTTGACCAATCGGTATTGCTTAGGATAAATGAGCAATTGATTGCTATTATTTCACATGATTATAATTATTTGTTCACATGTGTATACTATTGTTTCACATTCTTGTTACTATTAGGGGAGTTAGTGCAAGATTGATAATACTTGCATATACTAAGTTAAAAATGGAGGTATAGATGGAGGTATTATAATCGTAATTCATATTTTCACATGTCAGAACTATTGATTCACATGATTTACTATTGATTCACATTATTTACTATTAGGGGAGGTGGTGTAAGTTTGATAATACTTGCGGGGACTAAATTAAAAATGAAAGAAAAGTTGGAGGTATTGTTCGTAATTTTTGAGCTCCAAAATGTGCAATTATCGAAACTATATTTTTCTATAAATAGAAGCTCATTCTTCCTTCATTTCTCACCAATTCACTAAAGCTATAGAACACTTATTATAGAGAGAAATTATAGAGAGAAACTATCGAGAGAAAATCTATAGAAGAAGAGAAGCCTGCTACTTCACTACTCCTATATCCAGTTTCTTTTATGGTAAGGGGTGTTATTTCTTTTGTATTCAAGAAGAGAACTTATGTTATTCCATTCTTTATTATTCTGTTGGAATAACCTGCATACGCGGGCTACCCTATACTTGGTAAAATTCTTCTGTTATTCCATTCTTTATTATTATGTTGGAATAACCTGTCTACGCAAATCTATCGCATACATGGTGAAATTCTTCTAATATTCCATTCTTTATTATTTCGTTGGAATATCACCATTCATGCGTTTTTTACGTGGGACCGGGTTCCGTTATTTATTATTACGTTGGAATATAATAATCTGCATGCGTTACTCTGTTGGACGGGTTCCGTTATTTATTATTCATTGGAATATCCACGCTTTTGTATTTACGTACCGACCGGTTCCATTCTTTATTATTTCATTGGAATATCACATTCGTATGCGTTTTACGCCGGACTGGTTCCATTATTTATTATTTCGTTGGAATAACCGCACTGTGATGATCTATCGCATGCATGGTGATTTCTTTTGTTATTCCATTCTTTATTATACTCGGTTGGTTAAAACTTTGACTTTATACTCCATGAAATTAGTGGAATATCCTTGATATTTGCGCTTCATCCAAAGATCTTTTCATGGAAATATTCTTCCGAGCATTCTTGAATTTTACTCTACAAAGCAAAGATCATGTTGACAATTTGGACGTTATCGGTTCTAGATAAATTAATTCTTGAACTTGTTTTATTGAATTCTTATATCATTGTCATCATCCTCATGTTTATATTTTGTTGAAAGTCATCGTATTCAGTAGTGCATAGATGGACTTGGTATGATTATGACCAAGGATTATTCGGTATAATCATAACTTAGTAATGTTACAAATGATGTGGAAAAAAAAATCCTCATTGGCCCGTAGTGCATTGATGGACAGTTTTTGGTATGATTATGGCTATGGATTCTCTTTGTCCGTAGTGCAAAGATGAATTGTTTTATGCATGATCAGGACCGTTGATGAAAACATGATTATCTTTAGCCGTAGTGCATGGATAATTCGTGGTCGTGATACTAAAGAATTTCCTTAGCCGTAGTGCAGGGGTGATTTGATGATGTGGATTATTTGATAAGCTGAGTCCCAGCGATAAAAGTGATGAAAAATCTTTTAAATCATAGAAGATAGTAGATTTTATTCCCTACTTAACTCTTCTAATGGATTACTTATTCTGCTGCAGTTAAACTTGATAGTTATTATATTTTATCAGTTTAACACTTTTGAAGGCTAACGATAAATTATTCTGCATTATCTTAGTCATAATTTTTCTTACTGGGCTAGTTGAGTTCACCCTTTCTTTTACTGTTCTCTTCAGGAAATGAGAACGTAGCTGGGACTAGTCGGGGAACAGAGTGATGGTCCTAGATGTTTGCATTAGTAGTCCTCACTATTCTGTGAAATAGTGTGATAATAATTGTAATTAAGACTCTTTTTGAGTTTGTATACTCTCTAGTAGACAATATTTGTATTTAAACTCACAGTTTATGTTTTGTCGTATTGTGCACGACTGTTGTATATTAAGATTGTATTTGTATTCTGTACCATGTATTTGGCGACTCGAGATGGGTGATGTATACCTGTTTTGGGGGCGTCACAAATAATGTCCAAATTGTCAATATGATACTTCTTTGTAGAGTAACACTCAAGAATGCTCAGAAGAATATTTCCATGAAAAGATACTGGATGAAGCACAAATATCAAGGATATTCCACTAATTTCATGGAGTATAGAAGTCAAAATTTTAACCAGCTGAGTATAATAAAGAATGGAATAACAAAAGAAATCACCGTGCATGCGACATAATCATGCAGACGTGTTATTCCAATGAATAATAAATAATGGAACAGTCATGCGAACGCACCGGCATGTGATATTCCAATGTAATAATAAATAATGGAACTAGGTCATGCAGAACGCATGCATATGATATTCCAATAGAATAATAAATAATGGAATAATGTAAGAATTTCACCAAATATAGGGTATCTCACAGATACAAAAGTTATTCCAATGTAATAATAAACAACGGAATAACAAAATAATTTCACCAATAAGAAAGAAGGAATACCCCTAACGAGTACAACAAATAATATCCCTTACCAGTAAAAGAAGAGTATTTTGATTGGTAGTAGCGAGGATATACTCAAAGAAAACTTGCACTACGCTTTCAAAATTTTCTTAAACTCTAAAGAAATACGCCAAGATTATAGAAGAAGAACTCTCTCTATAGTTTCTCTCTAGAGTTTCAAATTGAATTCGTAAGAAATAATGAAGGAATGAGCTTCTATTTATGTAAGAATGGATCTGCGCATAAGAATTAACTCATGAAGCGGTCCAGATTGATTTACAATAAAATATAATATATTCTATTTATAATCTAATAAAACGAATAACTTTATAAAAAGATTTTACTATGCAAATACTATGCGAGCACTATGCAAAAACACTATGCATAATAAAATATAATATATTCTAATTATTGTCTAATAAAAAATGATAACTTTATAAAAGTATTCTATTTTATATAAAAAGTTTTTACTATTAGTCTAATAAAATGAACAACTTTATAAAAGTATTCTATTTTATATAAAAAGCTTTTTCTGCTTTTATTAAATTAATAATACTAATAAAATAAAACTCATCATTATTATAATTCACAACATTAATCCACTGTGTCGTTCCTGTGAAAAGGGGCTTTTAATAAGGATTTTCTCCATGGCAAGCTGCAATTAGGTGACCAAACCTCTCCTCGATGTAACTTCTAGACATCGTTAATATTGTAAATAATAATATTAATAACTTTGTCTTCTCAATTATTGATTATAAAATATTGACAATAATTGAATTAAATAACGTGAGATACTACGCACGCAATTATCGTAATAATAATTGAACAAAACCGAGTGACTTTCACGTAAGCATCAATAATCAATACCGTAAGTGCTATCAGCGCAACTAGGCGTACATCGTATTTTTAACTTAATAGGGTGTTTCAACGATTAATTCAGTAAAACTTCCGCCGTTATTTCATAAAGTATTTTTGTCGCTTTCTTAATCAAACAATAATTCCGTTATGGGTCCACCAATGATTGTGTCGCGTTGTATTTAATATTCCGTTAAAACGAATATTCCCATCAATCGAATATTATATAACAACTTCATGCGTATTTTGCAAAATTTATAAATATTACCCACAACTATAACATTATATCAAATTCATTCCATAATATTCAAAAATGATATTTATAGAAAATTCATCTTTATTCATAAAAGTTGGGGTCTTACACCTTTGTAGAGTAAAATTCAAGAATGCTCAGAAGAATATTTCCATGAAAAGATATTGGATGAAGCTCAAATATCAAGGATATTCCACTAATTTCATGGAGTATAGAAGTCAAAGTTTTAACAAACTGAGTATAATAACAAATGGAATAACAAAAGAAATCACTGGGCATTCGATAGATCGCAGACAGCGAGTTGTTATTGCAATGAATAATAAATAACGGAACGTGTCCCAGATAAAATGCATGTATGGGATATTCCAACGAATAATAATAAAGAATGGAACCAGTCCCACAAAATGCATGTATAAAGTTATTCCAATGTAATAATAAAGACCTGGAATAATGTAAGAATTTCACCAAGTATAGGGTAACTCACAGATATCAAAGTTATTCCAATGTAATAATAAATAATGGAATAATGAAGTTCTCTTCATGAATACAAAAGAAATAACACTCCTTACTTTAGTAGGAGATTGAATCTCGCAGATAGTGTAGTAAGAATGAATACTCTTCTTCTTCTCTTATTCTCTCTATACTTTTCTCTCTATAGCTTGAATGAATTCGTGAAAATAATGAAGAACTAGGCCTCTATTTATAGAAGATTTCTAGCTTAGACACTTGCAATGTGAAAAGGCAAAAGCGGCTTGACGAATCGGTGATGTGAAAAGAAAAGTGGTTTCGACGCTCAGTAATGTGAAACACCAAGTGGTTTGACGCTTCTGTAATGTGAAACAACAATTGGTTCGAAGCCTGTAATGTGAAACGACAATTGGTTCGACGTTTGGTAAAGGTAATTACTATTGGCGAAAGAGACTCTTAGATGATGACATATGAGCCCCCATAGAATAACCAAACTTACCACAAAATGTCTCATAATAGACTCTTTATATACATCAAGGATTGAATAAATATTATCACAAATCATTTTATTTTTAATCAACACATATTTAATCTTTCAACAATTATTAATCATTAATATTATAACTTGTCGTCTCAATTATTGATTTAATAATATAACATATTATCTGAGATGATCTTTGTAACAATAATTTAATCAATAATATGAGAGATATGATGCAAAGAACTTCATCGTAGTAATAATTGAGTATAACTAAGTGACTTCTCACGTAAGCATCAATAATCAATACCGTGTGCTACTATGAAACCATGCATATTACTGTACTTTTACTACCGGGTAGTTCAACAGTTTTAACGATAACACCTCCGCCGTTATTTTTATAGAAAGATAATTTTGTCGTTTTCTAACTACGACAATACTTCCGTTCAGGGGGTCCACTAATGATTGTGCCGTGCATTTAATATTCCTTATTAAAACGAATATTCCCCGACCAATCGAATATTATATAACCACTTGCTTACTTTGCAAAATTTATAAATATTACCCACAACTATAACATTATATCAAATCAACACCATAATATTCAAAAATATAATTCGAGAAAATTATTCTTTATTCATAAAAGTTGGGGTCTTACAATAAGTACATAGGTCATGAAATTGATGATATTCAAATCCTAGATTCATTCACTGATGTCGGCTGCAATTGCCTTTTAAAATTCGAATATTGCAGATCAATTTTGTCCCATGTGTTTGATAGCTAGGGCGCTGCTATATCGGAGATTGTGGAACCATCTTCTTCTTCCTCCTCCTATTCGCGTCAATCACTAATGAAAGATTAGTTCCTTATTATTGGAAACTAAATTAATTACCCTGTAATCTCAAAAGAAAAACCAAGGAGATACTGAATTCATATACGGAGAGAGAAAGTGTGAAAATGGAGTATTGTAATTCCATGCCAAAAAAGAACACCATTAATTATGTTACTGAAGTAAGGAAAAGAGAGAAGTTTACTCAACAAAAAAAGAGAAGTTTTTTTGTTCGTGAAGTTTTAGAAAAAGAGTGATTTTAGAGAGAAAGTATTTTTTTTAGAACTTTTATGGTTAAAATACTGTTAATATACATTATTGTTAGTCAAACTGTATTTCTGACGATTAATTTGGCTGGAATGGCAAAAAGGAACAAAATTATTGTTTTTAAATACATAGAGGTATTGATTGACGATTTTTAAACTTTGAGTATCAAATTGATTTTCGTCCAAACTTGGGGAAACAATTTTTTTATTAGCCCTAATTTTTAAAATCAAGCAACGATGTATTAAACTTTAAAATTTGTATGATTCATAAAAATTAATATTAAATAAATTCGTATTAATTTAAAATTTAATATGTTATAGTTTGATATCAAAAGTCAAATTTTATGTCTAATTTAGGAATAGAACATGTTCAAAGCCCACTTTTGAAAATTCTGTTAGTAATTAATTTATATGAGTTGGCCCTACCTTTTAATTTCTGAGTATTCTAAGAATTGAATAATTTACAAAACTTCATATTTGAATATGACAAAACATATGATGTTGTTTAATTAAGGCTTAAATATGAATTAGTACCCTAAACTATAGGCCATATTCCACTTCGGTGATTCACCTTTCAATTTTGTCAATTAAGTGATTAAACTATCAATTTTTTCCAATTAAACCAAATTGAACATGCCACGTCAGAAATTGCTGACGTGGCTTATTATGTGGGGCCTTAAGAAGCTTATGTGGCAAAAAAAAATATTTTTTAATTATTAAATAAGCAACTCTTATTAAACAAAGGGCAAAACAGTCAAAACATAAATTAACATTTCTAATTAATATAAAACAAACATATATCAGCTTTTAGACCATTACAATCGATCGACCAAGACCATCTCTGTACCAACTGCACGAACCAGCCGGAAGAAAAAATGGTATCGAACTGCACAACGGCTACCATTCGCCGAAAACTGGAGGAAGTTGTTGGAATCAATTTATCTGATAAAAAATCTTTTATTCGAGAATTAATCAAAGTGCCAAACAATTTTAAACAGGGCCTAGATGTAGATGGTAATGTTCCGAACAGGGCCCAAGCGAGAATCAAAGTATCATATTCTTAGAATTGGTTGAGGTTTACGTCTCTGACTTATCAAATAATCTGAATCTTTGAATGGAAAAAGCATTAAAGCAACATGAAGCTCAGATCGAGACAAACATAAATCAAAAGGTGCCCTATCCGTCAGCCAAAAAGAATCGACACCATAAAGCTCAAAACCTGCAAACCCAAATCAAATCAAGATCTGCTTGATGACGAAGATGACCAGGAAACACATACAACCAGATCCGAACAGATCCATCCACCGGCACAGATGGATGTCGACACCGACGCCGACGAGACTAGGTAGCAACTTTTTCTTTGACTTTTGACTTATTTTTGGAAGAGGAACTAAGTTTAACCATAAAAATTAGAGAACTCGAACCCAGGAACTACCAATGGGTTCCCCTGATCCTCTTGGATTTCTGCGGGAGTTGAAAAATGAGGTGAATTTGGTGAAGATCCACCAATGATTCTTTAAAAATAACCTGGATCTCGGTGGTGGAGAGTGGGATTCAGAGTAGTATTTATGAAGTAAGTTTCCATTGAAATGTCAAATTAAAAACAAGATAGAGAGGTTTAAAAGAGAGAAAATAGAGGTGAGTTAGGGTTTTGAAGTGTCCGGATTTAGGCTTTGCTTGGAGGGAATTTGGAATTTGAATGTGGGTGGGAAGAAGAGGATTTTAGTGAAGCTTCACCTCACCCCACTGGCCTCCTCGCCACGCCATTGCAGACCAAAGATCACCTCTCCTCTTCTCGACATCGCCGATTCCAAGTTCGGCAGATCCAAGACATCTCTTTGGATCCAATCACCGATTTAGATCGATGATCCGATATAGGATATATATTTTAATTTAATGTTTGTTTTATTTTAATTATCGTCAACCAATGGTCCTTATTGATACCAATTAGCACATCATGCAATTTTCGACGCATGCGTTCAATTTGTTGTAATTGGAAAAAAATTGATAGTTTAATCACCTAATTGATAAAATTGAAAGGTGGATCACCGAAGTGGAATATGGCCTATAGTTTAGGGTACTAATTCATATTTAAGCCTTTAATTAATGAGACAACGCAAGGATGATTATTATTTTCAATATATATATATATATATATATATATATATATATATATATATATATATATATATATATATGTACATACTTCTTTAGTTAACATACATTGTTCATCATATTTATGCGACAGATCTAAGCGGATTTAGTTTCTATTCGTCACAGATATCATGTAACCGCTGCCTTAGCTTTTTTTGCTACGCATCGAACCGTCGTCATAACATATAAACTATTTATCTGTTTTATAGTGACGGACCAAACCGTCGCCCAATCCGTCGCTAAAAATGATGGATAAAGTACGTAATATAAAGGAATATGCACTAGAAGCGGACTATATATATATATACCAAAAGGGATAAGGATTCTGAAAATTACTCTCTTCGTTCTAAAAAGAATGAGTAAAATATATTTTTCACACATTAATAAAAGAGTAGAGTAGATGAAAGAAGGTTAAAAAAGTTCTAAATTTATCCTTAAAGGGCCTACAAAATTATAGAAAATGATGAGTATTTTTATTTTTTTTAGATTAGTAGACTCCAATAAATAATATTTTTACCCTTTACTTTATATATTTTACCTCATTCTTTTTTAGATAAAAAAAAATATATTTTTAATTAGTTTTTTAAAATCGGATTGAGTATTAGATCAATAAATCAAAAACTTTATTATATTTGGGACTGGAGCCATAACAAAGGCTCACTCCTCATGACTTGATCGTAAAAATAAAAATAAAGCCTCAGTTAGTTGATCGTAAGGCATGTGGGGTGCATGGAATGACCACACACATCATATTTCCATCATTGAAATTGACCAAACCTATTAACTACCCATTATTAACAAAAAAATAATATATATTTTAAATATTTATATTAATTATTCAATTATTAATTACGTAAATAAATATTATTAAAATTAACCCAATCCATTACTACAATAAATATATACGAACATGAAAATTAGACAGAAAGAACAAAATAAATTTATTTTCGCAACAAATAAATTGTATTGTCCATTTGTTCAAGGAAACAAATTTATTTTGTTCTTTCGGTCCAATTTTTCTGTCCGCATAGAAGTATTATTAAGAAAGATAATATATATTATAAATATTTATATCAATTATTTAATTATTAGTTATGTAGATAAATAATAATAATTATAATAATAATAATTTTTGTAGAGAAATGTATAATAAATAGGACCCTTCTATAATTTTTATTAATTTCATATATTAATAAATTTTGTAATCATAAATTTACATAAATTTATCGCAATATATATGGTTGAATTCTATAATTAATAAATTTAATTAATTAATTTAGTTGAATAATTAATTAAATTAGGGTGAATAATTTAATAGCGGGTGAGGTGGATCTTTCAAAGACAGCACATTTAATTGAAATCGGTGAGAGTAACGGGTCAGCAAATAGTCATATTTTTCTATACCGACAAGTTTCATTCATCACCCCCATGACACTTCACGTCCTTTTACGCGTCTTCACTCCCATAATTGCCTCCTTGTTTTCATTTCTCATTTGATATCATCTTTTGTTTTTCCCCCTATTTTTTATGAATTTTAAAATTATTAATTTAATAATATTATTATTATCATTTTAAATTAGGAGGTTAAATTGGTAATTATGTAGTGACATCAACAAAGCGTGATAATTTTGGTACAGAGTTTGAGAATTTGTGAATTAAATAATTGTGTTTGAAATAAACTGTTACTAAATTAACAAAATTTCAATTACATTTGTATTCAAATACATTAAACACTGAGTAAATGCTAAGTAATCAAATATACAGTGCAAATATATGTGTGAAAACGTCAAACAGTGATGACATTAATTTCTTTTTACTAATTTCACTTGAGAAAGATTAGACGCCTTTAATTTTATTTAATAAGTATTAATATTATAAAAAAAATAAAGGTACACAGTTGTGTAAGTTTCAAATGTACGCCGTCTACGGTCATAGAGTTAAATTATCTTATAATCGTAGAGTAGTCACTGACTGATAGTAGAGTAATCTCTCGTAAACACGTAGAGTGAATTTTCAAATCGTAAAATATACGATTGTAAATAGAGTGAATTAACTCTACAATCATAAATTATGTAAATTTAAGAGTATGCATAGTTGTATAGTTCCATTAACTCTTAATATTATTATACTATAAATTTAATAAGGAGGTTAAATTGGTAAGTAAGGTGGGTGGGAGCATCTGTCCTTCTTAAGGGCAATTCCTTCTGCTCCTCTCCTTTCTCTCTCACTTGAACTAACGACAGTGAGACAGCAACAATTCATTCACCTGTGCTTTAATTTCCCCAATCTGATCATCTTCCCAATTCGCAGCCATGGCTGAAAAGGTATGCAAATTCTCTCTCCTCTCCTCTCTCTTTCTCTCTACTTTAATTGATCCAGATGCTGATTATATATATATATATATATATATATATATATATATATATATATATATATATATATATATATATTATACGATTCATTTATATGAACTTGAGTTTATATATGTTTTTGCATCAATTGCATATAATTCTTTCATGTCGATCCAAATCTTATTTCATTGATTTTTTGTTCCTTATGATTTTGTGTATAGATTCGTATTCATATAATTAATTAAAATGACATAATATTTAAAACTAATTATTTATTTATTGAAATGTATCAGGTGACCGTAATGGTGCTCAAGGTAGACCTGCAGTGTGCTAGCTGCTACAAGAAGGTGAAGAAAGTCCTGTGCAAATTTCCTCGTGAGCCCCTTACCTTTTTACTTATTCACATGCACATACTGCGGCTACAGAAGCCTATATTATTTATGTCTTTGCTTTCCTTAAAAGGGTATTTTGGTGATTTGCTTCTTGGATGAGAACTGAGATATATGTATGTGGTGTCATTTTTTTGGGGACATGAGAAATTAGAGACCAGGTATATGATGAGAAGGCCAATACGGTGACGATCACCGTGGTGTGCTGCAGCCCAGAAAAGATCCGTGACAAACTTTGTTGCAAGGGTAATGGGGCTATCAAGAGTATTGAGATCAAAGAACCCCCAAAGCCCAAGCCTGTTGAGAAGCCCAAGGAACCTGAAAAGCCCAAAGATGCTGAGAAGCCTAAAGATCATGTAAAGTCCACGCCTAACCCAGAAAAACAAAAGCCTCCTCCTGAAAAACCCGTAGAGAAGCCCCCGAAAGTTGATAAGCCCAAGGGTCCGCCCCCAACCCCGGCCCCCGCCCCGGCCCCGGCCCCCGCTCCGGCCCCGGCCCCGGCCCCGGCCCCGGTCCCGGTCGCACCACAACCAGTGCCAATTAATTTTTGTGAACCGGTTCATGGATATCCACATATGCCTATGTATCCAACAGGGATATGTTGTGGGCCATGTTCCGAAGGGTATGGTGGTGGGCCATGTTATCATGGATACGGAAGGTCCATCGTCCCGCCACCACCAAGCCCATGTTATGATGGATACGGATACGGGTACGGTTATCGTGCGAATAAAAGTTGTTGTGTTAGTAGTGATTATTTCAGCGAGGAAAATCCGCAAGGATGCACAATCATGTAAGAGAGAGGGAGGGAGGTTGCAAAGTCATTTTCATGAAGGGCTTCTGGTTTCAACATATGCTGAAATGTGTTGTCAGTTGGTCAGTCTTGAATGTATGTTGGGTTTTTTTTCAAAATACAAATAAAAAGTTTTATATAAGATAGAAAAATAAGTCTAATAAAGTTGGTGGCCAAACGGTTGTTGATAATGAGATTCTGTAACAACATTAATCATTTAATCATTAATGGAAGTTACGTTATTATTTTTGTTTGGCATTCTCTCTCTCTCATATATATATGGATAACATATATATATTATGGATACTTATAGAGCATATACCATCTATATCATTAAAAATAAAAAAGAACGATAAGATTAAAAATTAAAAATCGACGTTTGTTATCGTTCGCGGACATTGATTTTCAGTTTTTAATCCTGATTGTTTCTTCTTATTTTCAATAGTATAGATGATGTATATCCTATGAAGATCCATAACAAATACATGTTAGTATAGATGAAATTTTTTCATAATACAATATTTTGGACGTGATTTGGATACCTATATCAAAAAATGTATGTACAACTGTACAGACATGTTTTGTTATATGTATCCAAATCACTCAAAACACTGTATTATGAAAAAATTTCAGTTCCATAAAATATTAAACTTTTTTTTAGTTGTTTTTTTTTAAAAAAATAAAATAAAATAAAAAATCCTTATTTTAGTATCGTAAGAGAGTTTTACTTGATCCGGAGTACCCTATATATATATATATATATATATATATATATATAATGACAATGATCCATAACATCTATTTGCTATATAAATAATTATGCAAAGCATGTATTCATCATAATTTTTTATCCGAGTCACAAGGAATCTTGCAATCTCCTCAACTCCAAGGCTCTTCTCACTATATTGTATACCAGATCATAAAGAACACACTATATTTTACTTGAGTACTAAGAAGGCCAAAAATTAAGTACCGTGTAGATGTACTAGTTGTGTCCCTTGCCTTCGGCACTACTTGGATGGTGGAATTTATCTCAAACTTTGGACGACCCATATGATTTATTAGAGTGAACGAGAAATTCAAAATCAGTTGTATTTTGTTAGATAGATAGTTGAGATGGTGTTATGGCATTACTGAATTTCGAATGAGTGTATCAGGGTCCTTTGGAAGAGGGTATGGGCTATTGGGATTGACACTTTCATTGATGTCTTCAATGTAGATGGTATTCTCTGGAAGTCCACAAGCACGAGTAATTACAGGTACATCAACATAGAACCACTAGAAAGAACTTGGATCGTTAGCTGGAACAAAAATGTTAGGCTTCTCACTTCCACGTACAACTTCAATAATTTTTATAGGGATAATATCAGGAACCTGGGAATATATATAATAGTTTGCAAGGTAAATAATCTTATTTCATTCAGAACCATGTCTACATTAACCAAGAAAATATGAAACAAAAATAAAAGAAACAAAAGTAAACACAACTACAACCTGAGCAATATCGGGCTTCTTAGATTCAAACCACCACCAATAACTTCTTGTTGGTTATGCTTCAAACTTGTGGTTTTATCAAAGTCCCGTATTGTCTATTTTGAAAACTTTCTATGGGTATATTATCACTTGTTGGCTTGGGTTTAGTAAGTTGGTTGAGGAAATAAGTAATGGCTCGTGCATTTGAGGATGACTAAGGAATTCAACTAGGCCAAGCTTGTTGGTTCTTGTAGACTTTTGGCCAAAAAACCTTAGTGTGTGTGCGTGCGCGCGCAATACGCCCGCGCAGGGGGGTGCCGATCCTTCTTGTAGACCTTCGGCTAGAAAACCTTAGTGTGTGTGCGCGAGCGATACGCCCGAGCAGGGGGGTGCCGATCCGGTCGATTATGCCTTGCGGGTGCACCCATGTAGCCCACTATTTTGCTATTTTTGTTTCTTTTTTATACTAAGTCAGGTTTTAATACCCTAGCCGTTTTCTCATAATTAATTCCCAACGTAAACCTTATTTACGTTTTCTGTAACTCCCCAACGTAAACAATACTTATGTTCCAACGTTCTTCTTCTTCTTCCTATAAAACCGATTACGTTTGGCAAAGAACTACACACTATCTGCATTTCTTCTTCCTCTTTTATCCAAATTTCTGTTCTTATTATAATCTGTGAATTGGGCAATCCACAAAGACAGGTCCACAACCTTTCTGCGAGTACATGCAATTGAGACTTTGTCGTTGAATCCTGGAGGGTGAACGCAGTGGAGCTCAACTGTACCAAGGTTTATAACCAGTGAGGGCGGAATCACTTTTTAGGACAGTAGCTTTGCTACGCCTCGGCTTTCTTCAGTTTCCAGCTAAGTTGTTCCAATTTTCTCTATTGCTCGTCTTGTTAATTCTGCTCTATATTCCAACAATCTAAAAAGTGATTTACTGCTAATTAACAAGATGAAGACTGCCCTAGACCTTTCTAAAATTGAACGCTTTGATGGTATGAATTTTAAGAAATGGTCTGAAGATATACTGTTTTATTTAGAAACCATGAATTTGGAATATGTGTTATACATGGATGCTCCTCACATCATCTTTTTTGTTATACATTGTTGAAACTGTTGAAAAAATAAATTTTGATAAGCCTGAGAAAGGGGATTATGTTAAGGATAATCGTGCGTGTCGTAGATACTTGTTGCACTACTTGTCTAATCCATTATTTGAGATATATTATCCGTATGAAAGTGCTAAGAAGATTTGGGAAGCCTTAAAATCTAAATATGCCGTTGAAAACTCTGGACTTAAGAAATATGTTGCGGGAAAATTTTTAGATTTTAAGATGCAAGATGGGAAATCTGTTATAGATCAAGTTCATACATACCAAACAATTGTGGGGGAAGTTATTAGGGAAGGAATGAAAATATGTGAGAATTTTCAAGTGGTTGTGCTAATCGAAAAATTACCACCCTCGTGGAAAGATTATAAAATGAATCTTAAACATGAAACTAAAGATTTCTCTATGCAAGAATTAGTAGCACGCATCCATATTGAAGAACAAAACAGGGCTAAAGAAAGAGGAGATGTAGTTCCAAGTCAAACTGTCAAAGCTAATCTCATAGAACAAAAGCCACAGTGGAAGAGCCAAAATTATCAGTACAAAAACTACAAAGGAAAAAAATTCTAAATCAATGGGAAGAAAGGATAATAGGTTCAACAATTCCAATCAAATCCAGAAACCTTTACCTTTCACTAAAGGTCCTTGCTTCGTATGTGGCAAACCTGGCCATATTGCTATGAAGTGTCATTTTCTCAAGGGGCAAGATAACAAAAATAATAACTCTCAACCTAAGCCCCAAACAAACTTGGTTGAATCCGAAGACATTATTGTTGCTGTTGTCTCGGAAATAAATCTTGTTGACAACTTCACGGAATGGGTAATAGATACTAGGGCCACTTGACACATTTGCGCGAATAGAGACGTGATTCTCAATTACGAAAATGTGACTAATGGAGAAAAGGTTTTTATGGGGATTCTCGAGCCACCAACGTTGCGGGAAAAGGGAAAGTCTTACTAAAATTAACTTCTGGGAAAACAATTGCCCTACAAGATGTACTTCATGTGCCCGATATTCGTAGAAATCTTGTGTCCGGGTCTTTGTTGAACAAAGCTGGAATTAAGCTTATGTTTGAGTCTGATAAACTTGTACTTACTCGTAATGGGGAATTTGTTGGGAAAGGTTTTTGTAATGGGGGTTTATTTGTACTTGATGCTTCTGCTGAATTGAATAATAAGAATGCTTCTTTTGCTTATATTGTTGAATCTTTGGATATGTGGCATGCTAGATTAGGACATGTGAATGTAGCTTCTATTAAAAAATTGAAACAACTTGAACTTATACCTAATCTTGAAAATACCGAATTTAACAAATGTGAAATTTGTGAAGAAGCAAAACATGTTAAGAAACCTTTTAAAAGTGTTGAAAGACAAACTGAGCTACTTGAGTTAATTCACAGTGACCTAGCTGATTTTAAAAATACTATGAGTAGAGGTGGTAAGAAATATTATATTTCTTTTGTAGATGATATGTCTAGATATACTCGAATTTATCTTCTTTCCTCTACAGATGAAGCGGAAGAAATGTTTATTAAATATAAAGCGGAAGTTGAAAATCAGTTAGAAAGAAAAATTAAAAGACTTAGATCTGATCGTGGAGGTGAATATGATTCGGGAAGTCTTAAAAAAATTTGTGAACTAAATGGAATTATACATGAAACCTCTCCTCCTTATTCTCCACAATCTAATGGAGTCGTAGAAAGGAAAAATAGAACACTTAAAGATATGATGAATGCTATGCTAATTAGTTCTGGGTTACCTTCTAATATGTGGGGAGAAGCTTGCCTTTCTGCAAATCATATTTTAAATAGAGTTCCACATAAAAAGATAGACTCTATACCGTATCATTTATGGAGGAAACATGCACCTAATTTGGGGTATCTTAAAGTGTGGGGGTTTCTAGCTAAAGTAGCTATACCAGATTTTAAAAGAAATAAAATTGGACCTAAAACAATGGATTGCATTTTTATTGGATATGCTTCTAATAGTGCTGCTTATAGATTTTTGGTAATTAAAGATCCAACTAATAATTATCAAAATAATTCAATTTTGGAAACAAAAGATGCAGAATTCTTTGAAAATATATTTCCAATGAAAATAAGAGATGAGGGCAATCCCTCTTCTAGTGAACCTCTTAAAAGGAAAGATAAAGAACACTGCACTGCATCTTCAGAAGTAAAAGGCAACGTTTTGAGAAAACTTTTGGTCCGATTTTTATAACCGCTTTTATAAGCTGAAGATGACCCTAAAACTTATGAAGAAGCAATGAAATCAATTGATGCAAATTTTGGAAGGATCTTTATTAATAGTGAACTAGAATCTATTATGTCTAACCATACATGGGAACTAGTTAATTTGCCTAGAGGATGTAGACCTATTGGATGTAAATGGGTGTTTAAAAAGAAGTTAAAAGTCGATGGGTCTATTGATAAATTTAACAAAAGACTTGTAGAAGAAAAGGGTTTAATCAAAAGGAAGGTTTTTGATTATTTTGATACTTACTCACCAGTAACTAAATTAGCAACTATAAGAATTTTAATTGCTTTGGCTTCTATTCATAAACTGATAATCCACCAAATGGACGTTAAAACTTCTTTTTTGAATGAATAGTTAAATGAAGAAATATATATGTGTCAACCTGAAGGGTTTGTTATTCCTGGTGAAGAACAAAAAGTGTGTAGACTTGTAAAATCTTTGTATGGTTTAAAACAAGCACCAAAACAATGGAATGACAAATTTAATAAAACTCTTTTGTCTAATAATTTTGTTACAAATGAATATGATAGTTGTGTTTATAGTAGATTAAATGGGAATTGTGGTGTGATTATTTGTTTATATGTGGATGATTTGCTAATATTTGGTACTGATGAGAAAGTTGTGAAAACTTCTAAGGATTTTTTATCTTCTAAATTTGATATGAAAGATTTAGGAGAAGCAGATTTGATTCTTGGTATGAAAATAAATAAACATGAAAATGGTTTAGTTTTATCACAGTCTCATTATGTGGAAAATATTTTAAAGAAATTTAATTTCTTTAATGAAGAGCCATTAGGAACTCCTTATGACTCTAGTGTGCATTTAAAGAAAAATAAAGGGAATGGTATTGCACAAATTGAATATGCTAGAATCATTGGTAGTGTAATGTATTTAATGAACTATACTCGACCTGATATAGCATATGCGATTAGTAGACTTAGCAGATATACACATAATCCTTCACAAGATCATTGGAATGCATTGTCACGACTAATGAGGTATTTAAAAGGAACTATTAATGTAGGTGTACATTTCACTAGTCATCCTAGTGTTTTAGAAGGATATTGTGATGTTAATTGGGTATTTGATAATGATGAAACAAACTCCACTAGTGGTTATGTGTTTACTTTAGGTGGATGAGTTTTTTTTGAAATCGCTAAACAAACTCAGATCGCTAAATCTACTATGGAATCTGAATTTATTGCTTTAGAATTGGCAGGTACAGAAGCAGAGTGGATAAGGAATTTATTGGCTGATATACCATTGTGGTATAAGTCAATTCCTTCTATCTCTTTGCATTGTGATTCTCAAGCAGCTATTGACAAGGCAATGAATCATGTTTATAATGGAAAACAGAGACACATCCGCTTGAGGCATAATATTGTACGAGGACTGATCAGTAACGAAGTTATTTCCATGGAATTTGTAAAGTCTGAAAAGAACCTAGCGGATCCTCTTACTAAGGGATTGAGTAAAAAGGTATTCCAAGAAGCATCCAGAGGGATGGGACTATTGTCAACATGTTGAGTAAATAATATGTGATGGAAACCCAACCCATGTGATTGGAGATCCCATGAATTGGGTTCAATGGGTAACAACAAGTCATGTAATTATTTAATTAAAGCACTACAATTATTTATATTTCTTCCTGTGTGTATGTGGTGCTTACTGACAAATTGTGATAGGATGAATCATTTAGATTCTTTATGAAACTCATAGCCCTAAAGGGTGGTGTATGTCAATATACACTTGATGGGTTCACCTATATAAAGGTGGAAGTGTAGGCTGCTTCCTATGAGAGTCTTTGGCAAACTTTCTAGAGCCTTTATGAAAATCTGGGATATAAGCGATGGCTCAGAAACGCCCCAACCGCGGACTTGTGTGGATTCAGGATTTTTAGATATGTGTGCAAGTTCAATTGATTGTATCATAGATAATGGGTTCAAGAATTTAATTCACCTATAGTCTACAATCATGAGCTTGTTCCACTAAGTGTCGATTCAAACCCACAAGGTATCGACTTTATGTATCTAAAATCCATTGCCCTTCTTACTTCCTTTTAATTTTTCTATCTTTGATAATTTTGAATCATGTGGGGGATTGTTAGTTATGCTTCAAACTTGTGGTTTTATCAAAGTCCCATATTCTCTATTTCGAAAACTTTCTATGGGTATATTATCACTTGTTGGCTTGGGTTTAGTAAGTTGGTTGAGGAAATAAGGATGGGCTCGCGCACATGAGGACGACTAAGGAATTGGGCTAGGCCAAGCTTGGTTCTTGGACTTTCTACGAAAAACCTTAGTGTGTGTGTGTCTTGTGTTGCACACATGCCTATACCTTATGTGGGGGTCTGACATCTGATCGATTATGCCTTGCGGGTGCACCCAGGTAGCCCACTGTTTTGCTATTTTTATTTCTTTTTTATACTAAGCCAGGTTTTAATACCCTTGCCATTTTCTCATAATTAATTCCCAACGTAAACCTTATTTACATTTTTTGTAACTCCCACCTCCAACATAAACAATACTTATGTTCCAACGTTCATCTCCCAACGTTCTTCTTCTTCCTATAAAAACCGACACACTAATACAGACTTCTTCTTCCTCTTTTATCCAAATTTATGTTCTTATTATAATATGTGAATTGGGCAATCCACAAAGACAGGTCAACAGCCTTCTTCTGCGAGTACACACAATTGAGGCTTTACCGTTGAATCCTGGAGGGTGAACGCCGTGGAGCTCAATTGTACCAAGGTTTATAACTCTTGAGGCGGAATCACTTTTTTTTAGGACAAGAATTTTCTACGCCTCGGCTTTCTTGGCCAAATTTAAGTTGTTCCAATTTTTTCTCTATTGCTCGTCTTGTTAATTCTGCTCTATATTCCAACACTTCTTTTGTTCTCTCCAATAGTGGGGGTGGGGTGGGGTGGGGTGGGGGTGGGGGTGGGGGGGGGAGGGTGGGACGGGGGGTTCTACAGTTAAATGTTGTTTATCATCTTCTGACACTCTGGAAGACTTGTCTCTCTAACTTCATGGAACCCAACCTCTATTTACTAGAATTGGTGACTGCAATATGATGATTTACAGTTTGAGTATATCCGTACGTGATCTGGAAACTCTATACCATGAAAGAAGGAAAATAAAAAGATAAAAAAAAATACGAATATACAATCTAGGAATATACAATCCTTATATGAATCAAGCCCACAATACTTTGTATGTCTCCTGCTGCTGAGTAAATTAAAATTTATGGAACCATCTGTGCTCTGTTATCCTAAAGAGGTGAAAATGAAAAAAGCAAAACAACTATATAAGCATTCTTCAGGATGATAATCAAGCAATAAGCAGAAAAAACAAGCAGTACTAAGACAATCTTTTACCCTAAACTTGAGTTACATTCAACAATAAATAGTTCCTAAAAATGTGTATAATAGCATGACCTTGTCAATGGCTAAAATCAAGTGTAGAGCATTTCATAGCTAACAAAAGACAGGGCAATTCAAATTTTACATCAGTGTTATCTACTGTTGGTTTTTAAGGAATTTGAATTTTTTTCAAAACTGCGTAAGTGAATTGTTGCATTGTTTTGTGCACATAATTTTCAAACCTATACAAAAAGAAAACAGCTCAAGGAAATCAAAATCAACACAGACTATATCAAATGCACAAATATATATAAAGCGTCATATCCAAAAACTTGTGAAATATGTAGATATTTCAAGTATTCAAGGCGTCCTACATAACTTGAATCCAAATGAGTCATCATTTGCTACATCTAAACAAGTAATGTCATTTTATAATTACTTGTTTAGATGTAGCAAATGATGACTCATTTGGATTCAAGTTATAGACCCTCGTTGGTGGTGGCACTGTATACTGGAAGCCTGCACATCAATTTGTTTTGGAGGGAATAAGTTGTACCATTATGTTTTTCCTCTCATTTTCTTTTCCTTTCTTGTCATGCCCATTATGCCCCTAGCTCAATTAATGGCTGTTAACTGATTTAACAGAAAAAAGGAGGAGGAGGAACACTTTTGCATAACTAATGCATCTACGAGGAACAGTTGTACTAAAAAAAAAATTTTAAAAACAGTTTAGCAAAAACATCACAAATAGGAGGGTCAGATATGCAATTCAGTCTGCTGAATGTCACTTAGATGGCTTTTATCATCTTTTAGGGGTCCAATATAGAATGACTCTTTTGGATCACCTGTTTTTCAATCAATTGAAAAAATCAGCACCAATCAAATTGAACCAACAAGAGCATAAAACTTCAAAGTTGTTCTTCTATTTGGCACTCAACATTTTAAAAGTAGTTGCGTCAAAAGCACCATACTGCCCTCCCAACCGGACCATACACCTCCTTAGAAGAAGACGAAGCCTTCGGCAAATCAGACGACGACGATGCTCTAAAACACCTTTCCAATATAATCCCGCCACAGCGTCGCCATCCTTAACCGACGACGAACCTCTCAGGACGTGACCTTTACGGAGAAGCTTACATGGAACCGCTGGAAGCGACAGGTAAACAATGGCGCGCGGAGGAGGCAATCTAGTGGGTATGATAAATTCTAAAAACTTACTCATTAAATAAAAAACTTACAAATGTTGATTAGGTTGATTTAGAACAAAAATTTTGGTCAAACGATATCAAATTTGCACAACTTGTTGTCTATCTTCCTTCAATTGCGAAATAGGTTTGTTCCTGAAATCACAACAACTTTGGGAAATCTACCCGAATTTTCTTTCACATCCCCAATTCGCCAATTTGATTTGACAGTACTAGTGTTTATCATGACGAGGTTAAAAATATTTGTTGACTTGGGCTTTACTTGGGTCATAACTGTCCTTGTGTGACTCCCCGTGTGACTCGAATTTGCAATGTGTATAACTATTTACAAGACTCCTTGTGTGACTTGGATTCTTGTTGTAATGTGTATCACTATTTGCAAGGAGCACTATTTGCAAGACTCACATATTTATTTATTTTTTGACAAAGTATGAATTACTATTATTGATTATCCAACATTAAAACATTACAAATAAAAAGGTGGAGAATCTTTCCAAACATGGCTACCAGAAATAAAACCCGACCCACGTGCTAAGGAATGTGCGACACCATTCGCTGACCACATAACAAAATAAATACGACAATCCTCAATATTAAGGAGGAGTTGCTTACAATCATCAATAACCAAACCTAAAGGACTCGGAAAGGAATCAGATCCCCGAATAGCCTGAACAAGATTGAAAGCATCTGATTCAAGGATCACTTTCGCTGCTTGACTAGTCTTTAACCAGCTAAGGGCCTCTCTGCAGCTGATTGCTTCCGCCTTTTCAGGATCCAAACGACCCGCAAAAAAGCCATACCCAACAACAACCAAGGAACCAGCGCAGTCTCTAATCACCCAACCATAACCAAGCTTTGCCTCCAGATTAAAAACGGCACCGTCAACGTTACATTTGATCCAACCTGTTCCTGGTCTAGACCAACAAATACGACCATCCTCAGATATGGAAGTATTGTCATTTACAAGCTTTCCGTGAGCGACAGTCCATTGGAAAAGATAAGAGCTCGCAAGATTTAGCAAGCTAGCTGGCTTTTGGACCCGATTATTCCATAATACCTCGTTTCGACTCCGCCAAATACACCAAATAATCATACAAGCTAGCTTAACCTCCTTCTGTGAACCACTAACCAACAAACTAGAGAACCACTCAAAGAAGTCTTGGTTACCTGGGGGAACAAAACGCACCTTTGACAGCCTCCAACATTCTTTCGCAAAAGGAGAGGAGGTAAACACATGATGACTGGATTCTGCCGCAGAATTACACATGGGACAAGTACCATCCACAGTGACTCTTTTCTTCATAAGATTATCTTTGGTGGATAGACTGTCATTACACAAACGCTAGAGAGTGTGTTTGTGAGACCCCGAATTTTATGAAATAAAAGTATTCAATTTTTCTATTTTGGTGAATGGTTAAATTGATAAAAGGTTAAAGTTAAGGGTGATATGTGAAATTTTTTCAAAGTAGACAAGTTGTCAAAAAAATACTCAGTTACTTTTCACTCTAGTATTATTCACTCGGGTATTTGGGACACTTTTTGTGTCGGAGTACTATTCACAAGTTACTATTCATTAGTTACTATTCACGAGTTACTATTCATGAGTTATTATTCACAGGATACTATTCACCCGAACAAAATATTTTTCTTTTCGGTCCAAATCATTTTTGGGTACAATATTATTCCATGAAGAGATGTACTAATTTTTTCGAGATAGTTGGTTGAAATTATAACGAAAAAAGATTTTTATATAAAATGTAATACTTTTATAAAGTTATTCTATAAATAGAATATATTATATTCTATTATACATAGTGTTTTTGCATAGTAAAATCTTTTTATATAAAACATAATACTTTATTAAAGTTATTCTATAAATAGAATATATTATATTCTATTGTGCATAGTGTTTTGCATAGTAAACTCTTTTTATATAAAACATAATACTTTATTAAAGTTATTCTATAAATAGAATATATTATATTTTATTATGCATAAGGTACTGCATAGTGTTTTGCGTAGTAAAAATCTTTTTATATAAAATAGAATATATTATATTTTATTTAAAAGATTTGCTTTTTAAATATGGATCGTCCGATTAAAGTAAATCAATGCACGACCGTTCATGGATTGGTTCTTATTCATTCCATTCTTCTATAAATAGAAGCTCATTCTTTCATTATTTCTTACAAATTCTTTGAAACTCTGAGAGAGAGAAACTATAGAGAGAATTCTTCTTCTATAATCTTGGCGTATTTCTTTAGAGTTTAAGAAAACTTCGAGAGAGTAGTCTAAGTTTTCTTGAGTATATCCTCGCCCCTACTAGTGGAATACTCTTATTTGAAAGGTAAAGGAATATTATTATGGTAAGGGATATTATTTGTTGTATCCGTAAGAGGTGTTATTCTTTCGTATTCATGAAGAGAACTTATGTTATTCCATTCTTTATTATTACATTGCTGAATAAACTTTGATGCTTGTGATTTACCCTATACTTGGTGGAATGACCAGATACGCGATTTACCCAATACTTGGTGATCTTCTTTACATTATTCCATTCTTTATTATTATGTTGGAATAACTTTGTTTATCTGAAGTACCACATACTTGGTGAAATTCTTTTATTATTCCGTTCTTTATTATTCGCCGGAATATCCGCCTCGAATTTAATTTCACGACTGGTTCCATTATTTATTATTCTCGTTGGAATAACCTATATACTGTGATTCTCAGTATACTGGTGAAGTCTGTTGTTATTCCATTCTTTATTATTATGTTGGAATAACCTGTATACACGGATTACAACCGTATACCTGGTAAAGTCTGTTGTTATTCCATTCTTTATTATTCTGTTGGAATAACTCAGATGTCTGCGGATTACCGTATACCTGGTGAAGTCTGTTGTTATTCCATTATTTATTATATCATTCTTTACTATTCTGTCAGAATATCCTGTCCTGTGCGTTTTACGCCGGACCTGGTTCTATTATTTATTATTCCGCATTTATTATTCTGTTGGAATAACACATCTACGCGGATTACGCGTACGGTGAAATTATTGGTTATTCCATTCTTTATTATTATGTTGGAATAACTCGCTCTATGCCAATATTTGCATACATGGTGAAATTCTTTTATTATTCCATTCTTTATTATTATGTTGGAATAACTTTATGTCATCTGCAATATCGCATACATGGTGAAATTCTTTTATTATTCCATTCTTTATTATTATGTTGGAATAACTGCCTATGCATAAGTAATCGCATACATACGTGGTGAAATTCTTTTATTATTCCATTCTTTATTATACTGTTGGTTATGGGTTTTACAGTTATATGTCTTTGGCTTGTAGTGCAAAGATGATATGTTGTTGAATATCTTTGGCCTGTGGTGCAAAGATGATCTGTTGTTTGATAGCTTTGACCCGTAGTGTGAAGATGGACAGGTGTATGACATGATCATGACCACTAGTGATAATAACGAATATCCTTGGCCGTAGTGCATGGATAATTCAATGATGTGATTGGCAGGATCATGACCATTAGTTAACAGTTGAATGTCTTTGGCCGTAGTACACTGACAGACAATTGATTGGTATGATCATGACCATTGGTTTTATAGTTGAATATCTTCTACCAGAAGTGCAAAAGATAGACAACTGATTGGTATGATCATTGTTATTACATTTGAATATCTTCAGCCTTTGGGGTAAGGATATTGAGTAAACATTCTATTAATCCTTTGTGGCAAGGAGAAACTATTGATTTGCATGATTATAAATATGAATTGTGAACTTAATTAAAATCTTTAGTGGTTCAGGTGAAGACAGGTGATGAAAGTTCTCTTTGTCTTGGGTACAACGAAGAACTGTTGATGAGTATTTCAGGAATGAAATATTAACGATGGACTTTTAATTTGGAGGAGAAACTAGACATTATGTTCTACTTGACTCTTCTAATGGATTGTTGATTCCGCTGCAATTATGGTTGAAAAGTTTTATTATCTACCATATGTTCTAAATCTCTGATTTATTATTGACAAAAGCTATTGATAATTTAATTATCTTTAGTTATGATATTCTTTACTGGGCTAGTTGTGCTTACCCTTTTGCTTCACAATTCCTTTCAGGTAATAAGAGTGTAGCTGGGTCGAGCGGGGATAACAGGGAAATAGTGTGATGGTCCGAGACTGTCAAAGTTTCTCAATATATTATAAAATGGCATGACTTGCAACAGATAATTGTATTGAGGACCTAAGATGTGTGTGTCGTATTTTATACGTCACTTAATAATTGATTTTGGCGAACAACAATAGGGTGATGAGAACCCGACTTTGAAAGCGTCAAAAGTACACCTCATTAGAATAAATAAGATAGTAATCTTCTTTGGAATCTTGAAATATTTGCTTCTGTATTTTATATGGCATTGTAATAATTTGAGTTTGGATACGGTCTACGAGACAATATTGTATTAAAACTCACAGTTAACTGTTGTCGTACTCGCACTGCACGATTCAACGATTAATATAAATGAAGTTTGTATTTAATTTTTATAGTGTGATATCTGGCGACTCAGAATGGGTCGGGTATACCTATTTTGGGGGCGTCACAGTGTTTTACTTTCAGAGGGATACGAACTGCCCAGAGCTTCTTCCAAGTTGGAGCATCATGACGAGGGTGAAGAGTACGCAGGTCAGAGGTCAAGAAATCATAAGCGCTCTTCACCGAATACAACCCTCTTCTTTCAAATCTCCAATAAAGATGATCCTCCTGGCACCTACTGCTCAAGGAAATATTAGAAATCAACGAAGAGTCACGAGCATCAAATAAATCTACTAAATCAGTGTCCCAAGAAAGCGCATCAGGAAACATGAGATTGTTCACAGAAGCATGCTTCGTCCCTGGAACAAAGGAAGAAACAACCAAGGATTATTATCGTCGGGCAGCCATGGCTCCGTCCAAATATTAATGCTTTTCCCATTGCCAACATGCCATCTGGCACCTTGCTTTAAAAGAGGTTTGGCAGCCATGATACTAGACCAGATGAAGCTAGGATTATTGCCTTTCGGAGCACAGAAGAAGGAAGAAGAAGGGTAATACCTGGCCTTAAAAAATCCTCGCAACCAGTGAAGATGGACGAGTCACCAAACGCTATCCACTTTTACCAAGTATGGCCAAGTTGAAATCATAGAAGCTCTTGAAACCTAAGCCCCCATGCTCTTTCCAAGCGCATAATTTCTTTCAACTAACCCAATGAATCCCTTTGGACTGATTAGAGTCCAAATCCCACCAAAACCGAGCCATTGAGCTTTCCAACTCCGATCAAAGGTCCTTCGGCAATAAGAAGGCACTCATAACAAAAATAGGAAGAGCCTGAGCCACACTCTTTATAAGAACCTCCTTACCTGCTTTAGAGAGTAATTTTGTCTTCCATCCGGACAGACGACTCCACATACGATCCTTGACAAAAGATAGCGCCTGCTTCTTATTCTTCCCCACATAAGATCAAGTCAAAGTACTTCCCATGATCATAGGTAACCTGAACATTAAGAATGCCGCTAACCACATTTTGAACAGTCACAGACGTATTAACACTGAAAAGAATAGAGGATTTCTCAAAATTTATCCGCTGACCCGAGGCAGATTCATATAACTGGATGCATTCCTTTATATATGACATTCCAATGTAGTCGCCCTAAAAAACAAATAACTGTCGTCCGTAAAAAATAGGTGGGACACAACCGGAGCACCTTGAGAGACTTTACAACCGTGGATTAGCCCACAACTCTCATAACGACGAAACAAGGCAAAAAAAACCCTCGGCACATAGGATAAATAAATACGGCGAGAAAGGGCAGCCTTGCCGCAAGCCTCTCGAAGGAATGATAGGATCTAACTCACAGCCATTATGAACTATAGAATATTTCACAGTGGAAATTCACAACATAATCCACCGAATCCAAACCAAATGAAAACCCATTCGAACCATGATTTAATGCAAGTAATCCCATTCAAGTCTATCATATGCTTTACTCATATCAATCTTCAGAGCAGAGAATCCTGACTTCCCTTGCCTTTTCCTCTTTAGATAGTGAATTACCTCATAAGAGAACATAATGTTGTCAGTAATCAGCCTTCCTGAAATGAATGCACTTTGCTGCTCGGATATAATAGAATCAATCACATGTTTGAGGTAATTCACGATCATTTTAGCAACTATCTTATAAATAACATTACACAGAGAAATTGGCCTAAGATCAGTAACCAACACAGGTTTTAACTTTTTAGGAATTAGCACAATATTAGTTTCATTGAATCCCTCTGGAAATACCCCTTGCTGAAGGAAGGAGAGATAAGCGGCTGTCATAGAATCGCCCACAATATCCCAATAACGCTGATAGAAAACGGGGTTTATACCATCCGGCCCTAGCGCTTTATCGGGATGCATAGAGAACAGAGCTTCCTTGACATCATCCTTTGAAAAGGGAGTAATAAGAAAACTGCTCTGCTGATCAAAAATATAAGAAGTAATGCACTCTGTTACAGCCTGAGTTTGCCCTCCTTCAGATGTGAAAATCCCCTGAAAATAAGAGAGGAGCAGGTTTGGCAACCCATTATCCCAACTTAACCAACGACCACTATCATCCTTGAGCTCCAACACCGTATTGTTTTTTCGACGAGCAGAAGCAGAAGTATGAAAAAAATGGGAGTTTGAGTCCCCAGAGTTAAGCCACAACTGCTTAGAACGTTGTTTCCAAAAATCTTCTTGTTGAGCCAATAAAAGATTGAACCTTGAGCGGCAATTAGAGTATTAGGCAATAGAATCTTGGTCAGTGAGAGACCTAAGGTCTTTCATCTGCCTTTTACAATCAGCAATATCTTTACGAAAATGAGAAGCAAGATCAGACCCCCACCTCATTAAATCAACCCCGCATTGCTAAATTTGAGTTTGAATAGGACTCCCCGAGCTCCTAGACCAACTGTCCGAAATAATAGCCCGACATTGGGGCTCCTTAAGCCAAAAGTTTTCGAACCTAAATTTGCGAGTTTTGTATACTTGTCTAAAAAGCAAAAAATCCAGCATAATAGCTAAATGATCCGACATAGAAGCCTCTATATTCCGCAGCTTCGCATGGGGAAAAGCAGAAAGCCAAGTAGAAGAAACAAGTGCACGGTCAAGAAGTTCCTCAATCCAATCCGGAAAACCCCTACGACACTCCCAAGTGGAAGGGTGCCCCTCTATACCAATATCCAGCAGCCCACTATCATCAACAGCCCTCTGAAACCGGTCAAAAAGCCAATGAGGGTGGTCAATACTCCCACGCTTCTCACTTAAAAAAAAGATCATTAAAGTCTCTGGTACAATACCACGGGAGAATAGAGCAACTAGTAAGCTGCCGAAGGAGATTCCAAGACAAATTTTGATTATTTCAGACTCACAGAATTTGGAATTAATACACAAGGACTTGGATTTTATTTGTAATGTGTATTACTGTTTGCAAGACTCACAGGATTTGAGGATTTAATATAATAAGCATCCCCTAGTAAACCTTGCGGACCAAAAAAAAACCAATATTTTTATCCACTCCGCTAGTATGACTAGCGGACGACGAGATGTTTTTTTAAATCACAGTCTTTCATTTTTTCAGTGGAAGGTTAAGATGTTATTTGCCTATTATTGATCCATAGCAAATAAATGCTATGGATCATTGCCCATAGCATTTATATATATATATATATATATATATATATATATATATATATATATATATATATATATATATATATATATATATAGATCCGATCACATCCTGGTCTCCGGATTTGGCTTAAATTCGAACTTATTTTCTCATCCATTGGATGATATCCAACGATCCAGATCCGATTTGAATGGGTTGGAAAAAAACCGATGGATTCCAAATGGGTCAATGGGTTAAGAAAAAAAACTCTCCATCTCATTCAAATCACTCTCTCTCTTCAACAATACATACATTTGCTTCTCGCCTCGTCTCTCATCTCTTTGTCTCCCAAGATCGCCTTGCCGATTTTGGGAAAATCATTAGACTCGGTCAAAAACTTTCATGACCTTAAAACGAACCTCAATCGACCTACACATTTGCAAGGTATTTTCTAATTTTCTGTTGCAACCAAATGAACGAATCCTAGGGTTCATTTCAGGGGTTTTGATTTCGTCAAACCCATTAAGCTTCTTGAGAGGAAATTAGTCACTCTGTTGGCTTTGTTGGTTTTGATTTTCTAATGTGATGATTTATGGTGTGGATACCCTGTTTAGTATATTATATGGCTCTTTGATTTGATAATTGTGGAGAAATTTTGCTTTGATAATTTTGGAGGTCTTTGCATATATGTACTTATATTTTCGGATGTTTTATGTTACAACATTAATTTTTTTTAGTGTAAAGTATTTTAATTTTATTTATTGTTGGGTTTAGAACGCAAAGAAGGTTTACTACTTTTCCCGCTTTCAACATGCTCAAGAGCATGTATTCTAGATCGATGAATAAAGATTCGAGGAACCGATTAAGCATTTTATTTAAAGCTTATAATTAAATTGGCCTTGATTTTATTTTTAGACAAATGAGAAGAATGATGAAGAGTCCAGATCCTTTAGAAGAGTTGCGTCGGAAGGAGTTGCTGCGAGGGGATTAGGCACAAGTGGTTTGTTTGACTAAGAAAACTTAATAGGTGCTCAGAAGCTTGATTTTTATTATGCAATGTACACAGATTGAAGTGTTGAGTCGAGTGCAGCGCACTGAAGGTGTTGTGAATGTTGTTTTATGTCACCATGTTGAATGGCATTTATGAATGTCTTCTGTAAGACCCCGAATTTTTTTTAAATAAAAATGGAATTTCCTCTATTTATTATTTTGAAATAGTAAGGGTTGATTTGATTCATGTGGATAGTTATGGGTAAAATACGCAAATATTTCGAATAAGCAAGTGGTTATAAAATATTCTTTATTGTCGGGGAATATTCGTTTGGTCGTGGAATATTCGTACTGTCGAGTAATATTCGTACGACGACGCAGTCTTTTGTGGGCCCCATAACGGAAAGCGATTGGATGAAGAAAACGACAAATATAAGTTGTTTATAAATACTTGGCAGTAGTTATTCAATTATCTTGTTGAAATACCGGTGGTTAAAAACACACTAATACGTGTTGTTGAAGCAAGAAGGCACGCAGTATTGCACCAATTATTGATTCTTACGTAAGAAGGCACTACTCAATAATTGTTACGAGTAATTCTTATTCGGTATTTTATTTTATTGATTCAATAATTCTTTGCATTGATATTTTATATTCTTTGTTGTTTCAATAATTGTCATTACACAGTATTTTTCATTATCGAAGCAATAATTCATATTATCTGAATAATATTATTAGATAACATTATTGGCAATGTCTAGAAAGTTATGTCTAAGGAGAGGTTTGGTCACCTAATTGCTTGGCGAAGAAGGAGAAATTCTTATTGGAAAGCCCCTCTCCTCACAGGAACTGCCTGGTTGTCAATATTGTGATTACGTAATATTATTTATGAATAATTAATTATTGATTCATATGATGAGAAAAATATTGATTTTATGTGGATATGATGGAGAAAATTTTAATGTGACAATTGTTGAAAATTAAAATTTTATCTTTTTACGATAAAATAATTCATTTAAATATATATATTATTATATTTTAATAATATAATAATGGTGATATTTTTACAACGAATGTGGGATATATGAGTATCTGAGGAGGAAGAGTATTTTTGTTGCAATAAATGTTTAAAACATGTTAAACATGTCGGTGGACCCCATTTATTATTTGAAATTTGATTATAGCCTCTAAAATCACCCGTTTATGGATTTGGTCAATTTACATTTTTGGAATTTCGAAAAAATTTCTTACGCAAAGTTGTAGAGAATTGAATTTCCTATAAAAACTTGCGAGATTCGAATTTTCTGACAAAAGGGCTATTTATTGTGAATTATTGAAGTTCCGAAGCTACGAAATAATTGATTTTTGGAAGTTTAAATTATTTTAAATTAGAAAAACGTTTTTTATTACTTTTTCTAGAAGGTGGCATGTGGTTATTGAACTGAAATCAGATTTCAAGTGTGCGTAGAAGATTTATTATATATATTATTATTATATTAAATTTTCTACTTTGGTGTTCTAAGCAATTTCCTATAAATAGGGTGCTTAGGTTAGAATTGAAGATTACACCGTAAGCTCGAAGTTTTGTCTCTCTATATTATCGGCGTATTCTTGTGAGTATTTTGAGTATACTTTGAGTATTGTTATACGATGAAAGTTCAAGTCATGCTTTATATCCTGGTGTTTCAACTAAATCTTGTCTTTTCGAGGTAAGAGATATTATTTTTTTCAGTAATGATATTATTTCTTCAATATCATTATCTTTGAAATATTGATCTCAAGTTTTATCAAATTTGGAACTTTTGGTGTGTGAGTTCTTATTCACGATACGATTATTTATTCACATATATCGACAATTATTCACGAATCACTGACTTTATTCATCGAAAAATGAAAATTTTCCTTTTCGTTCAAAATATCTATTGTGGATACTAGTTTTGATTGTATCCATGTTTTGATCATTCTTGAATTTTACACCACTATGATTATTTTTGAGGTATTTTTGGACGTGGATAAAACAAAGTACGAATCCTTAATCCTTAATCCTTGTCATTTTGTTTCCTTTGGATTCGTTTCTTTAAAAAAAATATTTTTCATCATCCTCGGTCTTAAATGATGATATTATTGAATATCTTTGGCACAGTAGTGCAAAGATGAATGATTTCGATGAATATCTTTGGCCGTGTAGTGCAAAGATGAGCAGTGTTTAGATGAACATGACCAACTGGTGAATGTCCTTGGCCTGTAGTGCAAGGATGAATATATGATTCCAGATATATATTGATTGATGTTACAGGGATAAAAATATTGATGATGGACTGTTAAATTCATAGATATTAGTAGATTTCATCCTCTACGTAACTCTTCTATGAATTAATATTTTCAAATTTGCAGTATTGATTTAAAACTTGTTGTCTATTGTATTCTATTAAATTTTTCCCTGTTGAAGACTAACGATAATTTGTTCTGTATTATCTTAGTCATAATATTCTTTACTGGGCTAGTTGAGCTCACCCTTTTCCTTTTTGTTCCATTTTTCTTCTCAGGAGGCGAGAATGTAGCGAGTACGAGTCGGGGTATGGAATGATGGTTTTAGAGAGTTGTTTAGTAGTCCTCACCATTTTTGTAAAATAATGTATCAATAATTATGATGAGGATTTATTTGTATGTGGATATTGTTTAGATGGCAATATCTGTATTTAAACTCAGTTTTACTGTTGTAATAATAAAGTTGTAGTTGTTTCGCACTGGTGTATTGACAACTCGAGAATGGGTGATGTATACCTATTTTGGGGTGTCACAGGTTGGTATCGAGCTTAGGATATGATCTCGGCGGAGATCGGGGGAATAGAACTAGGAGGGAGAGACGAGTAAATCCTTCGCTTAAAGGTGTCCTACCTAATCTTATTTGTTAGTTGGTCAAGATATAGGATATTATGTGATATATTGATTTCCTTAATTAACCCTTGTTTTATGACAAGATTTGAGAATGTCGATCGAGAATATTAACAATGGAAATGAGAGACCAGTGGAGACGCTTTGTACTCACCAACGAGGAGAACGTGCAACAGTGGCGATGTTCCTCCCGTGAACAAACACCACGGGCGAGATGATGAACGAGGGTATGTTTAGAAGCTTTTTGCGATTCATGCAAAATCGACGAGGAGACTCGTGTTCAAAACATAGGAGGAAATGATAGCAATTCACGAGTTGTCACAAATGCCACGGCTCAAAGAGTTGAGACCACCGAATTTAAGGGAAAGCCCTCGATCCGATCATGGCGGAAACATGGGTCAAGCAAATTACCAAGATATTCGATGTCTTGGAATGCACGGAGAACAGAAGGTTCCATTCGCCACCTTTATGTTCCGTGGCGGCGGACTATCTGGTGGGAGTGCGTGAAGCGTACCCATCCGGTGCACTCAAAGATGTCTTGGGAGAGCGTTTGAGAACTATTTAATGACAAATACTTTCCCGAAAGTGTTCGTCATATGAAGGAAGTGGAGTTTATTAGATCGAGCGAGAATAACATGACGGTGTCCCAGTAAGAGGCGAAGTTCGCGGAGTTATCCAGGTTTGCACCTCATTTGGTGGAGAATGAGGATCGTATGACGCGGATGTTTCTGAGAGGTTTGAAACCCGTCATACGTCCAAGATCTCATTTCTCATAAATTTTCTCTATTAGGATGTTGTCAATAGGGCTCGATTGTTAGGCGAGATAACGAAAGTAACGTTCAACCGAGGGACCATAACCAGGATCATACCAAAGATAGCGATCATCGAATAACGATAACCGGCGGAGAAAGAAGAATACAGACAAAGCGGTAACCACTCGGTGGTAATCGTGGCCATGAAAATAGAAGAAGCGAGTCGGTAGGAGATTTTAAAAGAGGAGATTCAACAAAGACCATGTGAAGGCGTCGCCACCAAGAAGAATGGTTCCAAGGAGAGAGAAAGACCACCGTAGTATGTTATAAATGCGAGAAAGAGGGACATATCATTCAACCGCCTACAACAATTTAAGGTATGCTATAATTGTGGAAAAGAAGGACATATCGCCGAGATTATGCAGATCGAAACCCGATCCCAATGGAATGGTGACTCAAAAGGATGTCCCGTAAAAGTCAAAGTCAACGGTTTCGGAAGAGCGTTTGTCGTGACTTCCATTAAAATGCGAGAACCCGAACGAATTTAGCATGCAGGTTAGTTAATTATAAATTCTTGCGAAGTTTATATCTTACTAGATACCTTGGTTCTACCCATTCTTTTATCTCTCTTTGCTTGCGCCAACGCTTGAACTTGACTATGGAGAAATTAGACTTTGACCTATCTATGGAGACTCTTTTAGGAGAAACTTTCATTACATCCGTTGTTTAAAAATCTTGCTTGATTCAGTCAAGCACTATCACATTACTCGTTAACCTTATTTCTATAGAGATACTTGCTTTTGATGTGATTTTAAGGTTAACTACTCATCATGCCGAAATTGATTACTTTCGTAAGGTTGTTAGTTTTCATATTTCTAAGCAACCTGTTATTCGAATTCAAGCAATCAAACCATTGTAGTCAAACATTTTCATATCAAGCCATAAAGTCATTCGTTTATTATGGATGTCAAGTTTTCTTAGTCCATGTTATGGATTTGAATAAAGACACGTCAGATTTGAATAATATTCCTGTTGTTATTGATTTTTCCTGACGTATTTCCTGAAGAATTTCTTGGCCTACTCCCAGATCGTGATATTGAATTTGTATCGACTTTAAATCTGGTACAAAACCCATTTCTAAAATTTCATATCGAATGGCTCCTATTGAACTTCAGGAGTTAAAACCCAACTGTAGAAGTTGATACGAGCCTTTATCCGGTGACTTCCTTTGTGGAATGCAATCGAGCCGCATCTCCGAGAGGAGACACCATATTCGTGCAATAGTAAACCGATAGGTGTCATTGTAATGTGCTATCCAAGGTTGGGATATGAGTCACATTGAGAACAACCTAAGTCAGAAATCTAAATATGTAGCTTTCAGGCTTAGTTGGTTATTATCGGAGATTCGTTGAAGGATATTCTCGAATCGCTATTCCATTAACGCAAATTGACTCGTAGAGATACAAAATTCGAATGGAGCAAAGAATGTGGGAAGAGCTTCGAAGAACTCAAGAGGAGACTCATTTCAGCACATGTTCTGACCATGCCATCCTGGAAAAGCGAACGTGGTAGCTGACGTGTTGAGTAGAAGATCGTATACAAGTACGAGTACGATATTGTCAAAAACTAATTTCGTATAATTTACAAATAATAGAGATGGAGATGAAAACTCTAGGTACCCACGTGATGATATATGAGTATAATCGACTTTTAATCGATAAAGTTAAAGTCGTTTCAAGCTACACAACGAGCTAATGAATTTGAAGAAGAAGGCAAGAAGTTGTTATTTCAAAACGAGAATCGATTGAGGTGAGGAAAGCTCAAACCTTCGATTTATTAATCCATTTGAAATTCTCGATCGAATAGGAACTGTGGCCTATAGACTCGTTTTACCGCCAAGTATGACTCGTGTTCATAACGTTTTTCACGTATCGATGTTACGTAAATATGTGGACGACCCGAACCACGTCATTGAGTTAGAACCGGACGAGATAGCCGAAGACTTAACATACGAGGAGGTACCTATCAAGATCTTGGATAGGAAAGAACATGTCCTATGTACCGAGGTTATACCACAAGTTAAAGTTTTGTGGAGAACCCATGCTATTGAGGAAATGACCTGGGAGTTGGAAACGGAAATGAAAGCGAGGTATTCTCATCTTTTCAAACACAGTAGTCGTGACGTCAATTTCGAGGATTTAAATTTCATAAGGAGGGGAGGTTGTAAGACCCCGATTTTTTTTTAAATAAAAATGGAATTTCCTCTATTTATTATTTTGAAATAGTAAGGGTTGATTTGATTCATGTGGATAGTTATGGGTAAAATACATAAATATTTCGAATAAGCAAGTGGTTATAAAATATTCTTTATTGTTTGGGAATATTCGTTTCGTCGTGGAATATTCAGATCGTCGAGTAATATTAAACGACAGCCTTGATCTTTTGTGGGCCCCATAACGGAAAGCGATTAGATGAAGAAAATGACAAATATAAGTTATTTGTAAATAACGACGTAGTTGTTACAGCAATTATATCTTGTTGAAATACCCTATTGGTTAAAACACACTAATACGTGTTGTTGAACAAGGCAGCGCGGTATTGCACCAATTATTGATTCTTACGTGAGAAGGCACTACTCAATAATTGTTACGATAATTATATTCGGTATTTTATTTTATTGATTCAATAATTCTTTGCATTGATATTTTATATTGTTGTTGTTTCAATAATTGTCATTACACAAGATTTTCCATTATCGAAGCAATAATTCATATTATCTGAATAATATTATTAGATAACATTATTGGCAATGTCTAGAAAGTTACGTCTAAGGAGAGGTTTAGTCACCTAATCAAGGCTACCTGTAAGGAAAAATTCTTATTGGAAAGCCTCTCTTTCTTGGGGAACCGCTCGTTCACAATATTGTGATTCTCGTAATATTATTTATGAATAATTAATTATTGATTCATATGATGAGAAAAATATTGATTTTATGTGGATATAGATGGAGAAAATTTTAATGTGACAATTGTTGAAAATTGAAATTTTATCTTTTTACGATAAAATAATTCATTTAAATATATATATTATTATATTTTAATAATATAATAATGGTGATATTTTTACAACTAATGTGGGATATATAAGTATCTGAGGAGGAAGAGTATTTTTGTTGCAATAAATGTTTAAAACATGTTAAACATGCTCGGTGGACCCCATTTATTCGACCGAAATTTGATTATAGCCTCTAAAATCACCTGTTTATGGATTTTGGTCAATTTTTGTTTGGAATTTCGAAAAAATTTCTTCTGCAAAGTTGTAGAGAATTGAATTTTCTATAAAAACTCACGAGATTCGAATTTTCTGACAAAAGGTCTATTTATTGTGAATTATTGAAGTTCAAGCTACTGAAATAATTGATTTTGGAAGTTTAAATTATTTTAAATTAGAAAAACGTTTTTATTACTTTTTCTAGAAGGTGGCATGTGGTTATTGAACTGAAATCAGATTTCAAGTGTGCGTAGAAGATTTATTATATATATTATTATTATATTAAATTTTTTCTTTTGGTGTTCTAAGCAATTTCCTATAAATAGGGTGCTTAGGTTAGAATTGAAGATTACACCGTAAATCAAGTTTTCTCTCTATATTATCGAAATGTATTCTTGTGAGTATTTTGAGTATACTTTGAGTATTGTTATACGGTGAAAGTTCAAGTCATAGCTTTATATCCTGTTTCAACTAGAAGTCTTGCCTTTCGAGGTAAGGGATATTATTTTTTTTCAGTAATGATATTATTTCTTCAATATCATTATGTCAAATATTGATCTCAAGTTTTATCAAATTTGGAAATTTTGGTGTCTGAGTTACTTATTCACGATACTCAAGACTATTCATATATACTATTAATTATTCACGAATACTAAGATTATTCATCGAAAAATAAAAATTTTCTTTTTCGTTCAAAATATCTATTGTGGATACTAGTTTTGATTGTATCCATGTTTTGATCATTCTTGAATTTTACACCACTATGATTATTTTTGAGGTATTTTTGGACGTGGATAAAACAAAGTACTAATCCTTAATCCTTAATCCTTGTCATTTTGTTTCATCGATTCGCTTTAAAAAAAAAATATTTTCATCATCCTCGGTCTTAAATGATGATATTATTGAATATCTTTGGCACCAGTAGTGCAAAGATGAATGATTTCGATGAATATCTTTGCCCAGAAGTGCAAAGATGAACAGTGTTTAGATGAACATGATTAATGGTGAATGTCCTCGCTCAGTAGTGCAAGGATGAATATATGATTCGGATATATATTGATTGATGTTACAGGATAAAAATATTGATGATGGATTGTTAAATTCATAGAAATTAGTAGATTTCATCCTCTATGTAACTCTTCTATGAATTAATATTTTCAAATTTGCAGTATTGATTTAAAACTTGTTGTCTATTTTATTCTATTAAATTTTTTCCCTGTTGAAGACTAACGATAATTTGTTCAGTATTATCTTAGTCATAATATTTTTTCTTTGGGCTAGTTGAGCTCACCCTTTTCCTTTTTGTTCCATTTTTTCTTCTCGGGAGGCGAGAATGTAGCGAGATGCAGAGTGGGGTATAGAATGATGGTTTTAAAGAGTTGTTTAGTAGTCCTCACCATTTTTTATAAAATAATGTATCAATAATTATGATGATGATTTATTTGTATGTGGATATTTTTAGATGGCAATATCGTATTTAAACTCACAGCTTTCTTTGTTGTAATAATAAAGTTGTAGTTGTTTACATGCTGGTGTATTGACAACTCAGAATGGGTGATGTATACCTATTTTGGGGGTGTCACATCTTCTGCATGTCAATGTGGTTCAATTTCTGGTGTCTTTTGTCAAGTAGATGAATATGTAGTTTAGGCAAATGGTGGATGCTTTTGAGACTCTGATTAATCTCTAATTATAGTATGATATTATTGGTGAATGGTTTTAATTGTTATGATATATGAGATTGTAACAGGTTTTTAATTGTTCTAATGTGATATTGTTGGTATGATATGGTGTGGTTGAGCAATTTTTTTTTTTTTGGCCAGAGGTGTAGTTTACAAATATAGCATTTCCATTTATTTCCAAATTCATGTTGCACAAGTTCAAGCAGAATTTCCAAATTGATTTCAACAGTTACCCCAGTAAAATTCCAAAAATAGAGCTGGGTCCAAATTGATTTCCAAATTTGCTCTGCTATATCTTGGGATGGTTTTCTTGGATCTATTGGGGTTAAAGGATGGTTTTATTTGGATCTATTTGTTTTATTTGATTGAATTTGCTCTTCTATGTCCATTGGTATTCAAAATATTTGTTTAAGTTATACCATTCTGTTGAGGTGCCTAGAGCAATAATAATAACTTTGTGCTGGGGAAGATGGAATCTCTGTTCACAGGGTGGAGACATGTATAAGTGCCACATACTACATTTTTTATTTTTTTGCTGCATCTCATTATTAAGTAATGCAGGTTTTAAAAAGATGTTTTTTTGTTTGTATTCGAAGGTTATTTGTGTTTTTATACTAAGATGTCAAGTTGCTGCTATAAGTATGCAAAGAAAGTCAGGCGAAAAAGAAAGTCAGGCTGCACCATGTTCATAAGGAGAATAAGCATTATAAAACTGTAGTTCTTTTGTTTGAGATCTTAAGTTTGTATTACAACAGCTCATGGATGCTGATCTGCCTTCGACTTTTGAAACTACAAACACCATTTTTTTCAACAGAAACATATAGAAATGTCCTGCCAAGTTTATGTACTGAACAAAAAAAAAATTGGTCGCAAAAGTCTACCAAAAAGAAACATTGATGGGCAAAAGTCTACCCAAAATCCACCATAAAATTGCAACTAACCAAACAAAAGAAAAATTACCATGAAAATGCTTAAACTCAAGCTAGATATATGAAACAGAGTACATCAGACACCAACAATTTGCAATCTCACAAAAGACCTGTTTTCAACTTCGACCATCAACTATTAAACATCACCAATAAATGACTACTACAAACTTATTCAACATCAAACTACATTGACAAGTTAAAAAAAATAGAAATCAAGCTAATGCCATTAAAATCCAACTGCATTCAATTCTCATGTTCAGTTCAACCTCTAAAGGTAATACAACCACCTGTCAATTACAACAACAAAAAGAGCCTTATAACAGCATTATTCACAGCATAAAAAGAAACAACACCACAGCTAAAGATTAGGATCTTTTGGTCCTTTCCGCAACTTGAAGAGATTTGAGAGTAGTACATGTATTCCTCTTCCATATATAGTCACTCCCATGATTACTACAATTTTGAAGGCCACTGTAAAAAAAACAAATTAATACAAAAATATAGATATACAATTGTTATTATAGCAATATTAGTAAGGTTTGTTATTACTTAAATAAAAAGATGAATAGAAAGGTTTGTGGTGTTAGAATATGAAGGTACTTAGCAAAAATGATTTGGAGAGTTGGAGTCTTGAGAGGTCTACATGTAAAATAACAGAGATGTTGGTAGGTGTCTTGTGTGTATTTAATACCTGAAACACATTAATACCACAACATAGTAAATTTTCCTCAAATACAAATATTTAAGCATTGAGCCAACTATGTTGTTGTGCTACTTTGCCTGTTGTTCGGGTTTGGGTATTAGCCAAAGAAAGGTACATAATGCTTTAATATAACATTATTTTACTTGGAGAATAGATAAAATTGAGTAAATGATTATCCTAATATAGCATTTAGCTTTAATGAATTGAGTTTATTTCTTCAATTTGGAAAGCAATCATACTGATTCTAGTAGTCCTGTACAAACTCAACAATATTTCACTAATTAAGGATGATCATTAAGGCATAAAAACCATGAAAGGAAAAACATTAAATTTTTTTGTCTCATTAACTCAATATATTCACTAATAAAAACATAAAACTTCATTCCTCTACAAAGAAGAAAAAAGCATAACATAAATTTCGGTCATTACTACCTCTTGGGCACCTTCCACGACGGCATTATTAAATTGAAACCTAAAGATGTAACCCAAAAATCACATTTTACCGCCAAATAATCCAATACCATTTTATAAAAATTTAAAATCCTTTCACTATGTTAGTTCACAAATTTACATAGAAAGCTCACAAGCTTTACTGTGAAAACTCGAAATTATACTATATTAATATGATATTCATAATCATACTTACACTACAAAAATTGCAAATTCAATTTAACACATGAAAGGCCACCCATAAATCATCACAGAAAGATCTACATAATTTGGAAATTCTTAGAGCGTAACCCAAAAATCAAAATTTCTTCGCCTAAACCCTAGATTTCATTCATTTGGTTCAAATTCTAGTAATAGAAAATACCTTGGGATACTCCTAAATCGCGAATGTTCTTGGGAGACCGAAACCACGAGATTCAGGGAGACTCCTATGAGTTTTCGGCCGGAGACCGTTTATCTCACAGCTATTTCCGGTGACTTGTGAAAGCGAGTCGCGATTCTTGGGCAAAAGAGGGACAGAGAGCACGAAAGGGAAATCAGCCGATATCCTCAAGATTGCTGTGAAAGGGAAAGCGAGGGACAGAAACCACGCTACCAGAGCTTCGCGAGTCAAGATTGCTGTGAAAAGGAAATCGTGATTTACGAGGAGAGGAAAAAGAGAGGCCAAACCTTTTTGACCCGTGTCTTTTTTTTTTCAAAGGCTCTCTTTTCTGGGCCGTTCGATATATCCCACGGCTGAGATCAGAAGTTCATTTTTTGATTAATATCCGGGAGACCGGACTAGATCTTGATTATATATATATATATAGGGGAATGATCCATAGCATCTATTTGTTATGGATCAAAAAATGGCATATAGCATCCGTACCGTCCGTTTAACAAATCGGTGGCTTTGATTTAGAATGGGAAATTGTCGTCCGCTAGTCTTACTAGCGGACGTGTTTAATCAAAATTTTGGACGTTTATGCCCCCAATTGGCCAATTCAGAGACTGTAACTTAACAATCCGCTAGACATACTAGCGGATGGATATAATACAAACAGTACAATATGTTAACCAATTGGCCAATTCCCTTCATGCACACAATACAAACGATATCCTTCCTTAACTGAAAATCCCTGCAAGTATTTCACGGATGTTACTACATCCTGCACCCAATACAAACGATATCCTTCCTTAACTGAAAATCCTAGTACATACCTACATCAATTAAAATACAACACTGCAATACCGATCTAAATCTCAGCAACATAAACGCAAATAAACGTCCGGAATACACAGCTTGTAAGTGTTCAATTAAATTACTGCAACAGTTGCTCAATTCATTTACAACAAAAAAAATGTGGTACAACCCAATTGATGTGAAATACAATACCCAAAGACATTCAATTACAACATCTGCAATACCCATCTTTCAAAGAACATAATTCAAATAAATTCTTCAATACACAAAGCAACATCAGTTCAATTAAATTCCTGCAATACCAAGTACATCAACAGTTAGTAGAGTTATCACATCCCCAATACATCATAATTTCCAAATCTTTCCAAATCATATTTGAAATCCAAATCAAATCAAGATTTGTCAAATTTCAAATTTTAGCAAATCAAATATATCAACTTCCAAATTCTAGCAAATCAAAAATATAAAATTCCAAATTCTAAGACATTTTACTATTCAATGGGTTGCAAAAGCCTCCCGGTGTAAAAAACCATAATCGAGATTTGAACTCTACACTCTTTAGGAATCACAATCGTAAACAGAAATAAATCGTTTTAACATATGCTAAATGTTTTGTCTGCAATGGAATTGTACCATGAAAATAATTTTTTATTGTAAGGGGCATACACAATGCAATTGGAAGTAGAGCAGATTCAACTGAAAGTAGACCATCTACAAATCCAATAATGGGTGTTCTAAGTAGAAAATCAGATAATCTTACCCATGTTCACTTGCATTCACAAATCACGATACATAACAACTAAAATTAGCAGGATTACCAAAAACACCCAACTAAGTCATAGCTACTGAGATTTCAACCAAACAGAAAATCAAATCAAACAAACCAAACTAAGAAAAATTTAAACCATCAAAAGTACACAGAGCACATTCAAAAAAGCTAAGCTTTATATCAGCTATAAGAAATATTGCATGTCAGTATCACTGTTAACGAAAACTAACCAGATCAATTTTCTGTCTTCATTTCAAATATCAATTCAACAATGCTATTAAAGATTCTCCAGAACAAAGAAGGATTTACATGAATAAACAACACCACACAATTGATAAAATTTCAGGAAATCAGATTGCTTGCAAATTAGCTCTCCAAGATCTATGCATATATTCAGTCATTGTCAATTCCATTTTCCAAAAAATTAAAACAAAAAACATGTCTTGTGACGCCCCCAAAATAGGTCCATTCCATCCAACCTATTCTGAGTCACCAAATACATGGTACAGAAAACAACAACAACTTTATTACAACAATTCTCGTGCAAAATACAACAACATAAATGCTGTGAGTTTTGATACAAATATATACCAACTGTGACTCACATCCCAACCTTGGATAGTACGTCACAATGGCACCTTACATAAAGGTATAGTCAAAAACTGTTTTAGAAATTAGAATCTTTGGAAAGTGCTCAATGTAAGACCCCGAATTTTATGAAATAAAAGTATTCAATTTTTCTTATAATTACTATTCAGTAAATGGTTAAATTGATAAAAGTTAAATTTAAGGGTGATATATGATTATATGAGGAGGAAGAGTATTTTTGTTGCATTAAATGATTAACACATGTTTTGTGTGTCGGTGGACCCCATTTCTTGACTGAAATTTGATTATAGCATGTAAAATCGTCCGTTTATGGATTTCGGTCAATTTCGGTTTGGAATTTGGAAACACTTTCTTCTGCAAAGTTGTAGAGAATTGAATTTCCTAAAAAATATCTTGAGATTCGAATTTTATGATAAAAGAGCTATTTATTATGAATTATTGAAGTTCCGTGGTTCCGAAATAATTGATTTTTGAAAGTTTTAATTAATTTTAATAACAAAAACGTTTTTGTTATGTTTGGGGGCCCCACTGGTGGTTGAGATTAGCTAAAATCAGTTGTTAAAAGTGTGCGTAAGAAAATTTTATAAATAAAATATTATTATATTTAATTTTCTGCTTTGGTGTTCTGAGCAATTTCCTATAAATAGGGTGCTTAGGTTAGAATTGAAAATCACACCGTAAATCAAGTTTTCTCTCTATATTATCGAAAGTGTATTCTTGTGAGTATTTTGATATCTTGAGTGTTGCTTTATCTGCAAGTTCGTTCGCTCATTTATTATTCGGAAATCTTCGCTCTTTTGAGGTAGGGGATCATGTAAGGGATTGTAAGGGGAGATTATTTTCTTCATAAATGATATTATTTCTTCAATATCATTATCTTGAAATATTGGTTTAAACTTTTTATCAAATTTGGAACTTTTTCATGTAAGGGTTACTTATTCATGAGTTCTTATTCATGAGTTACTATTTATGAGTTACTATTCACGAGTTCTTATTCATGAGTTCTTATTCACGAGTTACTATTCACGATTTACTATTCATGAGTTACTTATTCACAATTTACTATTCATGAGTTCTTATTCACGAGTTACTTATTCATTTAGTTATTATTCATGAGTTACTATTCACGGGTATTATTCACTACAAAATTGGTTTCTTTTTCTAACCAAATTATAGTTGATTTATGAATATTACTCTGGAGATTAAAACTATGTATTGATTATATTGATTTTATTATCATATATAACATTTTTATAACCCTGATGTTGAAATTCTCTTTGACTTGAGTGTAAAGATGGGTAAAGTATTGGTATGATCGTGACTATGAGTTCTCTTTGGCCAGTAGTGAAAAGCTGAATTATTGACTAGTATGATCATGACCATTGAATTTACAATGGAATATTTTTAGCTTAAGTGCAAGGTGAATTGATCAACATGGTTATAATTATGGTTTATATAAATTCTGAAATGATTATGTATTTCTTTGAGATATGAATATCTTTGGCCTGTAATGCAAAGATGACATGTTGTTGAATATCTTTGACCAGTAGTGCAAAGATGAACTGTTGATGAATATCTTTGGCCCGTAGTGCAAAGATGAATTTATTAGTAGGATTATGAACATGAACTGTGATTTGGTATAACCATGATCTTTGATATTTCAGGTGATGAAAATTAACTTTGTCCTGGATGAGGAAATGAATTTAAAACTACAATTACGATTATGAGTTATACACGTGATTGTGGACATGAATTGTTGATTGATGTTACAGGGATAAAACATTGTTGGTGGATTTTTAACAGGGAGAAGATAATAGATTTTATGGTCTATTTGACTCTTCTAATGAATTGCTCGTTCCGCTGCAACTATGGTTGAAAAGTTTTATCATCTACCATATGTTCTAAATCTCTGATTTATTACTGTTGAAGGCTATTGATAATTTATTTATCTTTATTCATAATACTCTTTACTGAGCTAGTTGTGTTCACCCTTTTGCTTCACAATTCCTTTCAGGTAATACGAGTGTAGCTGGGTCTAGCGGGGGTAATAGAGGAATAGAATGGTGGTCTATAGCTATTGAGGTTCTCCCTAAATAGGTGAGGCGAACCCAACTTTGGAAGGGTGTTTTGTCACTATCATATAAGATGTCTAATGACATACAACCTCGAGTCATCATAAGACAGGAATGTGCTCATCCACTTGCTGAGTATATTTACAAGCACTACCTATATAATCTTGGTGTTTGTTTGTAGTATAATACCCAATTAGAGACAGTGGAGATAAAGATATGTCAGGAGAAGACTCACCATTGGGAAGAATATGATAGTAATTTTCTCGTTTTTCTTTGGGGTCTATTGGGTCAACCAAGGATAATTCTGTGGCCATATGATATCTATCATAACTTAGACGCATGGCCTCCCATGTACGAAGGTTTTCTTGATCACTTCCCAAAGATTTTAATTTCTAAAACAGTTTTTGACTATACCTTTATGTAAGGTGTCATTATGAGGTGTTGTCCACGGTTGGGACATGAGACATAGTTGGTATATATTTGTATTTAAACTCACAGTTTAAGTGTTGTCGTATCTTGCACGACAATTATATTAATAAAGTTGTAATTATTTTCTGTACCATATATTTGGCGACTCAGAATGGGTTGGATGGAATGGACCTGTTTTGGGGGCGTCACACTCAAGGAAACCTTCGTATATGGGAGGCCATTCGTCTATGTTATGATAGATATCATATGGCCACAGAATTATCCTTGGTTGACCCAATAGACCCCAAAGAAAAACAAGAAGATTACTATCATATTCTTCCCAATGGTAAGTCTTCTCTTGACATATCATTATCTCCACTGTCTCTAATTAAGAATTATACTTCAAACAAACACCAAAATTATATAGGTAGTGCTTGTAGATATACTCAGTAAGTGGATGTGCACAACTCAGTCTTATGATGACACGAGGTTGTATGTCATTAGACATCTTGTATGATAGTGGCAAAACACCCTTCCAACGTTGGGTTCGCTTCACCCTATTTGATTCACCAAATATAACTATTAAATGATGTATACAACACCTTTCTATCTTTGCCAAGGAGAACCTCCACATACTAGAGACCACCGTTCTATTTTCACATTTTCGCTCAATTCAAATTTACACTCTTATTTACCGAAAAGGAATTGTGAAGCAAAAGGGTGAAAGCATAACTAGCCCAAAGAAAGAATATCATGACTAAAGATAATTAAATTATCAATAGCCTTCATCAATAATAAATCGTAGATTTAGAACATATGGTAGATGATAAAACTTTTCAACCATAGTTACAAATGAAAGAGCAATCCATTAGAAGAGTCAAATAGACCATAAATTCAATTATCTTCTCCACATTAAAAGTCCACCAACAATGTTTTATCCCTGTAACATTAATCAACAGTTCCTTTCCACAATTATATGAATAACTCATAATCATAATTGTAATTCTAAATTCTCTTCGTATCCGGGATTTAAGATAATTTTCATCACATGTCTTTACCTGAAACATCAAAGATCATGGTTATACCAAATCACAGTTCCTGTTTATAATCATACTAATAAATTCATCTTTACACTACGGGCCAAAGATATTCGTGAACAGTTCATCTTTGCATTACTAGCCAAAGATATTCAACAACATATCATCTACAGTCCAAAGATATTCATATCTCAAAGAAATATATAATCATTTCAAAATCTATATAAACCATAATTATAACCATGTTGATCAATTCACCTTTGCACTTAAGCTAAAAATATTCAATTCAGAATTCAATGTGGTCATGATCATACGGATCACAATTCATCTTTGCCTTCATGGCAAAAAGAGAACCCATAGTCATGATCATACCAATAATCTACCCATCTTTACACTTAAGTCAAAGAGAAATTTCTTCACCAGGATTATAAAAATGTTATATATGATAATAAAAACAATATAATCAACATATAGATTTAATCTCAAAAGTAATATTCATAACTCAACTATAATTTGGTCAGAAAAAGAACCAATTTTGTCGTGAATAGTACCCGTAAATAGTAACTCATGAATAGTAACTCGTGAATAGTAACTCCTGAATAGTAACTCGTGAATAGTAACCCCGACACAAAAAGGTAGAACTTCCACAATAAATTCCATACCAATATTTCGGTATAATGATATTGAAAGAATAACATCATTACAAAAAAAATATCCATTACAATCCCTTAAAATCCCTTACCTCAAAAGAGCATCACTTCTGACCGGATATCGGATATGACTCTGAAGGAAACTTGCATTGATGAATAGCAACTCACCATGTATCTAAATACTCACAAAATACACTCGATAATCTAGACAGAAAAATAGAGAAAACTTATGAATTTTGGTGTGATTTTCAATTCTAATTTAGCCCTCTATTTATAGGAAAATGATAGACTTCAAAGGCAGACTTGACTGCTTGGCGATGGCTTTACCTGCTACTATTCCACCCACCAAAAATCAGCCATCTTCCCCAACAACCAAAAGTGGGGTCCACTCAATTCTAGAATTTTCCACCAAAACCTAATTTCTGAGTCAGTTACCTCTTAAAATTCATAATAAATTATACGCTCATTTTTAACGGTTCAAAATTTGTGGACATATACTCAACTTATATATGTATAAAATATCCAAATATTACAACGATCCAACAGTTGGATTAAATATTATAACTCACACAATAAAGCTGTAAGAACACCGATTTGATCTTTTAATACCTCCAATCAACCAAAATACTGATAAAACACCTCAACATTAACTCCTTCATTTATAACCACATAAATAAACCCATCATTTATATCCACATCAAATAAATATTTCCTTATTATATAAATCAATAATTAATTATTCATAAATAATATTACGAGAATCACAATTATAATGACCAGTAGTTCCTGTGAAAGAGGGGCTTTTTCGATAAGGATTTCTCCTTCGACGTGCAATTAGGTGACCAAACCTCTCCTCGATGAACTTTCTAGACATTGTCAATAATGCTATCTAATAATATTATTCAAATAATATAAATTATTGATCGATAATGGAAAATCTTCACATGCGATGACAATTATTGAAATAACAATAATATAAAATATCAACACAACAATTATTGAATCAATAAAATAAAATATTGAACAGTAATTACTGTAACAATTATTGAGTAGTGCCTTCTTATGTAAGAATCAATAATTCATCAATACTGTGCAATACCGTGTGCTACTGTGCAACCACACGTATTACTGTATTTTAACCACTGGGTATTCCAACAGTGTTAACGGTAACAACTACGCCATTATTCAATTTTTTTTATTTTCTTCTTCCGACAGTTATCCGTTATGGGGCCCACAAATAGTTGCGCCGTCATAAGAATATTCCCCGACAGAAAGAATATTTTATGACCAAACGAATATTTCCCGACAATAATGAATACTTTATAACCACTTGCATATTTTGAAAAAAATCCATATATCACCCTTAACTTTAACTTTTATCAATTTAACCATTTACTGAATAGAAAAATTGAATACTTTTATTGCATAAAATTCAGGGTCTTACAATCTCCCCTCCTTATGAAATTTCGTCCACGAAATTTGCGTACCTGGTATTTCAAAGAGTTGAGAATACCTTACTTTCATTTCAGATTCCATCTTCACTGTCCTTATGATTTCTCCATTGCTCATCTCCTGTATTTCAGATATCATTCTAGAATACAACTTCAAAACAAGGGTGAATTGAACAAATTAACATATCACATAATATCCCCATATTATGACTGACCAACAAATAAGCTTAGGTAGGACACACTAGCGAAGGATTTACTCATTTCTCCCCTCCTAGTTCTATTCCCCTATCTCCGCCAGAGATCATATCCCTAAGCTCTGATACCAACTGTGATAAATGTCCCATCGATGGACAAAGACCTCACATTGGTACTATCGATTGCCACTACATGAATCAGGCGTCACCTACGGAGAGTCTGGCTTCGGTGCATCCCCCATCAACAGGAAGTCACCAGCGAGAGGCTCGGGGCTCTTTACTTATAGCTATGATACCAACTGTGACTCACATCCCAACCTTAGATAGCACGTCATAATGGCACCTTACATAAAGGTATAGTCAAAAACTGTTTTAGAAATTAGAATCTTTGGAAAGTGCTCAAGGAAACCTTCGTACATGGGAGGCCATGCGTCTAGGTTATGATAGATATCATATGGCCACAGAATTATCCTTGGTTGACCCAATAGACCCCAAATAAAAACAAAAAGATTACTATCATATTCTTCCCAATGGTAAGTCTTCTCCTGACATATCATTATCTCCACTGTCTCTAATTGAGAATTATACTTCAAACAAACACCAAGATTATATAGGTAGTGCTTGCAGATATACTCAGTAAGTGGATGTGCACAACCCAGTCTTATGATGACACGAGGTTGTATGTCATTAGACATCTTGTATGATAGTGGCAAAACACCCTTCCAACGTTGGGTTCGCCTCACCCTATTTGATTCACCAAATATAACTACTAAATGATGTATACAACACCTTTCTATACTACTTAGGGAGAACCTCCACAGCTAGAGACCACCGTTCTATTTCCCCGTTACCCTCGCTCGACCCAGCTACACTCTTATGTACCTGAAAAGGAATTGTGAAGCAAAAGGGTGAGCACAACTAGCCCAGTAAAGAATATCATGACTAAAGATAATTAAATTATCAATAGCCTTCATCAGTAATAAATCAGAGATTTAGAACATATGGTAGATGATAAAACTTTTCAACCATAGTTGCAGCGGAAAGAGCAATCTATTAGAAGAGTCAAATAGACCATAAAGTCAATTATCTTCTCCACATTAAAAGTCCACCAACAATGTTTTATCCCTGTAACATTAATCAACAGTTCCTTTCCACAATTATATGAATAACTCATAATCATAATTGTAATTCTAAATTCCTCTTCAGTATCCGGATTTAAGATAATTTTCATCACATGTCTTTACGAAACATCAAAGATCATGGTTATACCAAATCACAGTTCCACTTTTATAATCATACTAATAAATTCATCTTTTGCACTCACGGGCCAAAGATATTAAATCAACAGTTCATCTTTGCACTATTGGCCAAAGATATTCAACAACATATCATCTATTGTGCCAAAGATATTCATATCTCAAAGAAATATATAATCATTTCAAAATCTATATAAACCATAATTAAAACCATGTTGATCGATTCACCTTTGCACTTAAGCTAAAAATATTCAATTGTAAATTCAATGGTCATGATCATACGGTCCACAATTCATCTTTGCACCATCTTGGCCAAAGAACCCATAGTCATGATCATACCAATAATCTACCCATCTTTACACTTAAGTCAAAGAGAAATTTCTTCACCAGGATTATAAAAATGTTATATATGATAATAAAAACAATATAATCAACATATAGATTTAATCTCAAGAGTAATATTCATAACTCAACTATAATTTGGTCAGAAAAAGAACCAATTTTTGTCATGAATAGTAACTCGTGAATAGTAACTCATGAATAGTAACTCGTGAATAGTAACCCCGACACAAAAAGGTAGAACTTCCACAATAAAATCCATACCAATATTTCGGTAGAATGATATTGAAAGAATAACATCATTACAAAAAAATATCCCTTACAATCCCTTAAAATCCCTTACCTCAAAAGAGCATCACTTCTGACTGGATATCGGATATGACGCTGAAGGAAACTTGCACTGATGAATAGCAACTCACTAAGTATCTAAATACTAACAAAATACACTCGATAATCTAGAGAGAAAAAGAGAGAAAACTTATGAATTCTAGTGTGATTTTCAATTCTAACTTAGCCCTCTATTTATAGGAAAATGTTAGCACGCCGAAGCAGACTTGACTTGCTACCTGATGGCTTTACCTGCTACTATTCCACCCACCAAAAATCAGCCATCTTCCCCAACAACCAAAAGTGGGGTCCACTCAATTCTAGAATTTTTCACCAAAACCTAATTTCCGAATCAGTTACCTCTTAAAATTCATAACAAATTATACGCTCATTTTTAACGGTTCAAAATTTGTGGACATATACTCAACTTATATATGTATAACATATCCAAAAATTACAACGATCCAACGGTCGGATTAAATATTATAACTCACACAATAAAGCTGTAAGAACACCGATTTGATCTTTTAATACCTCCAATCAACCAAAATACTGATAAAACACCTCAACATTAACTCCTTCATTTCTAACCACATAAATAAACCCATCATTTATATCCATATCAAATAAATATTTTCTTATCATATAAATCAATAATTAATTATTCACAAATAATATTACATAATCACAATTATGACAACCAGGCCGTTCCCAAGAAAGAGGGGGCTTTCCGATAAGGATTTCTCCTTATCATGCCGCAATTAGGTGACAAACCTCTCTCGATGAACTTTCTAGACATTGCCAATAATGCTATCTAATAATATTATTCAAATAATATGAATTATTGATCCGATAATGGAAAATATGCAAATGACAATTATTGAAACAACAATAATATAAAATATCAACGCAAACAATTATTGAATCAATAAAATAAAATATTGAGCAATAATTACCGTAACAATTATTGAGTAGTGCCTTTCTTATGTAAGAATCAATAATTCATCAATCTTCGCAATACCAGGTGTCTTCTTACAATGCAACCACGGCGTATCGTATTTTAACCACCGAGTATTCCAACGGTGTTAAGCGGTAACAACTACGCCGTTATTCAATTTTTTATTTTTTCTTCCGGCAGCTTATCCGTTATGGGCTCAAAAATAATTGCTGCGTCGTATGAATATTCCCCGACAGAAAGAATATTCCACGACCAAACGAATATTCCCCGACAATAATGAATACTTTATAATCACTTGCGTATTTTGAAAAAAAATCCATATATCACCCTTAACGTTAACTTTTATCAATTTAACCATTTACTGAATAGAAAAATTGAATATTTTTATTGCATAAAATTCGGGGTCTTATACAAGAAAAGAGAGGTAACCTACTAGATTATGCAAAAATAAGTCTAAGTTAACCAAAACCCTAAGAACTTGGAAGGCTAAAACAATTTACTAGATTATTAGTGCTTTGTTGAAGTTTCAATGCCAATTAGAGCTACAATTAGTTTTTAGAAGCTCCTGACCTCCTATATGCCGAACCAAAAATAGCATCAGAGATTCATAGTATAGTTTCGACCAAGAATTAATGGAGAATCACCTCACCTTCTGATTTTGGAGGTTAAATAACAAACTTACCGATTAAATATGCCAAACTTGTTGTCGATTTGTTGTATTTTGCTTACAGGTTCTAGCCGATTACCCAATTCGGCCGATTAATGTATTTTGCTTCTAGGTTTAAACAATTTACCCAATTCAAGATCGTAGGCGTATTACCTTTGTTACCTTACCCAATTCGCCTTTGTAGCATTCATGGATTTTTGAATTTTCTTTTTTGACTAGCGGATCTTTGGTATCAATCGAATAAATGGGGGGCATAAGGGTCTTAATTTTAGTATAACCACGTCATTAGTAATACTAGCGGATTACTATCGTGTTCCATAATGAGATCTCACCCATTCATTAATTACACAGACGGTATAGATGGTATATGCCACTTTTTGATCCATAGCAAATAGATCTTATGCTTCATTCCCTATATATATATATATATATATATATATATATATATATATATATATATATATATATATATATATATAGCGGATCAGTCCGGACTCCGGACACGATAAAAAACGAACCCAATTTTTTTTTTTGTTTTTTTAAAACAACTAAAAAAATATTTAATATTTTATGGAACTGAAATTTTTCCATAATACAATATTTTGGGGGTGATTTGGATATCTATACCAAAAAATGATGGTACAGTCTGCACAGACTGTACATACATGTTTTATTATATGTATATATATTTGTGATGGCATCATTTGTGTATTTCTTACATTTTTTTAGTTTAAGAATTAATCTTACTTATATTACTTTTATATGGGCTTTGATTGAAAATTAGTCCGAAAGTCGTAATTTTATTCAGGCCGAACATTCTTATCATTATAGGCCCAACAGACCGAAGACCCAAATTCGAATCCGAAAATTTTCAATTTAAACAAGCTGGATATAGGAAGCCTGATTGAACATCTTATTTACAAATATGATGGGTGAATAAACAAATTTGCACAGAAAAAGTGAGCAAAAGTTGGAGGACTAAAAAGAATATCATTATTAAGAAGACACAAAACCAACATGAATTGTTGGTTGTTTCAAATAGAAAACAGGGAGCACTATTTTCACATGTGCTTTTAATATTTTCACAATGTTCCTTCCCACGTGCATGAAGATGAGACCCGAGACCACGTTTTCCAATATATGTGGAAATATCAGTTTCCGATAGAAAATCTAAAATCTTCAACATTTATTCAAACTAAAAAAAACAAACTAACTAATGTTTTCCCAATAACACTTGATTCACTAATTTGTCCAGATTCTTGGATGATTATCCATCCAAAGCAATGGCCACTTCAATTTTTGTCTTCCAATCTTTAGCATTAATTTTTAACTTCCTTCCATCAACTCTTTCAGACTCTCGGCCAAATTAACATCCTTATGATCAATCTCCAACCCAAAGCCCCAATCATTGCAACAACTCCTACACGTCATCATATGTTCCCCATAAAAGGCCAACTAATCATCGTAACCCCATCAGAAATGATTTCCCAGCCGTAGTGCGTTAAAACCCCTCCGGTTGGTTGCCGCGTGATTTAGCACTTTCTCTTGTTCGCACCAGCTTTTATCTTGCGTCGATCCATTAATAATATTTCTTCAATGAACCCGGGTGGTAAAATTAATTCCCCAAGGAATGATCCATAAAAAGGGATAGCGGCTATTAGCTAATCCCTATGCAAGCTCCACAATCTGTTCAGGTGTGACTGTGTTGTAGGGCCAAAACTAATATAAACCACAATCCCATATAGTGTGTCCAATCAACTTTGCATTCTCTTCGGTGTTTCTATAACATTGTAACGGAAGAGGGTCGATACTAAAAACTCGACGAAACATGGAGGAAAGAGAATGTAATGCATCTTTTTCCAAGACTTCAAAAGTGTGGAAAATTAGTTTTGATGCTTTAAAGGTTCTTTTTTAGCTTCTTTAACACTACAATCTAGAGGAAATCAATATTTTCACCTTGTATAAACTTGGGGAGGTCTCTTATAGGAGTGTCTCTGTGTTCGGGAATAAAATTAACTAGGGTGTCTAAGGGGCTGTTTGATTAGCATTGAATGGCTAAATGACTGACTGATTCAGTTATTCAGTGCGTTTGTTTAGAATAAAAATTATCTGAATGGCTGAATCGGTCATTCGTTCAGACGATTTGAGTTGAATGGCTAAGTTTCATTTAGATTCATATTCAACTCATTCAGATTCAAATTAAGATTCAGATTAATTCAGGTTTTATCAAACACCCCCTAAGTGCTTATTTCTATGTTCCTCACTCACATATGTGGAATGACTGACAGGGAATTGTTATTTCCACAAAGTAAAATTAAAATTTTTACAAGTTCTCACTCACATGAATGTGGATCCATTTACTATTCATATGAAAAGAGTCTTTTAGAAATATCGATTTTCCTTATGGAAATATTAATTCCATTTGAAAAACATAATGTACGTACTGTTGATTTATATCCTTTGTGATTTTAACGATGACTGTGAGACCCCGAATTTTATGAAATGAAAGTATTCAATTTTTTTATAATTATTATTTTATTTAGTAAATGGTTAAATTGATAAAGGTTAAAGTTAAGGGTGACATGTAAAAATTTTACAAAGTAAGCAAGTTGATATAAAATATTCGATTGGTCGGGAAATATTCGTTTTAACAGGGAATATTCGTACGACGACATAATCATTGGTGGAACCCACAACAGAAATATTGTCGTAGTTAGAAAATGACATAAATATCTTTTTATAAAAATAACTAAAAAGTTTTTACCGTTAAACTGTTGAACTACCGGTAGTAAAAGTAAAGATGTCGTGGTTGCATAAGTAGTACACACAGTATTGATTATTGATGTTTACGTGAGAAGTCACTCAATTATACTCAATTATTGCTACGATAATTACGATAATATCTCTCATATTATTGATTCAATTATTTTCACAGTATCATCTGCATAATATTTTATATTATTAAATCAATAATTGAGACGAAAAAGTTATTCATATTATTATATGCAATATTGACAATGTCTAGAAAGTTCTGTCAAGGAGAGGTTTGGTCACCTAATGAATAGGGAGAAATCCTTATCGGAAAGCCTCCTCTTTCTTGGGAATGATCTGGTTGTTAAATATTGTGAGTTATAATATTAATGATAAATAAGTTCGTATTGATTAAAGATGAAATTGATATTTTCATTATGTTGGGATTATTAGTGTTAATGAAAATCAACATCTATTTCGATAATATTTGATGTCTGAAGGTTATATTGACCAATCGGGTAATTAATCGAATAAATAAGCAATTAATTGCTATTAATTCACATGCTTATAACTATTTGTTCACATGTATGTACTATTGATTCACATGCATGTACTATTAGGGGAGGTGGTGCAAGATTAATAATACTTACATGACTAAATTAAAAATGGAGGTATAGATGAAGGTACTATACTGTAATTATTTTTTTCACATGTTTAGAACTATTGATTCACATGATTGTATTATTGATTCACATGATGTACTATTAGGGGAGGTGGTGCAAGTTTGATAATACTTGTAGGACTAAATTAAAAATGAAAGAAAAGATGAAGGAATTATACTATAATATTGCGAGCCCCAAAATGTGCAATTATCGAAACTATGTTTTCCTATAAATAGAAGCTCATTCTTCTTTCATTCTCACCAATTCACTAAGACTCACAAAAGCAATTATAGAGAGAGAAGCTATAGAGAGAAAGAAGAAGAAAAGTCTGCTACTTCACTATTCCAGTATCCAGTCTTCTTCTGAGATAAGGGGTATTATTTATTTCATATTCAGAAGAGATATTATTTTTCGTATTCGTATGGATATTATCTTCGTTCAATATTCGTATAAAATAATATTTTCTTCCATACTCTGTAGTATGTAAGTAATATTATTTCATTTTGTATTCCTACTTCTACACTCATCTTGTTGAAGTATTGCTTCTATACTCCGTGTAGAATATCCTTGATATGTGCACTTCATCCAGTATCTTTTCATAGAAATATTATTCTGAGCTTTTTTGATAATTATTGATCTTTTTATGCCGGAATACTATTCACGAGTTACTATTCATGAGTTACTATTTACTGGTTACTATTCACCCAGTTACTATTCACTCGAATATTATTCATTCGGGTATTTGGGACACTTTTCATGCTGGGGTACTATTCACGAGGTACTATTCCCGAAGTACTATTCACGGGGTACTATTCACCCAAAGATATATTTCTTTTATGGCCAAATTATTTTTGATACATGAATATTATTCTTGAATTTTACTCCACAAAGCAGTATCATGTTGACAATTTAGATATTTTTAAACTCTGGATAAATTTAAAGTCTTTAATATTTATCCTTAATTTTGTTTGATTAATTCTTATATCATTGTCATCATCCTCATGCTTATATTGTGATGAAAGTCATATGTGGCTTACGTGCATAGATAGAATATTGATTGGTATGATTATGACCATGGATTATTCAGTATAATCATGACCGTAATGTTATAAATGATGTGGTAAAAGTCATCATTGGCCCGTAGTGCATTGATGGACAATTGTTGGTATGATTATGACCAGGGATTATTCGGTATAATCATGACCATTGATGATTACATGATTATCCTTGGCCCGTAGTGCATGGATGATTCGATGATGTGGTTTATTTATTAAGCTGAGTCTCAGCGATAAAATTGATGATAAACTTTTTAAATCATAGAAGATAGTAGATATCATACTCTACTTGACTCTTCTAATGGATTGCTTGTTCCGCTGCAGTTGTTGATCTAAAACTTGTTATCTATTGTATTCTATTAGTTGTTATACTGCTGAAGGCTAAGGATAATTTATTCTGTATTATCTTAGTCATAATATTTCTTACTGGGCTAGTTGAGCTCACCCTTTTTCTTTCATTGTTCTCTTTAAGAAATGAGAACGTAGACGGGACTAGTGTGACAACCCCAAAATTAGGTATACATCACCCATCTTGGGTCGTCAGATACATGGTACAAAATTCAAATACAACTTACTAATACAATCTGCTGGGTACAATACGACAAAACATAATCATTAGTTTGAATACAATTATTGTCTACTAGAGATTATACAAACTCAAAAGGAGTCCTCATTATAATTATTAACACACTATTTCACATAATAGTGAGGACTACTAATGCTATCCTTCCGGACCGTCACTCCGCTTCCCGACTAGTCCCTACTATGTTCTCATTTTTCAAAGAATACGGTGAAAGAAGGGTGAGCTCAACTAGCCCAAGAAGAAATATTATGACTAAGATAATGCGAATAAATTATCATTAGTCTCCAACAATGTTAAACCGATAAAATATAATAGACATCAAGTTTAATCTGCAATGAACAAGTAATCCATTAAAAGAGTCAAGTAGAAAATAAAATCTACTATCTTTTATGATTAAAAAGTTTTTCATCATCATTATCGCTAAGACTCAAAATTTTAATAAATATTCCACATCATCGAATCACCCTCGCACTACTACCAAGGATATTCTTTAGTATCACGACCACAATTATCCATGCACTACTGCCAAGAATATTTGTGTATTCATTAATGGTCATGATCATGCCAACAACTGGCCATCAATGCACTACGGGCCAATGAGAACTTTTATCACATCATTTGTAACATTATGGTCATGATTACACCGAATAATCCCTGGTCATAATCATACCAAGTCCATCTATGCACTACATGTGCCACGAGATGACTTTCAACATAATATAAACATGAGGATGATGACAATGATATAAGAATTCAATAAAACAAGTTCAAGAATTAATTTATCTAGGAACTAATAACGTCCAAATTGTCAACATGATACTTTTTTGTGGAGTAAAATTCAAGAATGCTCAGAAGAATATTTCCACGAAAAGATACTGGATGAAGCACAAATATAAAGGATATTCCACTAATTTCATGGAGTATAGAAGTCAAAACTTTAACCAACTGAGTATAATAACGAATCGAATAACAAAAGAAATCACCATGCATGCAGATTGCACATGATAAAAGTTATTCCAACAGAATAATAAGTGGCGGAACGTGTCGTGCAAAATTTTCACCGATGGGATGTTCCAATGAATAATAAAAAGCGGAACCAGTCCGGTAAAAACGCATGCATGTGATATTCCAATGGAATAATAATAAAGAGCGAAACCAGTCCCGGCAGTAAACGATGTAAACAGGATATTCCAATGTAATAGTAAAGACAGAATGATAGAAGAATGTCACCAAGTATAGGGTAGACCGCGTATACAGGTTATTCCAACAGAATAATAAGCAATGGAATAACAACAGTTCTCTTCATGAATAAGAAAGAATAACACCCATTACCGTAAAAGAACTGAATATAAGAGTAGTTAAGTAGCAGAAATCTTTTCTTCTTTCTCTCTATAATTTTCTCTCTCTAGAGTTTCAGTGAATTCGTAAGAAAATAATGAAGGAATGAGCTTCTATTTATAGAAAAATGGACTGCATAGTAACTAACTCATGAACGGTCCAAATTGATTTACTTTAATCTGACGGTCCATATTTAAAACAAAATCTTTTAAATAAAATATAATATATTCTATTTATAATCTAATAAAACGAATAACTTTATAAAAGATTTTACTATGCAAACACTATTCTATTACGCATAGTATTGCATAGTGTCTGCATAGTGTTTTGCATAGAAAAATCTTTTTATATAAAACAAGATACTTTTATAAAGTTATCTGTTTTATTAAACAATAATTAGAATATATTATATTTTATTACTATGCAACCGCTGCTTTTATTGTATTTTTTTAACACCCGGGTGTTTCAACGATTAACAGTAAAACTTCCTACCGTTATTTTCATAAAGTATTTTGTCGTTTTTCTCAATCCGACAATAATTCCGTTATGGGGTCCACCAATGATTGTGCCGTTGTACTAATATTCCTCGTTAAAACTAATATTCCCCACCAATCTAATAATATTATATAACAACTTACGACTTTTTGCAAAATTTATAAATATTACCCACAACTATTATATCAATTTCACTCCATAATATTCAAAAATAATATTTATAGAAAATTCATCTTTATTCAAAAAGTTGGGGTTTTACAACTAGTCGAGAAACAGAGTGACGGTCCGAGATGGTGGCTATAGTAGTCCTCACTATTTTATGAAATAGTGTGATAATAAATGTAATGAGGACTTCATTTGAGTTTGAATACTGTCTATGAGACAATATGCGTGTAAAAACTCTAAGCTACGTTGTTGTCGTATTGTATAAAAGAAGCTTGTATTTGATTTATGTAACATGTATTTGGCGACTCAAAATGGGTGATGTATACCTATTTTGGGGGCGTCACAATGACAATTTACTTAATTGGGTTTGTGATTCGTTTAATGGCCCTGATTATTTTGTTTGTGTTGGTTTAAAATGTTGATTTCTTATTGACCCAATTTGGAATTATAGTCCATTAGAATCTTTCTACTAGATCTAGGTAATTAATGAAACACTTAGGATTGCATGGAAAGTTTTATGGCCCACAAGTTTTAAAATTCAAGACAGTGCTTTGCTGGAAAGTTTTATTCATTTTATCTTGTCTACAACTCTAATATTGATATGTTATTCAAATTGAAAAGGATTCTAATAAGGAAAATATGGTTTAGATATAAACTACTTTGGAATGAAACATACTTTATAACCTTTTTGACTCTTTTATATATATATATATATATATATATATATATATATATATATATATATATATCATTGGAAGCTTATATAAGATCTTATACATAGACACTTTTATCTAGAGCTTTCAAAATTTATTTTACAGCAATCCATTGTAATATTGTCTTTAAATTTTTTTTGGCTGGAACAACAAAGTGAGAACTTCAACTTTTGAAAGTTCAGAATGAAGATCTATCTCAATCGAGACCCATGGGAATGGTGGTTAGTTGAAAATGGACATGTCATCTCGAGGCATGATGATGGTAGACCCAAGAGCCTCATGGAAATGGATGCAAATGAGTCTTATATGCTATGAGGTATCTTATTACCTTAAAGCCATGAACATGTTATTGAGTGGTATGGTTCAAGCTAAAATAGATAAAGTCTCTGCATGCAATACAACAAAAGAAATATGGGACACAATTATTATGAGTCATGAAGGAACCATCAAGGTGAAGGAAGTCAAGTTAAGTATGTTGATGCAATAATATGAGCTTTTCAAGTTAGAAAAGAATGAATCTATCAAAGAAGCTCAAGCTAGATTCCTTACTATGATGAATTCACTATGTATGGTCGGCCGAAAAATTGATCAAAGGGAAATAAACAAAAAGCTACTTAGAGTCATGCCTAAACGATTTGCACCAAAGGTTACAAATCTTCAAGATTAAACGACAATTAGTACCATGGAAATTTTCATCTTATTTGGAGAGATTGGAGAATTTGAAAATCAACTAAAAAGATATGATGAAGAAGATGAGGCACCAAAAAAGAAAACTTTAGCTTTACAAGCTGAAAGTTACATGGAAGGTGATGATGAAGACTCTGATGAGGAAATAGCTATGATGATTCAAAAATTGTGAGAGCTAATTAGAAAGAAGAACAAATCTAAGTTTCAAGGTAAAATATTCGACAACAAGGAAGACTTCAAGCAAAAGCCACAAGAGGAAACCTGTTTTGAATGTGGAAGGTCAAGTCACTTTAAAAGAGATTGTTTCCAACTAAAAAAGGAAGAACAAAGCAAATAAATCAAAAGGGAAGTCATTAATGACATGGAGTGACGATGAATCTGATCATGAAGATCAAGACGATAAAATTGCTCAACTGTGCTTCACCGAATTAAACAACCAGGAATCATCCGAGGCCTGAACTTGGAGAAATTATATTGTACTCCTCAAATTGGGGCTTCAAAAAAAAAACTAATACTTGGAAAGAATTATTCAATAATTAGGCTATAGGATTATTGAGCAAGATTCTGGAACTGTTCTTAATAACATGTCAAATCTTAAAGCAGCTCGAGTTGTGCTTAATTTCTTTCAGCAAAGATCAATGTGACGCCCCCAAAATAGGTCTACACAACCCATTCTGAGTCACCAAATACATGCTACAAAATCCAAATACAAACTTCCTATATACAACTATTAACTGTTGTGTAAAATACGACAAAATATAAGTTGTGAGTTTCAATACAAATATTGTCTTGTAAACAATATCCAAACTCAAATAAAATCCTTATTATAATTATTGTCACACTATTTTATAGAATAGTGAGGACCATCACTCCATTCCCCGACTAGTCCCAGTTATATTCTCATTTCCTGAAGAGAACAATGAAAGAAAATGGTGAGCTCAACTAGCCCAGTAAAGAATATTATGACTAAGATAATGTAGAACAAATTATCCTTAGTCTTCAATAGGGAAAAATCTGATAGAATACAATAGACAACAAGTTTTAGATTAATAGCTGCAGCGGAAATAGCAATCCATTTGAAGAGTCAAGTAGAGCAAGATGTCTACTATCTTCTATGATTTAAAATTCCATCATCAATATTTTATCCCTGTAACACCAATCAATAATTATTTCCAATCAAAAAACTATCTATGAACTACGGGCCAAAGATAATCATTTGTATCACTAGTGGTCATGATCATGCCAAACACCTGTCCATCTATGTACTACGGGCCAAAGAGGACTTTCATCACAAACCTTTATATGTAACATTTAAGATCATGATTATACCAATACACAATTCTTGGTCATAATCATACCAATCAAAAATTCATCTTTGCACTACGAGCCAAAGATGACTTTCAACACAATATAAGCATGAGGATGATGACAATGATATAAAGAATGAATCAAGTGAGATCAAGAATAAATATTAAAGATTTATAATTCAATTTATCCAGAGTTCAAGAATGTCCAAATTGTCAATATGATAACTAATTGTGGAGTAAAATTCAAGAATGATATTCATGCATCAAAAATAATTTGGACAGAAAAGAAACTAATTTTGCCGTGAATAGTACCCCAAATGAAAATATTTTACAAATTATGAATTATTTTATCGTTTCACTGAAATATTTTTTTATCCATATGTACCCCAAATTAAAATTTAATAAGAAATTTCACACAAATATTTCAGTGAAACGATACTAGATGAAGCACAAAACTCAAGAATATTCTATTAATTTCAGGGATTTTCACCATTTAATAATAAGGTTATGGAAACAAACAATAATTTTGTACCATAAATGGAGAAAAATATGAAAGAAAACGATATCCCTTGACAAGTACAAAAGAAATGATATCCCATACGAGTATTAAAGAATATACGAAACTATAAATGAATTTTTATCCGTATGCAGTAATCCGCATAGACAGATCATTTTCATAATTTAATAAAGAATGAATATGAAGGGTTATTTACTAGGCATGCGGTAGTCCGTGTAGACAGGTTATTTACACAGATTATTAAGGAATAGAATGACAACTCTTAAAAGTATGAAGAAAATAATATCATTTACCTTAGTAATAGACTAAATCTGACTGGTACAGTGGAGATATTCTTGAGGAAATCTTGCAATATTTGTTACACTCAAAGTATTCTTATACTAGAAATAAATATTTACGCACAATATTATAGAAGAAGAATTCTCTAATTATGGTGTGATTTTCATTTCTTAATTACTAAGCATCCTATTTATAGGAGAATGGCAGGGAACTATTTAAGAAAATAATCACGGATGAACAGAAAGTTTTTTACAGACGATTTTACGGGCGAACTATAATTTTCACTATGCAGCACTATGCAATAAAATATTCTAATAAAATAAAAACTTTATATAAAATATAATATATTCTATTTATATTCTAATAAAACAAAAAACTTTATATATAATATAAAAAGCTTTCTGTTGTATTATTATTAAAATAATAATAAAACAAAACTGAGATAACTTTCTACCGACGGTTTGACAAATTGGCACATGGGGGTCCATGGAATAATAAGTCAAACTTACAACAAACGCTTCATGACAAACCCCTCTATTTATAACAAAAATTAAATAAATATCTACCACAAATCACTTATCTTCAATCAACACATTTTTAATTTTTCAATAATTATTCATCAATAATATTATAACTCACAATATTAACAACCAGATTATTCCCAAAAAAGAGGGGGCATTCCGATAAGAATTTCTTCTTATAGGCGCGTAATTAAATAAACCTAACCTCTTTTCTCAACAGAATTTTCTAGACATTATCAATAATACAAATAATAGTATAAATAACTGTGTTATCTCAATTATTGATTTAATAATATAAAATATTATGCAAATGATACTGTGACAATAATTGAATCAATAATATGAGATACTATGTAGCAACTACTGTGGCAATTATTGAATGAAACTGAGTGACTTCGTACGTAAGCATCAATAATCAGAGATACTGTGAAATACTGTGTGCTATTGTGCAATACCGCGTACCACTGTGGAACAACGCATATTACTGTATTTTTATCACCGAGTATTTCAATAATTTAACGGTAAAAGTCTTACCATTATTTTATGAAAAGGTTATTTTTGTCGCTTTCTATATCTGACAGTTATTCCGTTGTGGAGTCCACCAATGATTGCACTGTCGTACGAATATTCTCCTACCAAACAAATATTTTATGACAACTTGCTTACTTTGCAAAATTTGCACTTATCACCCATAACTATAGCATTATATTAAATCAACACCTTACTATTCAAAATAATATTTAGAGAAAATTAAATCTTTATTCATAAAAGTTGGGATCTTACAATCAAAGTTGAATAACGAAATGATTTATGTAATGTGAATGTGAAGTAATTAGGAAATTTAATGTTATCTTTGGATTGAAGGAATGAAATGGGAAGATTGTGTTTGGTTGTTCCATTGGGATTGAACGAACTATTTTCATTCCTACCAAATTTGTGAATTTTATTTCTTAGGTGAGGGTATGGAATAATAACTTATTCCAGTCAGGAATATAATGAATCATTCCATTCACCATTTCATTCCCTTCTCTATTTCATAAATACGTAGCACAAGGAATGAAATGGACTGAATCATTCACATTCCAATCAAATTTGAGAATTTTATTTCTCGAGAGATGGTATAGAATGACTCATTCTAGTTATGAATAGAATGAAAATTATTCCACTTACTATTCAATTCCCTTCTTTATTTCATTCCTTCACCAATTTCATTCCTTCAATCCAAATATAGTATTACTCTCTTATGTAATATAGTTTTAGCTTTTGTGCAGTCTAGAAAATGGAGAATATTTTTTATTTCGGAAGGACAAAGAGTGCAGAAGTTTTCAGGTGAGAAGTTGAAAGGTTACCTAATCTAATTTCAATGATTTATTCTCTAGAGGTTCAGCCTAGCTATTAGCTCATTTCATGAATGTGTGAATCAGAATTTGATCATCTATCTGAAATGCAGTGAACTCCCTTCTTGGAATCCAATTTTGATGCAACGAAAAAAAATAAGTGAAATAGAAAAGATAAAAAATCAATATACGTTGATCAACTAAGATACATAAGGCATCTAAATTCTCATACCACAATTTAGAACGTAGTATCCGGTACACGAGACAATAAGACTGTGAAGCCTAACTTGGTTTCATGTTACTAGCTATTTGTTAGATCCCATGGGAAGAGCCAAGAGGCCTTGCCTTGGCAGGCAAAAACTATTGTACTGGAAACGGCTACTTAAAACTTCACAATTGACTTCTTTAGTTTATAGATCCCGATAATGAGTTGACCCTTTTGTGGCTTTTATAATGATTGACTACAGCCACCCCCCCCCCCCCCCCACCCACCCACCCACACACACAAAGGCACTCTGACTTTTTATAAACTATTAATATGCTGTTGTTAGATTAAAGGTCAAATGATGCATTGCTACTAGAATAATCCAGCCCTCTTGACTTTGTAAGGTGGCCTGCACGTTAAATTAATGTTTATCAATGCAAGCACTATATAAATGTTTATCAGCATTTAGCACATCAGCCATTGCATAATGGGGAATTGCCTAAAAGTACATGCATCTTCTTCACCTCAGGGAAAAGTGAGGGTTGTAGTTTCTGATGGAGGACAAAAAGAGTTGAAGGCCTCCCTTATACCGGACTTTGTAAGTGCTCCGGCGTCTCGGAAAACTGTCGGAAATGGCAGGCCCGGAGGCCGAAAAGTGAAGATTGTGGTAACAAGGAAACAACTGGAGTTGTTGATTAGAAATGCAAGGAAATTTCAATCTTTAAAAATCTCCTTTCAATGCATTTTGGGGAAAGAAGGATTTCAAAAATGGCGACCTTCTTTAGCTACCATTCCTGAGCTGTAATTAGGGTGATTTTTGCATATTATCTGTGTACATTTCAAGTGTAAAACCGGTTGATTTTGAATTCCGGTCACAACGCCATTTTCTTTCTTTGTTCGGCTAGTAAGTAGGGTCCACCCTCATGTTTGAATTCAAACAGTCATAGCCACAGTTATACACAAAATCAAACATTGTATTTATTATTAATGCAAATATCAACACGGATAATGAATAAAGTTATACACAGGATGTTCAATATTTCACCAATAATTTTGAACTTATTTCTGCTAACTAGCCTTCAAATGCTATCTATCTATCTATCTATATTCAGTATTCACATAATCAAATCGTATTTACATTGCTAAAATCACAACAGGCTGCTGGTGAAACAATTGACTTCCAAACATCCTCGACCGTCTCGGTCAAATTTATCTTCAATATCATTTCACAGCCCTTGTAAAAGCATATCATGATAAACATTAAGAATTACCATTTGAAAAAAGATTATTAATTTGATAAATTGAAAAAAAAATAAGAGCTCGTAAAATACCTTTTTGAGGAGTTTGTGATTCTTATTTTTTTGTTGTCGTCAAGTTTTTCTGGTGTTGAATTCTTTTCTCTTGCTGCTGCTTCTCTCTTCATTTTCTTGGACTCTACCTCTACCGCTTTTATCAATGCGTCCACCTTCTTTATAAGCATCTGAAAATAAATCAAGTACGTCGAATCAACAACGAAAATGGAGAGAAAGATAGAGAAAAAGAATTGGTATTCACCTTGATTTCTTCATCTTTAGCATTCAAATAACTGTCTTTCTTTTCACAAGATTTCCTTAGACTAATAACCTCTTTCTGCAGCCTGTCATACAGAAACCCCGAAACCATATCATCATTATGAGACTCTACCACGCCAGCACCTTTGATTTCGACATCCCCTAAAACTGTGGTTTCATTCTCCTTTAACTTGTCAACATTCACACCATTATTTTCCGTGTTTTCCTTTCCCTCAACAACCTTATTTCTAGATGCCCATAAACTTTTCCTAATCAAAAGCTCTCCAAAACCATATTTTGTTTTCAAGCCATTCCCTCGTTTCGTTTCTACAACAGCGTTGTTGGTTTCATTTTCTACATTCGGCTTCTGCGAGTTTCTACTAACGGTGGAAGCCCTAGGCTGTGACGCGGACCTCTTTCTTTCTCCGTTGCTAGATAAGATATCGATGAAATGATTTGATTTTCCTGGTTTTTTGGCTCCACAAGCAGTATTAGGATTGACAGAGAAATTAGACGCGTGCTTCAAGCCTTCTTCCAATGTGTTTAGTCTCAACTTCAATTTATACTGGAAGAATAATTTGCTGATTTTAGAAGAAAAATATGCAACATGCTGTAATTTGTGAACACAAAGAACAATAAAGCCAAACCTTTACCTTAAGTTGTGCTTCACTATTAGTTGTTCTCTCTGATATGGCTAGTCTGTCCTTTAATTGTTGCATTTCAGCCTACAAATGCAAAGACATGATGCATAATATAGAAAATGTGGAAATCTTTTGTAAGCCTTTATCTATCAGTTCTCTTAAGACATTAAGTGTTTGTTTGGTTACTAGCGTTTGAAACTTTTGCAGTGGTAGCGTTTGGTTTGTTTGGATTTCCAAATGCTCCAAACTCACAGCACCATTTTTGGTGCGGTGTGTTTGAGCCCCAAACTATGCATTTGTGAGTTAAATAAAGTACGTTTGAAATAAGCTGCTTTTGTGCAAACAAGATTTTAGAGTGCATTTGAACTTCCAAACACACTAAATTCCCTCTAACCAAACAAGCACTTAAGATGTTAGTATTTGTACCTGCATCAGCCTTCTCTCTTCCAGCCATTTCTTGACAGGCATAACTTTGTCATTCTCATCCTTCCACTCATTAGCAACTACAGTTGCAACTCGGTTAGCTGAAACTTTAACTCTTGCTAGTTCTCTTTCCAATGTTCTCTTCTCGTCCTAGAAAAATTATATGAAACTAAGTTCAGCATGCACGTATAGCCTCTCCGATATTTCACTAAATCCCAACCTACAAAAATTTATTCTTATAAGCAAAAGTTTTACATGTAGTTCAGAAATCTGTCGCCTGTAGTCTCGGATGGTGTTGGCTGCTGCTCCACCTGCTAGAATGGCCTCCTCAAGTTCCATAATGGTTTGGCTAAGCTTTTCAACCTCAAAGACCTTTTGACGGTTGGTTTTATCAAGGATTTTGTTCTCCTCCTGCAGTTAAAATTAATACTCAACTTGGATAAATTTTCAGTAATTCCGCAGTTTAGATTGATTATTACTCCCTTTATTCCACAAAAAGCCTCCCATTAGTAAAATTTTGCAACTAGGACCCTCCCTTTTTATGGGACAGATGGAGCAATAGGGGCTGGCAGGAACAGGTTTACCAGTGAACTGTATTCCGCGTACTGGGTACAACCGTTCCGAATCGTGGTACAAGAACTACTAAATGTCTTGTGCATTCTACTATTGATAGTGTTCCTCGTACACGATTTCGTTCCGTGTACCCATTCGATTAGATATTCCTAGTAACCATGGGCAGGAACCATACCTGGCAGATCTCAATTTGTCGGTTGAGCTCAAAGTTCTGGTTCTGAACCTCCTCTACAACTAATGCCCTTTCTAGTGCACTTCTCAGAATCCTCTCTGCTTCAAGCAGAGCAGCTTCTTTGGACTTTGTTAGTCGTTCCAACGCCTTCTTCTCCTCCTGAAGTGATGCTGCCTGAAAGAACACATAGTATTAGAACTCAAAACGAACAATAGTTTGTATCCCACATTGCAGCCAAGTAGATACCTCATGTCTGTACATTCTAATGTCTGCTTCAAGAGGAGCAATGACTGATTCAATAGGAAAAGAATCATTGTCCTTTTGATTCGCGTGCACCCTTCTAACAGTTGCCTCTGCAGCATATTGTGCAGCCAAAGCCTCTTTCTTATCATTTGTTAGCTTCTTAATATCAAGATTCTGAATTAATCAAAATTCAGAAAGAAAAAAAAAATAAGTTTTCTTGCTTAAGAATGAAGTTGCAATTGTATAGGGTCTAGGAAATAAAAGATTAAAACGAACCTTTTGTTCAAGATGACTCTCATAGAGTCGAAGCTTTTCATCCAATTTATTCAGTTCATTTCCGAGCTGGAAAAAAGAACATATGAAACCGATAAATAGACTATGATGAAGGCATATTAGGCAACCTCGGCTAGAAAATTTGCCGAACCCAGTAGATATAGGCATCTATCCTTTCTGATAGAGTAAAAAATTTCTTTTAATTTCAAGTATGAAACATGTACATATCTTTCAAGGATATGCACTAAATACTGTTAAAATTTCACTTCATATGCTCATTGAGAATTTGAGACTTTTACTTTGCTTATTATATTGTCCTAAAACTGTCATATTAGTATATATATATATATACGGAGAGGCTCTAAAGCGAACCAAAGACGAACCGTCGTCTTTGGTGTCTATGGCGACGGTTCGACCCGTCGCCAAAGACTACATGGCTATGGCGACGGATCGAACCGTCGCCATAGACACCAAAGACGACGGTTCGTCTTTGGTTCGCTCTGTAAGGTTCGCTTTAGAGACGGACCGTATATATATACGTGTGTATATGCATCATTATGCTACTAAGGATATATTATGGTAATATATGTACCTCCTCTACTGCCTTCTCCTTCAGGACTTGAGCAGCTCTCAACGCCTTAATTTCGCTGTGAGCCTCTCCTATCAGCCGATCTTTTTCTGTAACATGAAAAATAAACATTAATATTTTCAACTGCTGAAAGTTCTCTAATGCTACGAGTGTAGTACAGAACTAAATATGTCAGATTAGCACAGAAAATTTCACTGCCTCAAAATATGTCTTTAAGGTAATAAACTTTCATGCTACATCAAGTTTAGGGTAGTAAATTTTCTCTTAATGACATGATTTTAATCAATATAGCAGCTTTCTCAAAAGTTGAACAATATCCAATTTAAGAGGGGTCTGAAATTTGGATCATTTAATATTTTTTTAATCACAAATGATATAGTAATAATGAAAGACTTGCACCAATACTAGAGAGTTAAAAGTGCAGTGCAATTCCGAAGGATTACCATTTCAATTATTCTTACTGTTTATCTTTTGTAACATATTACAGTTTCAATATATTTTAGTCTTGTTTGATCAAAAAAAATAAAAATAGAACACCGAATGAATAAATAAATAAATAAATAATTGAGAAACACAGAGGGAGAAGAAAAACCTTTGAGCTGGTTCTGCAATCTATTGAGCTCTAAGATAATAGGGTCAGGATGAGAAACAGAGAGATCATCTGCACAAGATTTCTCCAAACCCACCATTTTTTGGTTTCTCTTTTGGCACTTGCAGATATGAAATTAAAGAGCTCAAACCCAATAGCAGAGAAAACAGGGTTTAAGCTTTAATGTAAGGATATATGGGTATGGGTTTTGTAGTTATTATGTGTGTATGGAGGAGAGAGAAATATATATAGGGAAGGAGAGTCCATTTTTGTAAGGAATTGACCGCAAAGAGAGGAATAGTTTTCCCATGGTTTGAAGCAAAATTGAAAGGGCCAAATTGTAAGCCGGCCTAGCCGGCTAAGTTCCCTCTGTTTTTTTTACAGCAACGGTTATGTATTTCATATTTAAGTTTCTGATTTTAATATTTATCTCAATCTCATCTGATTAAACAAAGTACGTTGTCAAAAAAAAAATTAATTTTAAATATGTAAACATTTCTAAAATTGTTATATATGTGTTTCAAAAAAAATCATTTAATTTCTCTTCAATTTTTATTGTTATTTATAAAAAATTAGCTTATAATTGTTAGGTTCAACGGGATTAGGCTACAAATAATTAGGTAATTTTTGTAGCCTAATCGCGTACATGTGATATTCCCGTGTCATCTTCTCAAAAAAAGCTCGAACAACATTTGATAAAAAAAAAGGTACTTGTACCCAAAGCCCATATTGTGCATGTAAAAGACGTAGATTGATCTTTAGAAAACTTACTCTAAGATCAGTCATTCATAAAATGCTTACTAGGTACAAATAATATAATGAAATATAACCAACGTTTATTGAAAAGGTAACCCTGAAGATTTGGAACCAAAAACGGTTTGTGATAACCATCAAATAAGTTTCTTAGCTTATTTTTTCATGTTGCCAAAAAAAATTGAACAATGAAAATAGATAGTGAGTGCTTGATCGAATTGATCCGGTCATGTAGGATGCTTCAATGACATACGTCACTGCACTTCCACTAGAAACCTAGAAATTGTTACAATACCAACATTCTTTTTTCGATTGTTTTAGTAGATGACAATGGGATAGAGTCGAGGGTCGGACAAGTAGGTGTAATATTGGATCACATAATGTCGACTAATGATACGGAACGAAAAATGGCAAAAAAGATGAATAAATAATTTGGCTAGGTGATTGGATAGAAACATCATTTATTTGATTGAACTAAGTTCATTCAATTTATTATTTATATTTATGAAAAAATTTCTCCCGAAGAAAATCAACTAAAAAACATTGTCAAAATATAAAGAAAATTGTGAAAATAAAAATATCCAATTATTAAAGAAAAGTAAAACAAATGACAAAATATACTTTATGTGTCAAAACCCTCCAAAAATAAAGAATTGTGTTGCCATAATAATAATAATACTTGGTGATGGACGAATTGAAGTAGGTAATGGCTGAATTTAGCTTGCTTCTTCAAAAATACACACAAGGCTTTGATTCTTGAACACTCACAAGGCTTGATTCTTGAACACTCACAAGTGAAACCAACTATAGTAATTCAAATGCAGCCTCAATTATCATATAAATACAGCCTTCCAATATAAGCCAAGGTTTAATTGGAGATAATCTTCCCAATTTTCAAGTATAATCATCATATAGTAACAAAATAAGGATGAGTGAGATTTTAATGGATATTGATGTCATGATTTTGATGGAAAGCTCTATGCATATATATATATATATATAAGGTAATAATTTATAATATGTATTTTACTATGATCCTTATAAGGCATATACTATCTATATCATTAAAAACAATAATGAATGACCATGATTAGAAACTGAAAATGAATGTCCGCTACTATTAGTAGCGGATGGTACGAGTTATTTTAACCATCCGCTACTATTTTTAAAACACGTAAATCTCTGTGTTAATTTTTAAAATTAACTGTCGTGTATGTGTGTGTGATCTAATTCTAACAATGATCATAACAAATACATGCTGTGAATAATTCTCCATATATATATATATATATGACTTTAGTGGGAATTCATTAGTTCAAACAAGCATAAAGATAAAGCTAAGAAATTAAAAATGAGATTTTGATTACTAGTAGTGTTAATTGAAAATGGTTTTCATTGAAGTGGCTTGAAAGTAGAAAAAAATCCAAGGAAAAATGATAGAAAATATGATGATCTTTGCTTAAAAGTATAATTAATGTGAAAGAAAAATAAAGATTGTAGTAGTTTGATGAGACTTGGCATGAAGGGAGGTTTAGTTGCCACAAAGGGAAGGCTGCACTACCCCCTTACCAACACCCAAACAATCCCTCAAATATTTTTATTTTATTTGATCAATATTTCATTGACTAAGAATGAGGCATTTGTGATGTTAGTCAATTATGTTAATGATTCCCACTCATCAATACATGTATTCTAAAGTGATTACAAATTGATGTTATTTATTGGAGTAGGTAAATTGTGATAAGGAAGTGGTTGTACACATCTTAACCAAAACTTATTCTTGTCATCCATACGGCATATGTTGAAACGGGGTCGTATGTGCCAAGTGGAGCTAGCCCAGTAACTGCGGGCAGTTTGATTTGGGCTTATGGGCGGCCCACACTGAGCTGCTGGGCTGGGTTCTCAAGCATCTGAGTAAAGGGCTTGACTTTCCACTTGCTTCAAAGGCTTTACATGAAAGAAAATGAAGATATGCCTTTCGTGAATCCCTAATCTTCATTTGCCAATTGGGATTGATAAAAAAAAAAAAAAGTCATTACAAAGAGACCAAGCAACCTAAAAGATGGGATAAAGCAAGCACCTGTATTAAAACATTATATTGACAAATATGCCCTCGTAGCTTTTGAGCCATTAAATTCATATTCTTTTTAGGTTGCAAATCTAATCTGGATTGGTATTTTCAGCACAAATACAATAGGAAACTGATATTTCCATATGTATTTTTGATATTTTAACATACAGTGGGTCCCGCCTTCATGTGAGAAGGAACCATGTAAAAATATCAAAAATACACGTGAAAATAGTGATCTTAAAGGGTATTGAAGTAATTAACGCTTAAAGGTTAACATAGGAAAAAAGAGTTGCTTAAGAAAGAAAAGTTAACATGATCAACAAAGAATCTTTGCAAAGACAAATAATCATCCCCCTTCTCTCCATTCTCCTGTGGAAAACTCCTTTTTAAACTTTATCCAGATTTCCAAATTCTAACTTAGAGGCCATGGAAATCTCAGCAAAGCTTTTGGAATACAAATCCCACTTTGTCATAGCAATTATTGTTTCACTAATCTTAGCCTTTTCCTTTCAAATTGCCCCTCAATTTATGACCATTCTCGCCTACTTCTGGCCTCTATTCATCTCCACAGCTCTATTCTTGGCAGCAATTATTGTCTTTGGCCAGATAACTCCATCGCCAAGCGATAGGGAAGGCCAAGGGCTTCTTAACTACGTTGCAGGGCGGCCAGAATATCTCGAGGATTTCTAATATTTCAAGCTACAAGTGAAGCCTTTAAAAGCTAAAAGGCCTGTCAAACTCTTCCTATGGAGCCAAAATATCCATGTAAATGGTTAATATAATTTCTTTTTTCTATGTTTTCTTCTTCTTTCTTTCCCTCCAAGTGCTTTAGTAATAACGGATGCATAATGAAGCATGTAAATTTCATGAGCTAAATATCCGAAATGAATAAACAAAAGCACCATTCTGCTTATAAGTTCTGTATAGATGTTCCATATAACATTGTGGGGTCAAAAGTATTACAAAAAAATTGGCTCGGGGGAATTGCCGTCATGCCAAACCCCTGTCAAATTATTCGTGGCTTCATCACTGCATATAGTGCTTGTCAGCATTGTGCTTGGGATGATTGGTTAGGCATTAGATGAGATGCTGTCAATGTTCCTGATTGATCAACATCAATATTTCTGAATTCCTCCATGACAATTGAGACATCTTCCTCGCTTATCTTTCCCATTTCTTTGAGCTTATACACAACAAACTCTGCAGCACTAGATATTAAATAAAAACTTTACTTTTCAAAACATATATCCTGACATTTGCTAGAAAAACAGCAAGATCTAAACAATTCAAAACCCCGGTTATATACCTGACTGCTTTGTCATTGTCAAGATCTGCTGCCTCAAGATCAGCCATTGTCGTGTAAGAACCCAATGGACTAACGATCTTCGCCTGCTCTCAGTACATAACTCAGCAAGATATAAAAATAACTGCGCTAAAGAAATTGTACTGATCAGTATCCAGAAGATGGCAAATATTCGCCCTCCTTTGGTGGAGAAGCTTTTGTCTCCATAGCCTAGAGTAGTAATGGTGGCACAGACACAATAAAAGGCATCAAAGAAATCCAATTCTTCAACTTGAGATAAGAATAAGGTCCCAACAACTATGAGCAATAAAAGAAGGGAAAGGGTAGTGAGGAACTTGTATCTAACTTTATTGATTTCTGCATCTTTGAGAATCTCATTTGGACCAAATTTGTCGCCCATGTGTAAGGCTTTAACGAAAAGAATTTCCTCTTTTTCTACAATGTAATCTGCTGCTTTACTAAGAACAAATCCCACAAGTGCAATCCCATTAAATACAAAAACACAAGCTAAGAGTTTTGCCAAGACAGTATCAGGAACAAGGTCACCATATCCAACAGTAGTCATTGTCACGATGCAAAAATATATCGAATCAAGAATGCCATTTGTTTTCTTACCCTTAATCTGATTCCTAACAAGGAAAAAGCATACAGCACCTGTAGTTAAGTAGGCTAATAAGAAAATGACCACTTGTTTAAAGTTAAGTTGTTGTACAAAAATGGATTCAGAACGCGGCAGAGGGGCTTCAAATTCAATCCCACATTGTTCTTGTGGACTAATTTCTGCTGAAGAAGCACTGCCACAATTGCTGTATCTTCTTCTCTTGAGGGAATTTTTTTTAGTACTGAGTTGAGGAGAAATTAGGCCTGTGGATCCTGGTAGCAAGGCCTCTTTGGTAGCATCACTGGCCATCGAATAATTAAGTCAGCAGAGGTGCATCTGGTAATAGATAAGCTGATACTATTTAGTTTACAGATTTGGCAACAAGAACTTGTGTTAATTTAAGGAATTATATGAACTACAAAATTATCAATGGAGAAGATGGATGATAACTTTAATCATAAGCACATTAAACCTTAAAACTTATAATAAGTTTTTGCCTTTAAAGTTCAATGTAGATTAGAGAAACTATTGAACAAAATTAAATCAAACCATCTCTTCAATGGAGATTAACAGTCATACTTATACAGTATACATATGGAAAAGGGTAAATATAAACATGCAAAACAGATAAACACAATAATTGTATAAAAATAAGGCAAAAAGAAAACATTGTGCTTAAAATAAAGAGATTTTTCATACCTGAGAAAGCTGTTCTGCATATTACAAAAATATGGGCTTGGTATATTTTACAATGAAATCCAGAATTATAGGATCATAGGAATGTCTATTTCTCAACCATCAGGCATAAGGACAGGTCTCCCTCAAAAAAAGTCTTCTGAGTTGTGTCATTTCCAATACTCTAAAAATGTAATTCATCCATCCAAATAAAAAGTATTATTATTTGTAAAATTTAAAATAACTAACTTTAAAATTAATATGAGATATTTTTAAATTCTAAATTGATGTAATATTTATATATATAGTAACAGTCCACATAAGAAAATTATATTAATGTTTTTAGATGCTATAAATGAAATCAACACCAATAATTATTATCTATCCATTAGTATATGTGTTTTGCTCAAGTAATAGTAGTATTAATGTGAGACCCCGAATTTTATGAAATAAAAGTATTCAATTTTTTTTTATTTTGGTAAATAGTTAAATTGATAAAAGTTTAAAGTTAAGGGTAATATGTGAATTTTTTTTTTTTGCAAAGTAAGCAAGTTGATATAAAATATTCGTTTTGTCGAGGAATATTCGATTGGTCGAGGAATATTCTTTTTGTCGGGGAATATCCGTACGACGATACAATCATTGGTGGACCCCGCAACGGAATTATTGTCGGATTGAGAAAACGACAAAAATATTTTTATGAAAATAACGACGGAAGTTTTACCGCTAAAACTGTTGAACTACTCGGTAGTAAAAGTACAGTAATACGCGTGGTTGCATAGTAGCACACGGTATTGATTATTGATGCTTACGTGAGAAGTCACTCAGTTATACTCAATTATTGCTACTGAGAATTTCACGCGATCATATCTCTTATATTATTGATTCAATTATTGTCACAAGATTATCATCAGATAATATGTTATATTATTAAATCAATAATTGAGACGACAAGTTATAATATTAATGATTAATAATTGTTGAAAGATTAAATATGTGTTGATTAAAAATAAAATGATTTGTGGTAATATTTATTCAATCCTTGATGTATATAAAGAGTCTATTATGAGGCGTTTGTGGTAAATTTGGTTATTCATGGGGCAAATATATGTCATCATCTAAGAGTCTCTTTCGCCAATAGTAATTACCTTTACCAGACGTCAAACCACTTGCCGTTTCATATTACAAGTGTCGAACCAATTGTCGTTTCACATTATAGGCGTCAAACCACTTGGTGTTTCACATTACAGGCGTCAAACCACTTGGTGTTTCACAGTACAGGCGTCAAACCACTTTTCTTTTCACATCACCAGTCGTTAAGCCGCTTGCCTTTTCACATTGCAAGTGCTAAGCTAGAAATCTTCTATAAATAGAGGCCTAGTTCTTCATTATTTTTGACGAATTCATTCAAGCTATAGAGAGAGAAAGTAAAGAGAGAATAAGAGAGAAAGAAGAAGAGTATTATGTTACTACACTCTTAAAGATTCAATCTCCCATCATGTAAGGGGTGTTATTTCTTTTGTATTCATGAAGAGAACTTTTGTTATTCCATTATTTATTATTACATTGGAATAACTCAGATACGCTGTGCTACCCTATACTTGGTGAAATTCTTACATATTCCATTCTTTATTATTACGCCGGAATATCACGCCTGCGTAAGCGCTTACGCAGGACCTGGTTCCATTATTTGTTATTATATTGGAATAACTTTGTTTATGCGTAAATACCGCATACATGGTGAAATTCTTACGTTATTCCATTCTTTATTATTCTGTTGGAACATCGCCTACGCTTTACGCATTTGACCGGTTCCATTATTTATTATTCTGTTGAATAACCTGTCTGTGCGGTCTATCGCATGCCTGGTGAATTCTTCTGTTATTTCATTATTTATTATTCTGTTGAAATAACCTATCTATGTGGATTACCGCATGCATTGTAAATGATCTTTCGTATTCATACGAATAGTATTTTCATTAAAAAGGGGTTTTTATCAGGGGCAGTTTTGTAATTTTTCTGACCCTCAAAAATTTCTGGAAAAATTTGAAATGATAATTTGATGAGTTTTCTAGATTGTGTCCAAAAATGGCGATTTTTGGATGTATAGATTAAGAGTTATGGATTTTCTAGGAAAAGACTATTTTAAAAGTAAACCCTTATAACGCCTTGTGGTTAACTCCAAAATTGGTGAAATTTTTATTGGGAGTACATGTATATAACAGGAGTATACCCTGTAAATTTCGGAATTTTTGGATAAAAGTATAATTTATGATAAATGTCTAAATATTCGGCAGTTTTAGCCATATGAAAAATAGTAAATAAATTTTAAAAATTTTGAGAAAAATATATGTTCAAGATGGGACTATATTCTGCTAAATCCCAGAAAAGAAATATTTTTAGGACTGATGTGACGCCCCCAAAATTAGATATACATCACCCATCTTGGGTCGTCAGATACATGGTACAAAATTCAAATACAACTTACTAATACAACTGTCGTGTACAATACGACAAAACATAACTGTGAGTTTGAATACAATATTATCTACTAGAGATTATACAAACTCAAAAGGAGTCCTCATTACAATTATTATCACACTATTTCACAGAATAGTGAGGACTACTAATGCTATCCTCTAGACCATCACTCCGTTCCCCGACTCATCCCAACTATATTCTCATTTCAAGAATAACAAAGTGAAAGAAAGGGTGAGCTCAACTAGCCCAAAGAAGAAATATTATGACTAAGATAATGCGCGAATAAATTATCATTAGTCTCCAACAATGTTAAACCGATAAAATATAATAGACATCAAGTTTAAGCTGCAATGAACAAGCAATCCATTAAAAGAGTCAGTAGAAAATAAAATATACTATCTTTTATGATTAAAAAGGTTTTCATCATTGTTATATTTGAGACTCGAATTTTAATAAATATTCCACATCATCGAATCACCCTCAGCACTACGGCCGAGGATATTCTTTAGTATCCGACCACAATTATCCATACCCACTACGGGCCAAGAATATTTATGTATTCATTAATGGTCATGATCATGCCAACAATTGTCCATCAATGCACTACGGGCCAATGAGGACTTTTACCACATCATTTGTAACATTACGGTCATGATTACATCGAATAATCCCTGGTCATAATCATACCAAGTCCATCTATGCACTACAGGCCACAGATGACTTTCAACATAATATAAACATGAGGATGATGACAATGATATAAGAATTAAATAAAACAAGTTCAAGAATTAATTTGTACAAGAACTACTAATGTCCAAATTGTCAACATGATACTGTTTTGTGGAGTAAAAATTCAAGAATGATCAGAAAAATATTTTCATGAAAAGATACTGGATGAAGCGCAAATATCAAGGATATTCTACTAATTTCATGGAGTATAGAAGTCAAAACTTTAACTAACTGAGTATCATAAAGAATGGAATAAAAAAAGAAATCACCATGCATGCGGTACTTCACATAGACAGGCTATTCCAACAGAATAATAATAACGGAACTAGGTCAGGCAAAAATTTTCACCGACAGGATGATCCAACCGAATAATAAAGACGGAACCAGGTCCGGTGTAAAACACACAGACAGGATGTTCCAATAGAATAATAATAAGACGGAACCGGTCGGTGTAAAAACACATGTATAAGATGTTCCAATGGAATAATAATAAAGATGGAACCAGGTCCGGTGTAAAACACACAGACAAGATGTTCCAACAGAATAATAGAAGAATGTCACCAAGTATAGGGTAGACCGCTTATACAGGTTATTTCAACAGAATAATAAGAAATGGAATAACAACAGTTCTCTTCATGAATAAGAAAGAAGAACACCCCTTACGAGTACAACAAATAATATTCCTTACCTTAAGAAGAAAAGTATTGTATATATAAGTAGTGAAGTAGCAGAATACTTTCTTCTTTCTCTCTATAGTTTATCTCTCTAGAGTTTCAGTGAATTCGTAAGAAAATAATGAATGAATGAACTTCTATTTATAGAAAAATAGAATGCATAGTAACTAACTCATGAACGGTCGAGATTGATTTACTTTAATCTGACGGTCCATATTTAAAGCAAAATCTTTTAAATAAAATATAATATATTCTATTTATAATTATATAATAAAACAAAATTTATATATATATATATATATATATATATATATATATCATAATACTCTTCTCGTCCATCACTGCCCCTTTCCCACCAGGCAACTGACTCTCTTTTTTCTTCAAGTAACAAATTTATAATATAAATATATATATATAAACATATGTTATAAACATTTATATATCTAATAATTGTACTCATCCCTCCAATTCACGTAACCAAAATTTCCATCTCCCAAGACTTTGTAACACACATAGGCCCCACTCGTGGGCCCCCACCTTTATTATATTAAAAATTTTCTACCGACTATTTTGAAAAATGGGTAAATGGGGGTCAATAAAATAAGCAAAAATTGAGTGACTTCTCACGTAAGCATCAATAATCAATACCGTGTGCTACTATGCAACCACGCATATTACTGTACTTTTAACACCGGGTGTTTCAACGATTAATCAGTAAAACCTCCGCCGTTATTTTCATAAAGTATTTTTTGTCGTTTTCTCAATCCGACAATAATTACATTGTAGGGTCCACCAATGATTGTCTGCTGTCTAATATTCTCTGTTAAAACGAATATTCCCCGACCAATCGAATATTATATAACAACTTGCGTACTTTGCAAAATTTATAAATATTAACCATAACTATTATATCAATTTCACTCCATAATATTCAAAAATAATATTTATAGAAAATTCATCTTTATTCAAAAAGTTGGGGTTTTACAACTGATTTAGTATTTTTCATGAAAATAAACTAGTTATGAGTAAATGAATTGAATATGTTATGTGAAGTAATAAAATTGAAAAATAGGATTTTATGGCTTGAGAATCCTATATAGGGTATATGCAGATTTTTTTTATGAGGTATTTGATCATTGATTATGAAATCTTATGAGTATGGCATTTTTGAATGATTAAATGCATTATTTGATAAAGTCCATGACATGGGTAAGAAAGCTTGACATCCGTTTTTCAATAAACGAATGGATTTATGGCTTGATATGACAATGATCGACTTCAGTGGTTTGGTTGCTTAAATTCGAACAATAGGTTGCTTAGGAATATGAAAACTAACAACCTTACGAAAGCAATCAATTTTGGCATGATGAGTAGTTAATCAATCCCTAAAATCACATCAAAAGCAAGTATCTTTAAAGAAATAAGGTCAACAGGTAATGTGATGGTGCCAACTTGGATCAAACAAGATTTATAAACAGCGGATGTAATGAAATTTTCTCTTAACGGAGTTTCAACAAATACGTCAAAGTCTAATTTTCTCTGGAGTCAATTTTAAACGTTGAGTATAAGCAGGAGAGATAAATGAATGGGTAGAACCGGTATCTAATAAGGTATAAACTACGTAAGAATTTATAATTAACTAATCCGTGCTAACTTCGTTCGTGTTCCTCACATTCTGACCGGTCATGACAAACGTACTTCCAGGAACCGTTGACTTTGTCTTTTCCGTATCCGCCTTTGGTGCCACCGTTCCAGCTGGAATTGATTTCACTACAGGACAAAATTGAGATATGTGACCATCTTTTCCACAACTAAAACATACCTTGGAAGGTTGTGAGCAGGTTTGGACTTATATGTCCTCCTCTCGCATTTGTAGCATCTAAGCGGTGGTGGTCGTTCTTTCCCCTAGAATTTGTTGTTGGTCTTTGGTGCTAATGCCGAAGCGTCTTCCGTCATCGTTAAATCTTTCTTCTTAGATCGGACATCTCTTTCCACAATATCAACGATCGTGCGACTTTTACCCATGCATCACTCATTCTCACTGTTCGCTTATTTCTTCTTTCATTTCAGATTCCAAACTTTATCATCTTATACTCTGCCAAAGAGTGCTTCTGTTCAAGCATCACATATCGGGTAACACAAGCTTGAATCTTTGCATCCTTTTGTTCCACGACCGCCTGTCGTTCTTCAGCATGCTCTTCTAACTCATGAATACGATTTTGAAATTCTATATTTTGATCATATAATACCTTTAATAAACTCTCCTCAGGTACCTCTTCTTCCTCTTCTTCCTCACTCTCAGCTGTTACCTCTGCGACTATCTCGGGTGCAACTATTAATTCTTCACTAACCACATGGATATCTCTAATTCATTCTTCGCCTGACATCACATTAGCCTGGTTGGTGACTAAAGATGTCTCCACAATCTCATTCACTCTATTGTTAACGTTCTCAGTCGACATTCTCAAATACTGACATAAAATAAGGGTTAATTTAACAAATTAACAAATCACATAATACCCCTATATTATGACCGACCAACAAATAAGCTTAGGTAGGACACACTAGCGAAGGATTTACTCGTCTCTTCCCTCCTAGTTCTATTCCCCGATCTCGCCAGAGATCATATCCTAAGCTTCGATACTAATCTGTGACGCCCCCAAAATAGGTCCAATCCAACCAACCTATTCTGAGTCGCCAAATACATGGTACAGAAACAACTACAACTTCATTAATACAATTGTCGTGCAAAATACGACAACACATAAACTGTGAGTTTAAATACAAATATTGTCTTCTAGAAAATACCCACACTCAAATAAGTTCTCATTATAATTATTGATACACTATTTACAAAATAGTGAGGACTACTAAAACAACTGTCTTGAACCATTATTCCACACCCCGACTAGTTCCCGCTATATTTTCGTCTCCTGAGAAGAAAAATGGAACAAAAAGGAAAAGGGTGAGCTCAACTAGCCCAGTAAAGAATATTATGACTAAGATAATGTACAACAAGTTATCTTTAGTCTTCAACAGGGGAAAATCTGATAGAATACAATAGACAACAAGTTTTAGATCAACAACTGCAGCGGAAACAACAATTCATTAAAAGAGTTAAGTAGAGAATGAAATCTATTATCATCTATGAATTTAAAAGTCCATCATCGATATTTTATCCCTGTAACATCAATCAATATACATCTTGAATCAAATAGTCATCTTTTCACTACAGGCCAAAGATCTTCATCAGTTGGTCATGTTCATCTCAACACATGTTCATCTTTGCACTACGGGCCAAAGATATTCATCAATTGGTCATGTTCATCTAAACACCTGTTCATCTTTGTACTATGGGCCAAAGATATTCATCAGAAATCATTCATCTTTGCACTACAGGCCAAAGATATTCAGTAATATCATCATTTAGGACTGAGGATGATGAAAAATATTTTAAAGAAAACGAATCCAGTGAAACAAAAGAACAAATATTAAGGATTCGTACTTTAAATAACTCAAGTTCAAAAATACTTCATAAATAACCAGAGTGAAGTAAAATTCAAGAATGAAGACCAAAACATAGATCCAATCAAAGATATGAATCATAACAGACAATCTTGGACACAGAAAAGAAAAATTAATTTTTCTGTGAATAGTGTCGATTCGTGAATAATTAATATATATCGTGAATAATTATGTCGATTATCGTTAATAGTAACTCCGACACTAAAAGATAGAAATTTCACAAAAAACATCATCATGCTTCGTGAATAGTACTCGTGAATAGTAACTCGTGAATAGTAATAAATGAATAGTAACTCGTGAATAGTACTCATAAATAGTAACCCCGACATGAAAAAATTCCAAATTTGATAAAAAGTTCCAACCAATATTTCGGCATAATGATATTGAAGAAATAATATCACTTACGAAGAAAATAACATCCCTTACCTCAAAAAGAATAGTACTTCTGACTGGAATACTGGATATAGTGCTGAAAGAACTTACATCGTATAGCAATACTCAAAGTACTAAAATACTCACAAAATACGCTCGATATTATAGAGAGAGAAAGAGAGAGAAAATTTTAGTTTCTGGTGTGATTTTCAATTCTAACCTAAGCACCCTATTTATAGGAAATTGCTTAGAACACCAAAGCAGAAAATTTAATAAAATAATTTTATTTATTAACATTCAAGCACACCACCCAAGAATCTGAATTCAGCTCATTTACCACACATGTGGGATTGCAAAAAATGTTTTTCTAATTAAAAATAATTAAAACTTCCAAAAATCAATTATTCTGGAACTTCAGAACTTCAATAATTCATAATAAATAGCCCTTTTATCAGAAAATTTGAATCTCGCGAATTTTTATAGGAAATTCAATTCTCTATAACTTTGTAGAAGAAGTTTTTCCAAATTTCAAACAGAAATTGACCAAAATCCATAAACGGACGATTTTACAGGCTATAATCAAATTTCAGTCAAGAAATGGGGTCCACCGACACACAAAATATGTGTTAATCATTTAATGCAACAAAAATACTCTTTTCTCCTCATATACTCATATATCCCACATTCATTATAAAATATCATTATTATATTATAATAATATAATAAAATATTATTTTATCGAGAAAAGATAAAATATCAATTTTTAACAATTGTCACTTTAAAAATTTTCTCCATCTATATCCACATAAAATCAATATTTCCTCATCATATAAATCAATAATTAATTATTCATAAATAATATTACAGAATCATGATCTTGTGGCAACCTGTAGATTCTCCCCAGGAAGAGGGGCTTTCAATAAGAATTTTTCTTCTTGGTAGCGCAATTAGGTGACCAAACCTCTCCTGATGAAGAACTTTCTAGACATTGCAATAATATTTTCTAATAATATTATTAGGATAATATGAATTATTGCTTCGATAATGGAAAATTGTGTAGTGACAATTATTGAAACAACGGTAATATAAAATATCAACGCAAGCAATTATTGAATGAATAAAATAAAATCTTGAACAATACCATCAGTAAAAATTATTGAGTAAAGTGCCTTTCACGTAAGAATCAATAATTGGTGCAATACTGGTGTCTTCTTGCAACAACAACGTGTATTATCGTGTTTTAACCACTAAGTATTCCAACAATATTAAGCAGTAATAACTACGCCAGTTATTTATAAACAACTCATACTTGTCGTTTTCTTCATCCAATTGCTTTCCGTTATGGGCCCACACAAAATTTGCTACTGGTCGCATTTAATATTCCTGATGTGAAAGAATATTCCACGACCAAACGAATATTCTCCGACAACAATGAGTATTTTATAACCACTTGCTTATTTAAAAATATTTGCGCATTTTACCCATAACTAACCACATTAATCAATTCAACCCCTTACTATTTCAAAATAATAAATAGAGAAAATTAAATCTTCATTTATAAAAAGTTGGGGCCTTACAGAGAAGATAATAGACCTTATGGTCTATTTGACTCTTCTAATGGATTGCTCGTTCCGCGGCAACTATGGTTGAAAAGTTTTATCATCTACCATATGTTCTAAATCTCGATTTATTATTGATGAAATATCTCGATAATTTAATTATCTTTATTCATGATATTCTTTCTTGGCTAGTTAGTAGTCTCCCCCTTTCGCTTCACAATTCCTTTCACGCGAAAAAAGAGTGTTTGCCGTAAGAGTGTTTAAGATTCGAGTGGGGATATGGGGGAATAGAAACGGTGGTCTCTAGGCATGGAGGTCCTCCCTAAACAGTATAGAAAAGTGTGTTGTATTCTATACAACATTTAGTAGTTATATTTGGTGAATCAAATAGGGTGAGGTGAACCCAACTTTGGAAGGGTGTTTTGCCACTATCATACAAGATGTCTAATGACATACAACCTCGTGTTCTCATAAGACATGGTTGTGCACATCCACTAGCTGAATATATCTACGAGCACTACCTGTATGATCTTGGAGTTTGTTTGAAACATAATTTTCACTTGGAGACAACGGAGATATTTATATGTCAAGAGAAGACTCACTGTAAGATCCCAACTTTTTAATGAATAAAATCAAATTTCCTTTATTTATTACTGTGAATAATAAGGTATTAATTTGATATAATAACTTTGGTTATGGGTGAAATTTAAAAATTTTGCAAAATAAACAAGTGGTTATAAAATATTCATTTTGTCGGTGGAATATTCTTTCCGTCGAGGAATATTCGTATGACAAATAAGAACCAATTGTGGGCCCCATAATGAGATAACTTGATCGAATGAAGAAAAGCGACAAAATTGAATAACTACAGCGTGAGTTGTTGCAATTAACACTTGTTGGAATACCGGTGGTTAAAGTAAAAATGTCTGGCGTTGTTGCGAAGATATACTGTGATTGCATAGTATTGTTGAATTATTGATCCTTACGTGAAGGAACTACTCAATAATTATCACGAAGAATTCTTATTCAATATTTTATTTTATTGATTCAATAATTCTTTTGCATTGATATTTTATATTATTGTTGTTTCAATTATCGTCATCTTTCGCATGATAGATCTCCTTTATCGGATCAAGAATTTGATTATTTGGAATAATATTATTAGATAACATTATTGGCAATGTCTAGAAAGTTTCATCAAGGAGAGGTTTGGTCACCTAATTGCGCCACCAAGAAGGAGAAATCCTTATTGGAAAGCCCCTCTTCCGAGGACAAATTTGGTCATTATAAATGTGATTCTGTAATATTATTTGTGAATAATTAATCATTGATTCATATGATAAGGAAATATTTAATTTATGTGGATATAAATGATGGATTTATTTATGTGGTTATGAATGAAGGAATTAATGTTGAGGTGTTTTATTAGTATTTTGCCGGATTGGAGGTATTAAAAATCAAACCAAAGTGTTTTTTGAGATATATCGGGAGTTATAATTTTTAATCCAAATAGTTGGATCGGTGTAATTTTTGGATATGATATATATATATATATATATATATATATATATATATATATATATATAAGTTGAGTATATGTCCACAAATTTTGAACCGAATTAAAATGAGCGTATGATTTGTTATGAATTTTAAGAGGTGGTGATTTGAAAATCGGGTTATAAATCATTTTGGTGGAAAATTCTAGAATTGGTGGGCCCCACTCTTGGTTGGTGAAGAAGAAATGTCTTTGAGATTTTATTCAAATGTGGTGGGTGGGAATAGTAAGAGTAAAGCCATTGAGTCAGAAAGTTAAGTCTGCTTGACGTCTTAACATTTTCCTATAAATAGAGGGCTAAGTTAGAATTGAAAATCACACTAAAAACAAGTTTTCTCTCTTTCTCTCTCTAGATTATTGAGTGTATTTTGTGAGTATTTATATACTTTGTGAGTTTCTGTTAATCAGTGCAAGTTTCCTTCAGCCTTATACCGATATTCCGATCAGAAGTACTGATATTTTGAGGTAAGGGATATTATCTTCTTCTTAAATGATATTTTCTTCAATATTATTATGCCGAAATATTGGTATGAACTTTTTATCAAATTTGAAATTTTTTGTGTCGGGGTTACTATTCACGAATACGGCACTATTCACCGAAAAATAAAATTTTCTTCTTTTTGTCCAAGTTGTCTATTATGGTTACTATCTTTGATTGTATCCATGTTTTGATCATTATTTTTGAATTCTGCTTCAAAATTGGTTATTTTGGAATATTATTGAACTTGGATAATCATGTCTGAATCTTTAATATTTGATCCGTTATCTCACCTTTGGATTCGCTTTTCTCTTTACAATAATTTTCATCATCCTCGAGTCCTAAATGATGATACAAATGAATATCTTTGGCTGTAGTGCAAATATGAATGATTACTTAATGAATATCTTTGGCCCGTAGTGCAAAGATGAGCAGTGTTGAGATGAACATGACCCACTGGTGATCTGAATGAATATCTTTGGCACTGTGGTGCAAAGATGAATATTTGATTCAAGATGTATATTGATTGATGTTACAGGGGATAAAATATTGATGATGGACTTTTAAATCTTAGAAGATAGTAGAATTCTTTCTCTACTCGACTCTTCTAATGGATTCTTTGCTTTCCATTGCAGAGTTGTTGATCTAAAACTTGTTGTCTCATTATATTTTATCGATTATTCCTGTTGAAGACTAATGATAATTTATTGTATATTATCTTAGTCATAATATTCTTCTTGAGCTAGTTGAGCTCACCTTTTTGTTCTATTTTTCTTCTCGGGAGGTGAGAACATAGCAGAACTAATAGTCGAGAGTGCGGAGTGATGGTTCTAGAAAGTTGTTTTAGCGATCCTCACTATTTTTAAAAATAGTGTATCAATAATTGTAATGAGGACTCCTTTTGAGTTTTTATACTCTCTATTTGTATTTAAACTCACGAGTTTAATGAAGTTGTATTTGTTTACATACCAGTGTATTTGGCACTCGTAATAGGTGATGTATACCTATTTTGGGGCGTCATGATTAATATCGAGCTTAGGAATATGATCCCCGGCCGAGATGTGAGACAAGAACTAGGAGGGAGAGACGGAATTCCTTCGCTAGTATGACTTTGACTAAGTTTATTTGGTATTTATTTGGTCGATCGTAGTATAGGGATAATATATTACATGACTATTAACCCTTGTTTTATGGCGAGATTTAAAATGGCGGTGAGAACGTTAATAATGGAGTGAATCGGAATCGTGAAGACACCTTTGATCAATACCTAGGGGAACGGCAACGTGAGAAGGCAATAATCCTCCTATAAACAACGTTACAAACAAATGATGAATGATGGGATGTTTAGAAGCTTTTTGTAGTTCATGCAAAAAACCGAGACGAGGGAGACTCGTGCACAAAATACGGTGGAAATGCTAGCGAATGCGCGGCACAACACGCCAAAGCAGTTCAAAGAGTTGGGACCACCAGAATTTAAGGAAAAGCCGGATCCGATCATAGCAGAAACGTGGGTCAAACAAATTACCAAGATATTCGATGTCTTGGGATGCACGAAAGAACAGAAGGTTTCATTCGCTACCTTTATGTTCCGCGGTGAGGCAGACTACTAGTGGGAGTCTGTGAAGCGTACCAACCGCTTTCAAAGATGTCTTGGGAAGCGTTTGAAACTATTCAATGACAAGTACTTTCCGAAAGTATTCGTCTATATGAAGGAGGTGGAGTTTATCGACCGAACAAAACAACACGACGGTGTCCCAAAGACGAGGCGAAGTTTGTAGAGTTATCTGGTTTGTACCTCATTTGGTCGAAAATGAGGAACGAATGACGAGGATATTTCAAGAGAGGTCTAAAGCAGAGATTGACAATATTTTTTCTCATAAATTTTCTTTATATTCGGATGTTGTAAAAACAGGGCTCAATTATTAGAAGCGAGATAATGAGTATGTTCAACCGAGGGAACACAACCGTGGTCATACCTATCACAAGGGGCGGTGATCATCGAGCAATGACAATCGGAGGAAGGGAAAGCATTCTGGACAAAAGCGGTAACCACTCTGGTGGTAATCGTGGGCCGTGATAATAGAAGGAGCGAGTGGGAGGAGATTTCAAAGGAGAAGGTACAACAATGATAAGCGTAAAGGCGTCGGCACCAACATCAACTGCTTTACAGGGGAGGAGAAGCGACCACCCGATCGTATGTTACAAAATGCGGAAAAGAGGGACACATCATTTCAAAGCGCCACAACAATCCAAGGTGTGTTATAAGCGTGGAAAGGAAGGTCATATAGCTAGAGATTGTCTAGTTGCGAAACCAAGTTCAACAGGGGATAAGTGACTCCAAAGGTTGTCCGGACAAGTTAAAAGTCGGTGGTTCTGGAAGGCGCTTTTGTCATGGCGCCCAAAATGCGAGGAACCAAAACGAGGTGATCACGGGTAAGCTAATCATAAACTCTTGCGAAGTTTATACCTTATTAGATCTGGGTTCTACCCATTCTTTATCTCTCCGCTTGTGCTCAACGTTTAAACTTGACTCAGGAGAAATTAGACTTTGACTTATCTGTTGAGACTCCGTTAGGAGAAACTTTCGTTACATCTACTGTTTTTAAATCTTGCATGATTCAAGTCGGTACCATCACATTACCTGCCGACCTTATTTCGTTGAAAATTCTTGCATTTAATGTGATTTTGGGGATTGATTGGTTAACCACGCATCATGCTAAAATTGATTGTTTTCGTAAGGTTGTTAGTTTTCATATTCCTAACCAACCTATTATGCGAATTCAAACAACCAAACCACTAAAATCAGTCACTGTCATATCAAGCCATAAAGTTATTCATTTATTGAAAAATGGATGTCAAGCTTTCTTAGCCCATGTCACGGACTTGAACAAAAACACGTCAGATTTGAATACTCTTTCTATTGTTAGTGAATTTCCTGATGTATTTCCTGAAGAACTTCCCGGTCTACCCCCTAAGCGTGAAGTTGAATTCTTTATTGACCTTGAACACCGTACAAAGCCCATTTCTAAAACCCCATATCGAATGGCTCCTATTGAACTTCAGGAGTTAAAGGTCCAACTCTGAGGAGTTGTTGGAGATCGGTTTTATTCGCCCCAAGTACATCTCCTTGGGGTGCTCCTGTGTTATCCGTAAAGAAGAAAGACGGGAGTATGCGACTTTGTATTGACTACCGAGAGTTGGACCATGTCACTATCAAGAATAGGTATCCGCTACCTCGCATTGATGACCTGTTTGATCAGTTGCAAGGAGCACAATTCTTTTCAAAGATCGATCTTCGTTCTGGATATCATCAGCTGAAGATTAGAACTAAGGATATTCCAAAGACTGCCTTCAGAACTCGGTACGGGCATTATGAATTCTTAGTCATGTCTTTTGGATTGACTAATGCTCTTGCTGCTTTCATGGATATGATGAACCGTGTGTTTAAAGAATACTTGGATCATTTCGTTGTTGTCTTTATTGATGACATCCTCATCTATTCCAAAAGCCGTGAAGATCATGAGCACCATTTGAAATTCGGATGTATCGCAAAGGCTTCGTGATAACAAGTTGTATGCCAAGTTGAAAAAATGCGAGTTCTGGCTTGAGGAAGTAGCATTCCTTCGACACGTGGTGTCAAAACATGGAGTATCTGTCGACCCGACGAAGATTGAAGCCATACAAAGTTGGGAGCAACCAAAGTCGGTGACCACGTACGTAGCTTTCTAGGCTTAACTGGTTATTATCGAAGATTTATGGAAGGATTTTCTCGAATCGCTACTCCGTTAACTCAGCTAACTCGTAAAGATATAAAATTCGGTTGGAACGAGGATTGCGAGAAGAGTTTTCAAGAACTTAAGAGAAGACTCATTTCGGCACCTGTTCTGACAATACCATCTGGTTCGGATGGATTTGTTATCTCAACAATGATGCTTCAAGCAAAGGGTTAGGATGTGTTCTCATGCAACATGGGAAAGTCATAGCCTATGCCTCTAAGAACTCAAAGAATATGAGAGGAATTATCCTACTCATGATTTGGAGTCAACAATTGATCGTTCAGCGTTGAAGATTTGGAGACACTACCTGTATGGGGAGAAAGTGGAGATCTATACAGATCATAAAAGCCTCAAATATTTCTTCACCCAAAAGGAACTCAACATGCGACAACGACGTTGGCTCGAGCTGTTGAAAGATTACGATCATACCATCCAATATCATCCTGGAAAAGCAAACGTGGTAGCTGACGCATTAAGTAGAAGATCATATACGGGTATGAGTGCAATGTTGTTAACACAAAGGTCCATTTTGTATGACTTGCAAAGGATGGAGATAGAGATGAAGGCTCCAAGTACCCACGTGATGATATCAAACATGCTAGTAGAACTGACTTTAATCGATAAAGTTAAAGCTGCTCAAGCTACGAACATGGAGCTGATGCGAATGAAGAAGAAAGTGCAAGAAGGTGCTATTCCAGAAGCAAGAATCGATGAAGAATGAATACTTGAGTTAACTCCGGACTTTGTGTTCCTAACGATTCTGACTTGAAGCATAGAATCATGATGGAGGCACACAACACAATCGCTTGCAATCCATCACAGGAGTACCAAAATGTATCATGATCTTCGACATACATTTTGGTGGAGCAATATGAAAAGAGAGATCGCGGAGTTTATCTCGAGGTGTTTAACTTGTCAGCGTGTAAAGGCAGAGCATCAAATGCCAAAGGGTCCATTACAACCACTTGAGATTCCGAAATAGAAGTGGGAACACATTACTCGGATTTTGTTCTGGGTCTTCCCAAGGTTTCTCAAGGCATAGATGCGATTTGGGTTATTGTTGATAGATTAACCAAGTCCGCCCATTTCTTGCCCATACGTGAGACTTATTCCTTGAACGTCTTGCTAGTATACGCGTGAGCGAGATTGTGAGATTGCACGGCATGCCAAGTATCCATAGTTTGGATCATGACCCAAGATTCACTTCACGATTTTGGGTTAGCTTGAAAGCTATGGAGCACGGATTTCTGATTGATTCGGCATCATCCTCAAACGAACGGACAATCAGAGAGGACTATTCAAACTCTTGAAAGATCTATTAAGACTCGTGTCCTAGATCTCAAAGGGAGTTGGGATAAGTACCTACCATTGGTGGAATTCTCCTACAACAACAGTTATCAGGCGAGCATAGGTGTGGCTCCATTCTAGGCGTTGTATTGAAGAAAATGTCGTTCTCCAGTATGCTGGGACGAGGTGGGTGAAACAACATTGTTGGGACCAGAGTTGGTACGCATGACTACAGAGAAGATCCAAACGATTAGACAACGTATACAAACGGCACAGGATCTACAAAAGAGTTATGCGGATCTTCATTGGAAGGACGTGGAATTTAATATTGGGGATCATGTATTGTTACGTGTTGCACCATGGAAGGGAGTTACAAGATTTGGGAAGAGAGGAAAGCTCAATCCAAGATTTGTTGGTCCATTTGAGATTCTTGACCGAATAGGAAATGTGGCCTATAGACTCGCATTACCTCCAAGTATGTCTCGTGTTCATAATGTTTTTTACATATCTATTCTTCATAAATATGTTAAAGACCCGAACCACATTATTGAGTTAGAACCAGACAAGATAGCTGAAGATTTTACGTACAAGAAGGTACCTGTTAAGATCTTGGATAGGAAAGAGCATGTCCTACGCACGAAGGTTATACCACAAGTTAAGGTTTTGTGGAGAAACTATGCTATTGAATAGATGACCTGGGAGTTGGAATTAGAAATGAAAGCGAGGTATCCTCACATTTTTCGAAACAACAGGTACGTACGTCAATTTCGAGGACGAAATTTCATAAGGAGGGGAAGTTATAAGACCCCAACTTTTTAATGAATAAAATCAAATTTCCTTTATTTATTATTGTGAATAATAAGGTATTAATTTGATATAATAACTTTGTTTATGGGTGAAATTTGAAAATTTTGCAAAATAAACAAGTGGTTATAAAATATTCATTTTATTCGGTGGAATATTCTTTCATCGGGGAATATTAAATTTACCAGCTAAAACCAATTGTGGGCCCCATAACGGATAACTGGTCGAATGAAGAAAACGACAAAATTGAATAACTACAGTAGTTGTTACCGTTAACACTTGTTGGAATACCCGGTGGTTAAAGTAAAAGTAATACGTTGTTGTTCAGACAAGAAGATACCAGTATTGCACAGTATTGTTGAATTATTGATCCTTACGTGAAGGCACTACTCAATAATTGTCACGATGAATTATTATTCAATATTTTATTTTATTGATTCAATAATTGCATTGATATTTTATATTATTGTTGTTTCAATTATCGCCATCGCATGAAGATCTCCTTTATCGGATCAAGAATTCAGATTATTTGGAATAATATTATTAGATAACATTATTGGCAATGTCTAGAAAGTTACATCAAGGAGAGGTTTGGTCACCTAATTGCGGCGCTTGAGAAGAGAAATCCTTATTGAAAGCCCCCTCTTTCCAGGAATAGCTTTGGTTGTCATAAATGTGATTTCGTAATATTATTTGTGAATAATTAATCATTGATTCATATGATAAGGAAATATTTAATTTATGTGGATATAAATGATGGATTTATTTATGTGGTTATGAATGAAGGAATTAATGTTGAGGTGTTTTATTAGTATTTTATCGGATTGGAGGTATTAAAAATCAAACCAAAGGTTTTTTGAGATATATCATGGAGTTATAATTTTTTAATCAACTGCTAGATCGTTGTAATTTTGGATATGATATATATATATATATATATATATAAGTTGAGTATATGTCCACAAATTTTGAACAATTAAAAATGAGCGTATGATTTGTTATGAATTTAAGAGGTGTTGATTTGAAAATCGGGTTATAAATCATTTTGGTGGAAAATTCTAGAATTGGTGGGCCCCACTCTTGGTTGGTGAAGAAATGTCTTTGAGATTTTATTCAAATGTGGTGGGTGGGAATAGTAGCGGTAAAGCCATCGAGGTGTCAAAGTTAAGTCTGCCTTCTGCGTCTTAACATTTTCCTATAAATAGAGGCTAAGTTAGAATTGAAAATCACACTAGAAACAAGTTTTCTCGCTTTTCTCTCTAGATTATTGAGTGTATTTTGTGAGTATTTATATACTTTGTGAGTTTACATTAATCAAAGTTGCAAGTTTTCTTGACTTATCTTTATATTAGATCGTAAGATCGATATTTTGAGGTAAGGGATATTATCTTCTTCTTAAATGATATTTTCTTCAATATTATTATCTTGCCGAAATATTGGTATGAACTTTTATCAAATTTAAAATTTTTGTGTATAGGGGTTACTTATTCATTAACGAATCAGACTATTCACCTAGAAAAATGAAATTTTCTTCTTTTGTCCAAGTTGTCTATTATGGTTACTATCTTTGATTGTATCCATGTTTTGATCATTATTTTTGAATTTCGCTTCAAAATTGGTTATTTTGGAATATTATTGAACTTGGATAATGTAATGTCTGAATCTTTAATATTTGATCTGTTATCTCCTTTGGATTCGCTTTTCTTTACAATAATTTTATCATCCTCGGTCTAAATGATGATACAAATGAATATCTTTGATCCGTAGTGCAAAGATGAATGATTACTAATGAATATCTTTGGCTAGTAGTGCAAAGATGAGCAGTGTTGAGATGAACATGATTAATTGGTGATATAAAATGAATATCTTTGGCACAGTAGTGCAAAGATGAATATTTGATTCAAGATGTATATTGATTAATGTTACGGAGGATAAAATATTGATGATGGACTTTTAAATCTTAGAAGATAATAAAATTCTTTCTCTACTCGACTCTTCTAATGGATTGTTGTTTTTCGCTGCAGTTGTTGATCTAAAACTTGTTGTCTATTATATTTTATCAGATTATTCCCTGTTGAAGACTAATGATAATTTATTGTATATTATCTTAGTCATAATATTCTTTCTTGAGCTAGTTGAGCTCACCCTTTTGTTCCATTTTTTCTTCTCAGGAGGTGAGAACATAAGCGAGGAACTAGTCGAGAGTGCGGAGTGATGGTTCTAGAAAGTTGTTTTAGAAGGTCCTCACTATTTTTAAAATAGTGTATCAATAATTGTAATGAGGACTCCTTTTGAGTTTTTATACTCTCTATTTGTATTTAAACTCACAATTTAATGAAGTTGTATTTGTTTCTGTACCATGTATTTAGCTACTTAAAATAGGTGATGTATACTTATTTTGGGGGCGTCACACTCACCATTGGGAAGAATATGATAGTAATCTTCTTGTTTTTCTTTGGGGTCTATTAGGTTAACCAAGGATAATTTCGTGGCCATATGATATCTATTATAACCTGTACGCACGGGCCTCCCATGCACGAAAAGGTTTCTTGAGCACTTCCCAAAGATTTTAATTTCTAAAACAGATTTTTGACTATACTTTTATGTAAAGTACCATTATAAGGTTGTAGTAGATGCACCATGAGAGTTACATACATTTGTATTAAAACTCACGAGCTTAAGCGTGGTTGTATTCTATACATCGACGATTCAACATTGTATAAATGAAGTTGTATTTGAATTTTGTACTACGTATGTCTGGCGGATTTCGAGAATGGGTGATGTATACCTAATTTTGGGGGCGTCACAATTAATATATGTTTTGATTAAATACTAGTACTAGTATTTTTGAAGTGTTCAAAGAATATTGCTTTTAACGACATAAATATTATTTTGAACGAGATGAATTTTATTTTATCAACTAATAGTATTAATATTCTTCTTTAACAGTATTATTTTTGCTCCTATCTTAAATTATTATGTCAAAATGTACGCCTTTTGTTCCAAAACTAGGCATACAATTCTTCGATTTATAATGACCATATTTTAAAATTCAAAATTAATATGATTCATAAAAATTTAATATAAAATAATTTTTGTGATTAATAATTTTCGTTATATACTATAATAATTATATCAACTAAAATTAAATAAATTCAAAATGAATTTTCACGTTTAATATGTCATTATTTGATTTCAAAAAATTGATTTGTATTTATAATTTTGGAACATATGTATTATCAATTAGCCGAAAAGAAATGTTAAAAAAATGAAGGTAATGGATTATATCCGACCCAAATTTAATGAATCGCGTTTTATATATGGACTGTGCCATAAGAGCCGCGAAAATGATTTCTCCCAACCCTTTTATGTTTAGGGCCAAGCTTTTAATTTTGTAACCTTCAAACGAGGAGAGAGAATAAGGGCACTCGATCAGTGGGAGAACTGAAGAAGAAAGAGAAAGATGCATTGATTGAGCAGTGAAGCTCTTTTATGACCCTACTGGTACGCCAATATCTCTATATTTCTACTGATCTTTTTGTACTATATTTTAGCTTATTATTCTGAATTCTTCTTGCACAATTCTATATATATTTATGTAGGCAATTAGGCATTGCCCTGCAATTTAAACTCAAAAACACCATTAATTAATACCCATATGAGGAATTGGCATAAAAATGGTACTTGCATACAAATAATCTGAGTTGAATGTCATATGAACTAGAAGACTCACTTAGTTTATTTTTTGTTTTGGTACATTTCTTGATATCCATTATTGGGCAGTCAATTGCCAGATTGTTGCTATCCAGGAATTTGAACAACATTGGCTGTATTTAAATAATTGTATGTATTGAACTCAAGTTGGGTATATATTGAAATAATGGTGTCTGTACCGTCAAAGAATATATGGATAAGGAGGCAGCAATGCCCATGTGGAGATTGGAAATGTTTTGTTACATATGAGGGAGAAGCTGAAGAATCAAATCTAGCATCCCAATTGGTAAAAAATGGGTTGGTCTCATCGGAATCTATGGTTTCTCCTTATGTGGGAATGGTGTTCAAGAGCGATGATGATGCCTTTGAGTATTATGGGAACTTTGCTAGAAAGAATGGGTTTTCAATTAGGAAGGAGCGGTCAAGATTGAGCCCGCAATTGGGGATCTATAAGCGTGACTTTGTTTGTTATCGTTCTGGTTTTGCACCAGCAAGGAAAAAACCAACTGGGGAGCACCATAGGAATAGAAAATCGGTTCGGTGTGGATGTGATGCGAAATTGTATTTGTCAAAGGAGGTTGTTGATGGAGTTTCTCAGTGGTTTGTTGTGCAGTTTAGTAACGTGCATAATCATGAACTTCTGGAGGATGATCAAGTGCGTCTTCTTCCTGCTTATCGTAAAATTCAAGAGGCTGATCAGGAGAGGATTCTTCTGCTGTCCAAGGCTGGGTTTCCGATACATCGTATAGTTAAAGTACTTGAGCTGGAAAAGGGAATTCAGGATGGTCAATTACCATTTCTGGTAAGGGATGTTAGAAATTTTGTTCAAAATCGTAAGAAAGTTGTTCAGGAGAATGATGCCTTACTGACTGAGAAAAGAGAGAATGATGCAATGGATCTTCTCGATGCCTGCAAGGCTACTAAAGAGCTGGATGCATCCTTTGTTTATCATTTTACTTTGGATGAAAATGGCAAGGTTGAGAACATTGCATGGTCTTATGGAGAATCTGTTCATGCATACACCATGTTTGGTGATGTAGTATATTTTGACACAACATATCGCTCAATCACATATGGTATGCTTTTCGGAGCATGGCTTGGCATTGACAACCATGGCAAAATCATATTTTTTGGTTGTGCTCTCTTGCAGGATGAAACACCTCGTTCTTTTTCATGGGCTTTACAGGTTTATTCACTAATCCTTTGTGCTAAATGTACATATCTTTTATATCTTATTCAGCTGTTAATTTGTTTATTAATTTCCACAGACTTTTGTCAGTTTCATGAAAGGAAGATGTCCACAGACAATTATAAGTGATATTGACCCTGGTCTAAGAGATGCCTTAATAAGCGAATTACCAGATACTAAACATGTCATATCTTTGTGGAATATTCTACCCAAAGTAGCCTACTGGTTCTCTCGTCTACTTGGACCAAGATTTGTAGAATTAAAATCTGAATTTGAAGCTTTATATCTTCTGGAGAGTACTGAGGACTTTGGTCTTCATTGGAATCAGATGGTTTCTAGATTTGCACTTAATTCAGATAAACACATTGCTTTACTCTTTTCCCTCCGAGCATCTTGGGCGTTATCGTTTATAAAAGATTGTTTTCTTGCTCAAATGGCAACTACTTCATATTCAAAGTGTGTAGATGCATTTATGAAAGGACTCTTTGACTCGCAAACATGTTTACGCAGCGTTTTTGAGCAGGTATAGATACATATATGTATGTATGTATTCACCTTATATTATTATCATTTGCCTCCTCTCATTCTATTTTCAATATTTTCTGCCTACGCAGTTCCAATTGGTGTTTAATACATGCTGATTCATTGGTATTTTGAAACTATTCCAGGTGGGGGGGTCTTCAATTTATAATAGTCAGACACATGAAGGAATGCAGTATATGCATATCAAAACATGCTTACCAATGGAAGAGCATGCTCGACATATTCTTACCCCTTTCGCATTCAATGCATTACAACATGAGTTGGGTCAAGCTATGAAATATACAACATCTGAAATGGCTAATGGATCATATCTTGTACGGCATTTCAAGAATATGGACTCAGAGCGTCTTCTTGTATGGATAGCAGAAGATGAACAAATTCTATGTTCTTGCAAGGAATTTGAAACTTCGGGAATCTTATGCAGACACGCTCTTCGTATTCTTCTACTAAAGAACTACTTTCAACTTCCTGAAAAGTTTTTTCTGAGGAGATGGAAACAAGAAAGCTCACTAGTTCCTCTTGATGACCAAAGTAACTGGAATGGCAATGATGAATGGTTTCAAGAATTTCACACCCTTAGTGGAATTCTGTTTTCAGAGTCATCATTAACTAAGGAACGCTATGATCATGTTCGTTCTGAACTTTCAAAAGAAATTACAAGACTACTTAATGAGGTGAGGGAAATGCCAGCTACTAACGACATTACTGTGGATTTGACAGTTTCACCTACTGGTTAATTTGTAGATCAATATTTGCTCCATAGTAGCTAGTGCAACCAGAGGAACCTTTCGTTCATTGGAGGCTAGCTGAGAGTGAGTAGGATTAGAAGGTATTGGAAGGACCAAGGTGATTGACATTCTCTATTTGAAAATCTTGAGTGAACAGATAATAGTTTGGGTAACTTGGCTCATCACCATCAAAATTCCCATTGTGTCACTAAGGGTACTCAATGGTGTAAAGAAAATGGTCGAGCCCAAAGTTGAAAGTTAGGCGGTATGTTCTGTACAAATTCATAATTAGGATCGAGAGTTAAAAGAAAAATGTACACATCAAAGTTCTCTTTCATCTTTTTAGCATTCACTTGAACGAGTTTGTTATTTGCGTTCCGAAATGAGCTTATTTTATTCTTAAAAGTTATAATCATAATGGAACTTCTGTTTTATTGAACCCCCCAAAATCGATACCTAAAATTATCTTCTTTTGAGCTTCTGTTCATGTAAGCGATCTATAAGTAAAGGTGTTACAACATGCAGACCATTAGGCATAATTCTTTGAAAGAAGTAAAATAGAAGGATGATACTGTGAAGTAATTAAGCATTCTCTTGCTCCTGTATATATCGATTGCTCAACAAGTCAACACCAACAGTTTGTGACCTAAGCATTCTCTTGGTCCAGACAATTGACTATCTATTGATCCATTTTCTTGTTGCCATCTTCACTTATATTTTGAATTATGTGAGACTGTGAGTTACATTTTTCGACTCTAGAAAATGTGGACAATAACAATGATCATATATTCTGAATGGATTGATTTTAGAGCTCATCTCAAATGATTGAGCATTGTATTTTAAATAAAATTATTCTGCATAAAATAAACATTAGATGAAATTGTAATTGCGGTGATATGAAGTGGTTTGCTTTCTTAAGCTTCTTAAGAATTTTGTTGTACAGATTTAAAGCGCAACATTAAAGCAAATTTCAGGTTTGAGTGACTTTGTACTACATGAGTTGGTAGACTCAGAGGATTCCAGAAAATGCTTTCAATATTCCTTAAGACTCTATAGGTCAATATTGATTTCTGCAGTTAAAGATTCTCCATTTCACATTTGCATTCTGCTGATTCATGCACAAGAAGATTCTCTGTATTTTTACTTTCTATAATGGAGTTTCCCTTGTTGAGATACTTAAGTATAGCATTAATGAGCGACTTGAAAAAGGCTGTTTTTTATTTATCATCCATCATGCATTTATTTTATGTTTTTTTACTTTCTTGTACTTTTACTGGATCTGTGGTGATGAACAAGGTTGTTTACTTCCAATGATCTCAAACGGTGTGGAAAACTGTAGTATTTGCTGCTCACTTACTATGGGCCATGGCATTGGTTGGTGAATTTGGGAAATTATTGACAGGATTTTTGTGACTAAACATCTAAAGTCAGAGGTAGAAGCCATCTAGAGATTTGAATTAGATTGTTCACATGTTCATTGGAAATCTTAGTATTAACTTGTACAGTCCTTGGCAAAAGAGTTCAAAGTTCAAGTGCGTAAATCTTTACAGCCGAGATACATTATTACACAGCAGGACCAGAGATGGGGTGCTTTTGTAAAACCTTGGGTGCAGCAAATAGGCATGTTCAAAGATCTTGCACTAGCAGTCATCTTCTTCATGATATGGTCAAAGGTTACAGTTGTTAAAATTGAATCTATTGGTTGTTTTTATTTACACTTTCAGCAACAAGGTACTGAATGAAACTGAATTATTTGCTTGGAAACTTTATCACGCCTATTATGTCCTTGACTTGTAGCATCTTTAGTTTTTCTTTTGTCATTCTTAGACTTTCGTTCATTTAGTCTGCGTTAGGTCAATTCCATAACTGAGTTGGGAAACTCGGGCGCAAGAGTCTGCAGGGAAATGAACCTTCAATATTTTTATTCAGCAGGATGAATAGTTGTCAATGGCCTCAAGGATCTGCTAAATTCAAAAGCCCCAAGTTGGATTATCTGTATTCACATTTGTGTTCATCATTTCAACAAGTAAAAGGCCCTCCCTCAGTCTTTAGTGTCTTGATTCAAAGTTATATTGGTGGAACAGATTTTAAGACTTGATATTGACACATTTAGATATAATATTTTACCTATTTCCTTGCTTAAAATTTCACTTTAGATGCTAAAAATTAATATAGAAAGACAATTTTACAAATTATTATCCCTACATGTGTTCTTTGTGCCTTAAAATCCATGTCACAATTATGGTTTGAACCATGACTATCATTCTGAGACTAAGGGAGTAACAAATATCAACTATCTTTTCATTCCATTTCATCTTACCTTCTCTCATAGAAGGATTGCTTGTAGTTGGTAACTGTGAAACAGTACAAAAATAACTGACTTTGACACTCACTATATCGTCTCCATTGCAGGTAAATTGAACTGGCTTTCTGAAGCACCGAGGCTTATCATCAACCATCCACCCAGTGGACCTTCTAGGTCTCTCCAGCATAAAAGCCCTTTTTGGTGCAGGTAAGAGTTGGATAATACATTTATGTGAAGATATATGAAGTCTGATTTATGACAAAGAAAAGATGCAAGTTTGTAACCACATATTTGAGAACCTAGTGGTAAGGTCAGTGTCTTCAGATTTCAGTGTGTCAGTCATATAAGCCAAAATGATAAACTGACATTTAATTAATTGTCATTGAATTATGATCAATCATGTATTTGTTTCTTGAATTGCGGGACCCTTTGAATTAAACTGTCTATGATTTTCTTTCATTAGCGGTGAACTTGGATTGGACCCTTATCTTTTTTTTGCGACACTATGTTTTGGTGCCATTCTCTCGTTTTATAAAATAGTGTCTGGTGACTGATATTTGGTGCTTCTTTTAAAGAATAACATGCTTAGAAGATTGTTATCTTTCTTGCGCAGTGGCAATGCATAATAACTTGAAACGGCTTGCTTTTTAACCATACTAATCAAATACTTATCAGAATTAAAGTTAATACACTGGGGGCTCTTGTGTGGTTCTTCTAACCCTAGGAGAGCTGCTGACTCCAATTACCGTCCATCGAAGTACCATTTGTACAAATAAGAATCCCCTTGGTCTTTTCAGATCTTGTTATACTCCCTCTGTTTTAATATTTTAAAAAAAATAAAAAATAAAGAAGACGTTTCTTTTCATAATTCCAATAAGGATGATCTTTTTTGGATTCACAGAGAGTATTTTACTATCACTGTTATTCCTTATACCGGAAGAGTTTGGAGATTTTATTTTTACTTTTACCTATATGCTTATGCTAAAGTTGGCATTTGAAATTAATTTATGTTGATAAACCCGAGCACCTGAGGTTTAAATTTTTAGACAATAACTAAAATAATACTCTCTCCGTTGCAAAATTAGAGATACGCTCCAAAATTAGATATACATTTCTAAATTTAGACTATAGAGAGTCATGAACTTCCTAATATGTCATTACTTATTCCTAGCTTGATTGAATACTATCATGTCACCACTACTACATTTCTAGCAAATGTGAAAATGTGAGATTAGTTTATAAAAATAATTTTTTCCTTAAAAGTCGTCCGTTTATAATTGGATCTCTAATTTTGTTACTGAGGGTGTATACATTGCTTCGTGCTACTTATCTGCTGTTTATCATGTATTTGAAAGTAATTGTGGGAGCTAAGGCTGTCATCTATATATGGATTGCCGAATAGAAATGTTGTGAAAATATTCTAACTGAAAGGTTGGCAACGAATATGAATTTTTCCGACCCAAAATTTTGCTTTGCTGTTCTGCAAAATGTTTCAGGTACATTCGAAAGTACTGTATGGACTTACGGGATAGTGGAACATAATGTTGCACAATGATGTTGCGAACTGCTATATTTCTTCAATATTCCTTTTTAAAATTGATCACCACACACTATGGACTTTCACATTAAGGGCACTTTTTTCTTACATCTCTACTAGTAAAAGTTCTTTGTCTCAGCATGCCGCTCTGCCAAATAGGCACCAACAGTCCAAGTTTCTTTCAATGCTAGGAGTTACAGACAAGAAAATGCATGATTAATGGGTAAACAACACTTGGTACTAGAGGGAACAATAATTTGTACGTAGCAATATATATTCAACTCATACATAAGGCTATAGAAGCTTCATTGCGATAGGCTTAGCTACTTGTATAATGGTAGAAACGATACAGAACCAGATACACACTACGGCTCTTCAGAAACAGAAGCTGCGTAAAGTTGTGGTACAAGCAGGAATTTGAAAGGCAGTTCAAAGTTGATCAGGCCACAGGAACGCACCCATGGCGTACGCCCTCTTCTCGTCAAGCATACCTTCAAAGTTGAGGCCATATTGCTGCAGAAGCAAGTCCACCCTCCACTCCTCCATTTTCTGGTAGTCGGCCTTGGTGTAACGAGGATAATGAAGAGGCATTTGGAAAGGATATTCAGGTTCAATCTTCAAACTTTTGGCAACCTCTTTTACATCTTTATTAGGGTACCCCAAAGTCTTGTCGCCTTGCGTTTTTGGGTTTCCTAAAACAATGTATGCAGAATGAAGAAGCCAGCTTAAAGCCATCTCTTTCTCTCTCAACGACAGAACTATGTCTCTATGATGTAAAGCTTAAACCAAGGTTTATGAACTCGGCTTGTATATATATAGGCGGCTAGCTGCTGCTGCACATTGGCTACGCTTGTTTACAAAAAAATGATGGGTTGGGATAAGATTATTTGTACTAATTTATTATCACTACAAACCATTTTATCCTTCTGTTAATTAATTTCATAGACTATGGTTTGTCATTTTTGATGATGAATTATTATAGGAAATTGATATTTTCACATGAAAAGTGTCGCTATAGATGTATAGCGACGGTTTTGATGTGAAAATATCATTTTATGTTGTATAGGGTAAGCAAGTATAGATGATTGTATACGACACCTGGGAATTATTATGTTGATTGAGGTTTGAGTAATTAATTATTATTGTTGCTTGTTCTAATTGTTATCCTTGATTTGTGAGAATGGCATAGGCCATCTCACCAGAAGCAGTTAGAGGTCACTTTCTGTACAATAAAAATGGCCAGTTTTTCAGCACAATAATTGCTTGATACACGGTACCATGCCTTGGCTAGCCAGTCAAGTGAATTGGTAATTAAGTAGAATAGCTGTTGTCATGGGCCTTCTCATATTCAATTATTTGATATGAGCTTTTAACTAAGCTTTTGAACATCAAGAAATATTAAGGTGTTAAAAGGCTATGTTTGTTTTTAAAAATAATGGATGAGATATGATTATGGGCAACGGCGAGTCGAGCAGAGTATTGAATTGTTTAAATTTGGTTCATAAAATTTATCGAGTATAAAATAAAATTTGATTGAGGTTCGTTTAGCTACCGAGTCGAGTACAATTTCGAATCGAGTATGAATAGTTTGTATTTTTCGAACGAATATGATTCGAATATCAATAGAAAATTGTAATTCGAGAATGTTCGAGTAATTTATCGAACTTTAAAACTTGCTCATATTTGAATCATTTATATTTCGAGTCGAGCTCGAATCGAACTTTTAGTCGAGCGAATACGAATCGAGCCCGAACTGTTTGCTCATTTTACAGCTTTAATTATGGATATTAATATTATATTAATTTTATGATCTGTGTTAGTTATTTGCAAGGCCTTTTAAAGATGGATTATAACGTCAAGAGCAGAGGTGATACTATGTATGATCACTTTTGGTAATAAATAACCTTAAAAATGATAATAAATAGTTGATATAATTAAATAAATAATTAATCATCGGATAATTTAGTTTCAATTGATAATACACCTAAATTTGCCTAGACGGTTCATCCAAATCTGTTATGTTTTATTTTGTCTTAAATTAAATGAGTCAGGTTAATGTTTATAGTTTTTTGCATTTGTAGAAGTATTTATTTATTGTAAATATTTAGTGGACCTATTGTAAATCTATGCCAAACTTGCATCTTTAGACTTGTACAAAACACACTGGGTCAGAAGCCCAATCAATGATTTTTATATGTGATTTGAAGGCGAATACAAAGTTTGAGCCTTTAGGCCCATGACCACAAATCGTACATTTTAAGGAACAATTATATATTCTATTACATTTTTAAAAATAATTATAACAATAGTGCACTCATAAAATATTATCACAATTAATGCACTTCCATATTTATTTACAATATTAGTGCAATTAGGATTCCTTAATTTAGGAAAATAGTATGCAATTAAGATTCCTTAATTTAGGGGATTAGTATGTAATTAGATGAACTCGATCTTCCCATTATTATCCGTTATTATCCTTATTATCCTCTGTTAAATGACGCGTTCCCATGGCGGTGACTGTCATTACTACTAGTCTCATTTTTTCTCTCCTCATTTGTTCTCATGCACTACAACAAAAAAGCTTATCGTGATCAAGATACGGTCAAGATAGCGATCTAAATCGACCATTTTCGATCGGCCGATACTAGTCGCATGAGATAATTTGGTCATTGGGGAGGACATCGACTAACAATAATGACAAGAATAATTAGCGATCGACTTCAAGAACCGACATCTGCCGCTTATTCGACGTATCTTTGAGTCATTAAATCTCGGTGTGACGTGGCACACGCGTGGCGATAGCGGATAATACAATAAGCGACCGCGTCACATCATTTGATGTTTTTTTTTTTTAATAATTTTTCCTGTTTTATTGATTTCCCAAAATAACTCGCTTTGTACTGCTTTTCAATCCCAACACAGCAATATATATAAACAAGCATCCATATTAACATCCATCCAATACAATACAAAACATTCATCCATGAATAAACATTCATCAAATACAATACAAAACATTCATCCAACACAATACAATTGATATCATAAACATCCATATAAACCAATACAATTGTCCAAATAATGAATCTAAAAGAGTACAAGGCTTTAAAAATCTAAAAAAAACAAGTCTAGGCGCTTCATGGATCATCCAAATTAGGATCCTGTAATTAACAAAGTAATAAAACATATATGTTACATATAAGTAAGACATTGACTCAGAGACTATAAACATATATGACAATGTAGCTATACAATAAACGATATATATATATATATACCTGCTCCTGCTGTCGTGTTGCTCCTGCTCCTGCTCCTGCTGCCGCCGCTGCCGCATCGCGGCCCGCCAACTCATCGGGACTCGTAGCTGCAGATGCCCGCCAAGATATCTGAAGAAGATCACGATCTGACAGATCGCTCTCACACAACACGATCGGAGAGGAGTATGATAAATTTGGATAACACGATGGTAGATCGGGTGGCGTAGCCGCTGTGCCAATTGATGGTCGGGCGCCGTCTTTGTCCTTGGCCTTTGACATAATTTTTCTTCACGATGGACGCCCTCTCCCATAATTCTTGATCAATCGACGGACGCGAGGTGCCTTCAGGATAGCGCTTGTTCATTAAGCCCTTATAAGTGTCTTGTCAGAAGATGAACAATTAAATAGTTTAAAATAAATTAAAAAAAATACTAAAAAAGGTCGTCACAATTTATAAACAACATATTAGGATAAAGTGAACTTATTATCATGCTTATCTAATAAAACCTCAGTGGACCATCACGGGTGGCCACATACACATCCAACCAATTGATAGGTTGACTTTGAGACTGAGACTCCTACAATTCATTTTCTCATATTATTATGTAAACATATGATATTTTAGCTACAAAAGATTATGTAAACATAATATACGCATTCTCGGCAAAGAATGTGTTGCGGTTGTGATATCCGCCGCCCCGATCGTGCTTTTGCCTTCTCGTAATCTAATACACACGAGGATCTGCTCGAGGCGGCGATCTTGCGCCTCTTGACCCAAATTTCTCAAATTTCTCTCCGTCACACATCTCGCACCCATATGGGTTGCGCACCATCAGGGCTATGCTTTCGTGCATATATTGCTCACCCCGTCCGGATGGTCAATCTCACAGATTGCGGGGCTTTTTTGTCGTTCCTTGTTCAAATTATCTTTAGTTCGGATGGCGCATTTACGCGAATAGTGTCTCGAATAACTGATGCTTGTGCGTCATCCCATCTATACCGTTTCTGCAAATAAAACAACAATAACAATATTAAAACTGTTATATTACTAAACAATATTATTTGATTAACTATGTATTACCTATCGAGTGATAAAAAATATACGAAATTCAATTAAGCTGCAGATCCTTATGGGCGAGAGGTGTGTCACCATACATGTAATCAATCGGCGTAGGCCGATTAGTAAGCTTTATAATTGTGAAATGCACTTCACAATTTTACTATCTTGAAAATCACTACAATATACAATAATTTATATTAAAACCCTTGCATTTAAATCATTACTATATTTATAACAAATTAATATTAAACCCTTATATATATATATATATATATATATATATATATATATATACACGATGTTTAACTTACGTGCTCTCTCGGAGGAGGACGGATACGTATAAAAATGCGATCATCCGAATTTCTGGGGCCTTGACACATGATTAGGTTCCCACCAAACCAACCCGCTTTTCGTCTTTGCGAGGTTCGAAGACATCTATAAAAAAAAATTAGGATGTTAGTATGAGTTATAAATGAAAGGTACATGTAATTGTTAATACATGTAAAACTAAACATACATTTTATAGAAAAGGACAATAATAATAATTCTTTGAAATATACATAAACATGATCAAAAATATCTAAACTGGAGACAAAGCTGGAGCTTACTACAAATAAACAATAAACAAACAACAAAAAGAATGGCAATCTAGTGAGTGTGTGTGTATATATATATATCTGAGAAAACACACACAACCATTCAAAGGAATTTATGTTCTTTATCGGCATCAAATGTGATTTCTCAAACTTTTATATATACTTATTGGGTACATGACATTAGAAAGGCAAAAGTTGAAACCTACGTACAAAGTTTATTAACAAATACTATATACTTTTTTCACAAAATGAATTCTACTTGTCAAATTATTTTATTCCACAAAAAAAAAGAAGAGCTTTTATTTTGATGATAGTATCAATATTTTTAAGTTTGTCGTTGCACCACAATTAAATGACCAACTTATAAATCTTAGAGGTAAATATGAAATAAAAATATAATAATAATTTTATAATTCAAGTGAAGTGAGAGAGTCTCAAGGAATAGAATCTGAGATGTGGAGTAGTTAATTGGTGATTGCCATGTAGAGTAGTGTACTTAACTACGAGTGCAAGCGGGTGGTTACAATTATAAATGCACATTAATTTTCCCGATGGTACGTACTACAAACATAGTTTATTAATTTGGAGCTAGGCGAGGATTTATTCAAATATGAATAAACATTTATGAGTTATAATTCAACGTACATTCAATCTATACTTGGATTTGGAAAAAAAACCACAAGATTGAGTATAGAGCAATAGATCAAAAAAAACAACAACACATAATAGTACTAACTAATTAATTGAGGTTATAAGTTAGTATAACTTATAAGGACTATCAATATATATATATATATATACACCTAAGACGTAAAATGCTAGCGACCAAGGTCGAGAATCGGCAATATGCTAGCTAAAATATTAGAAATGCCTAGAAGGACTCTATATAGGTTGAGATAAAAGGCCACATATATGGCACAAGTAACTTTCAAATGCTAAGAATTGATCTGCGCAGGATGCTTGCATATATATTTAGAAAAGACAAATTAAGTAAAAACATTCTTTGTTGTTTAGTGTGCTAGTTGTCATGGGTTTACGGGTTGTTACTTGTTAGAATGTCTTGTTGTTTAGTGAGCTAGTTGTGTGTGGTTTTTCTGTAATGTTGTTGTTGTATGTGTTCTGTAGTTGGTTGCTTTTGTAAACTTTTGTTCATCATGTAATATAAGTATCTCTTCCTTTCAAACTAAAAAAAACTTCATGTTCCTATATAATTTATTTCAAAGTGCTTTTGAACTCTCAATAATGGATGGATGGTTTTTTTAATTTTCATTTTTAGAAAAATTAATTAGTTATCAATGCAATGTCGGTGGTATAATTGTATTTTACTTGGGTATTAGGTACTACTTGTAGGATGATGATATTGAGGATGAGCATGATGAAGATTCAAGCAATGATAACGTGACGAAGATGGAGACTTGTGATTATGCATCGTTTATTGTATTTTGAAAAACTTTTATTACATTTTTCCATGTGGTAATATCAATTCCCTACTTTTATTGTATTTGGAAAAACTTTTAGTACATTATCTTTGATAGAATATTTGTAATACTACTCATCCATAGAGAACTTATCTATTAATATTTATAAATAACTAGTGTAAGATAAAAGAGTACATGTGTACCACTTTTGGTAATTTGAACTTCAGTCATGGTATAAAATAAAAAGGGTGCTAGTCTAATCAGCTCAAGTCCAGGTATGATCAACATGTGGAATGGACCTTCTCCTAATATACATTTCTAACCTATTTAGAGAAACACAAAATACTGAAAACTACATGCAAAATTTATTTAACATTAAGTACTTGAACTATTAATCTGCATATGACAATACAAGTAAACCAAAATATAACTTAAACCAAACACTTCATAACTTCCTAGCTTACTGGATTAAATTTATCACAAAATAAGCAAGAATCCTTATGGTTCTGCGGCAAAGATTATTGATTCTCACATCACCAAATCAAAACCAATGCAAATAAAAACAAAAAGAAACATTATTGAACAAGATGAAAATATTGTAGCATCATACTATTCACTACACTATTCAAATTATCATAGGTAACAAATTCATAAAAATCACACTAACAATACTTTGCAAAAGTTTCGATTTAAGAGAACACTATTGAAGTAGATGAAAATTTGTAGTTAATACGAAGTTTTTAGATGGGCGACGCCAGAGCTTGCAATTTCCTCCTTCTCTCTTCCCCCTTCTCCTCTTCATTCTCCTTTTTTTTCTTTCTTCCGTTGTTTCGTCGAAATGAATGCCCGATCGTGATTATGTTTAAGAGGATCGTGATAGCCATCTGCGGCCAATCTTGCGGTCGCTAATTTTTAATGACGTGTACGTTAGCGGTCGCTGATAAGGATTGGTCGCCAAACACATTCGCGCCAACGTTTCGTACCAAATTTTGGGAGGGAAATTCAATCTAGCGACCGCTTAGCGACCGCATGCGGTCACTGATATAAACTAGCGACTAGAAACAATACCGGTCGCAGATGGCCGTCGCTATTACCATTAACAGCGACCAAATAGTGCGATCGCTAAAAACTTTGGTCGCTGATAGAGGTTTTTCTTATAGTGATGGCGGCGACTGCCATTTCTTTGTGCAGAGAGACGGTCATTTTGATATAGTATTTGGGAGTTGGGACATACAGAAAAAATAGTTTCCCCCTTAAAACCATGGGTAAGCCTTGCCAAACCTTTCATCATGTACTGTTCTAGGAATTAACTGCAGAGTCCCTGAGATTGCCACACATGTCCCAAACCAAGGGCTCATCTCACACATGTTACTCTTTTTCTTATTCTTCTTTACTTTCACTCTCCTCTCTTTCTTTATTCTCATCTCATATCTTTATCGAAGAAGAAAACTTTTTGATAAAACAGAGGGTGAAGAAGAAAGAGGATGATGAATTAAATAATGGTGGGATTTAAATAATGGATTAAATTATGATGGATTAAATAATGGTGGACAAGAAAGAGGAACGAATCAGGTTGAAGTGGACAAGAAAGAGGATGATTAAGTGTGTTAGCTCTATTTTTGAAAGTGGTATTACTTGTTAAAAGATTATGCAAACATTCATACCAAGGTAACCAAACCTTCGTACCAAGGTAACAAAACATTCATATCAAGGTAACCAATCCACATCCACACCTGCAGTTTTTTAATAGTATAGTTGTTAGTCAAACCTTCATACCAAGGTAACCAATTCTGTTTTATTAAGTTACCAATTTATTTTGAATGTAATGCAGTTGGTAACCAAACCTTCATGCAGTTGGTTGCCAAACCTTCATGTAGTCGGAGGGCTAGATGTGATCCACTGGGTTGCCGAAAAACCAGAGGAAGACGAGCCGAGTCTCACATTTTCAGGAAAATTGAGCTCTCAGGTGTTTCAAAAGTGCCTAGCCAAACTCTAGCACCTTTTTTGGGGTCTCTTATTTTAGCTGCCTATTTTTTGGTTTATTTTTTATGAATATTTGGTTACCCACAAAATATAGAATTGTTACATTTGTACGAAGATTTGGCTACCAACTGCACCATATTCATAATAATTTTATTTTTAAAATGTTATTTATACGTTGGTAGCCAAACTTTCATAAAAAGGTAACCAATTCAGTTTTTTGGGTTACCAATTAATTATAAAAAAATTTAAAAACAGTTTCCAAGTGTTTCGTGCAGATGGTATCCGAAATGTCATGTCTAAGTTTTCATTTATGTAGCTGTTAGTTACTTATTAATAACCTTTTAAAAATAAAATTATTTTGCATATAGTGCAATTGGTAGCCAAACCTTAATACAAAGGTTACCATTTTAGTTTTTGTGGGTAACCAAATATTCATAAAAAAAAATTGTTCGTGATTTTCTCTTTGTTTGGCTACTCCAAATTTGTTTTGGATCTGTTCTTGCTGGTTTGGTAACTCCGACTTCTTCTTCTTTGATTTATTTTGGTAACTCCGATTTCTTTTTCTTCTTCTTCTTCGATTTGTTTTGTTTTGGTTGTTCGTAATTCCTCTTTGTTCGGCTACTCCGAATTCGTTTTGGATCTGTTCTTGCTCGTTTGGTAACTCTGACTTTTTCTTTTTCGATTTATTTTGGTTATTCGTGATTTCCTCTTTGTTTTGTTTTCGATTTATTTGGTAACTTTGAATATTTGAATTTGAATTATTATTTTGAATTTGAATTTATTTTTGTTGTTAGATCCAAGATATTTGAATTTAAATTATTATTTATGGTAGTTATTTCTCCTTGATTTTAGTTTCCTATTATTATTATGAATTGAATCCTATACTAATTCTCTAAATTAAGGAATCCTAATTGCACTAATATCGTAAATAAATATGGAAAAGTTATTATGTTTGTAAATATTTTAGTGATAATAGTGTAATTACTTTCTAATTGTTGTATATTTCTGTAAAGAACCCTTAAACGAACCCATGACATTTGATATGAGTCAATGCTTGGTGGGTTCCTTACCAAATAGTTATAGTGTTGATTTTGTTGTTGCCGGATAGATTCGAATTTACTGATTAAAATCCTACATCGATTAAATTATATTTGAAAACCCATCATATATGCTTGAGGTCTCCTTACCATGGTTTTGAAATCGGACCAAATCGCCAGTTCAACCGGTTAAAACCGGAACCGATTGACACTCCAGTTCAGTTTGAACAAATAAATCATTTTTTTTTTGCCAAAAATCGGTTGACCCACTGGTCGAACCGGTGGTTCAACCGGTAAAACTGGTTAATTGGCCCAGTGAACTTCTTTTTAATTTATTTATTTTATTCCAATTTTTTAATATTAAAATTAACCATTTTTAGTAATACTGTAACCCAACTTTATTATGTTTTAGTTCATAAAAAAATGAGATTTTTTTTAAAATTTTATTAATTACTAATAATATATATTTTTATATATTATAACGTTACTTGGTCAACAACGATTCAACCACTGATTAAACCAATGACATATCTACCCATAATCTTTTTCTATTCGATAACCGGTTTAGAACTGAAAACCTTACTCCTTACATTATAGTCAATTGATCATAAGTTACACCTACTGAATTACGTATTAACTAATATGAGAGACTGACTTTATTTTAGATAATACATGAGACCTTACCTTTACCATGTGTTTATGTCATATTAGATTGATAACTCGTGCAAGACACTTGCTAATTACGATATTGTATATAAAATTATAATGTGTCATTTGCAGTGGCGGAATCAGAACGTGTTTATAGGGGGGTCAAAATACATCAGTAAATTTTTTTTATTTATTGACGCTTGAAGAGCTTCTTTCGATCGGTTGTACGCCTGAGAGAAGACAATTGTATCCTGCGAGTCTGCATAGTTTAAAAACGTATGTAGCGATTTTAAGTAAGTTGAAAAACCGAATTTACGATTTGGTTTTAGTTACTGGGCAAAACTAACCAAAATCGCATGCATAAAACCGAAACTGCACCAAATAAAACTCATTAAAAATGAAATATTTGTTATCACGTAGAATTTAGTGATTGTGTGTGTGTTCACTAATTACTTACTCTCTCTTCTAATTTTATTGCTTCATATATATAACATGTGCTTAATTATTTATATGTAGGTTGGCTATATATAATTAATTAATTTATTATTCCTATGTGCTTAATTATTACATCCACAAAGCAACTTTCCCACAAAAAGTCTATTAAAGAGGATAAAAATTGCCAAATTAAAACTAAAATAAGAGACGAAATACCCAAGTCAAGAATCAGGTTCATGGGATACTGTTTCTCGTTCCCATCTCCTTCTCACCATATCCAGCACTGAACAACCACCCGTTAATTCCTTATCAATTAGAATTTAGTGATTGTTGTGTGTTATCAAAGAGAAATTTAATATTGTGTGATGCTAAATTATTAATTTAAATTGCATAAAATTTTATTGTTTCAATTGGTTTTGGAACCGAAACTGCATCAAATGAAATAGCACCGCACGGTTCAAAACCAAACCGCACCGCACCAATCATAAGCGGTTTCATATACGTTTTGAATTTATTAAACTGCATTTAAACGGTTTCGTGTGCGGTTTGAACCTTAAACCGAACCATGCTCATCCATAGAAATCAGTAAACAAATCAAAATACACCGCCATTGCAAGTGAAATATGCAAAGGTGGGGTTTGCATGTGTCTACCAACCAACTATTTGTTGATTTGGGTTTTCATGTTTTCTTTCAAGCCTCTTGGGACTTTAGACCTCTTTCCATTTAAATAGTAGTATAATGTTAAGATATTTCATAATAAAAAAATGTTCCTAGTCTAAAGCATGAGCTAATATGTGACAACCCCAAAATAGGTCCAGTCCATCCAACCCATTCTGAGTCGCCAAATACATGGTACAGAAAACAACTACAACTTTATTACAACAATTGTCGTACAAAATACAACAACACATATCTTTGTGAGTTTGGATATAATATATACCAAGCTGTGACTCTCATCCCAACCTTGGATAAGACGTCACAATGACACCTTACATAAAGGTATAGTCAAAAGCTGTTTTAGAAATTAGAATCTTTGGGAAGTGCTCAAGAAACCTTCGTACATGGGAGGCCATGCGTCTCAGGTTATGATAGATATCATATGGCCACGTAATTATCCTTGGTTGACCCAATAGACCCCAAAGAAAAACGAGAAGATTACTATCATATTCTTCCCAATGGTGAGTCATCTCTTGACATATCATTATCTCCACTGTCTCTAAATGAGAATTATACTTCAAACAAACGCCAAGATTATATAGGTAGTGCTCGTAAATATACTCAGCAATCTGCAAGTGGATGAGCACAACCCTGTCTTATGATGACACGAGGTTGTATGTTATTAGACATCTTGTATGATAGTGGCAAAACACCCTTCCAACGTTGGGTTCGCCTCACCCTAGTTGATTCACCAAATATAACTATTAAATGATGACCACCGTTCTATTCCCCTGTTACCCCCGCTAGACCCAGCTATACTCTTATAACCTGAAAGGAATTGTGAAACAGAAGGGTGAACACAACTAGCCCAGTAAAGAATATCATGACTAAAGATAATTACATTATCAATAGCCTTCATCAATAATAAATCAGAGATTTAGAACATATGGTAGATGATAAAATTTCAACCATAGTTGCGGTGAACGAAGCAATCCATTAGAAGAGTCAAATAGACTATAAAGTCTATTATCTTCTCCATGTTAAAAATCCACCGAAACAATGTTTTATCCTCAGTAACATCAATCAACAATTACGGTCCACAATCATATGAATAACTCATAATCATAATTGTAGTTCTAAATTCCTCTTCTCATCCGGAATGAAGATAATTTTCATCACCTATCTTTACCCGAAACATAAAAGATCATGGTTATACCAAATCACAGTTTCATTCATAATCATACTAATAAATTCATCTTTGTACTACTACCAAAGATATTCGTCAACAGATTCATCTTTGCACCATCGCCAAAGATATTCAACAACATGTCATCTTTGCACCACGGGCCAAAGATATTCATCAACAATTCATCTTTGCACTATGTGCCAAAGATATTTCTCAACAGATTCATATTTGCACCATGTGCCAAATATATTCATCAATGATTCATATTTTGCACTACAGGACAAATATATTATTATCTCAAAGAAATATATAATCATTTCAGAATTTATATAAAAAATAATTATAACCATGTTGATCAATTCACCTTTGCACTTAAGCTAAATATATTCACTTATAAATTCAATGGTCATGATCATACCAGTCAACAATTTAACTTTGCACTACTGGCCAAAGAGAACCCATAGTCACGATTATACCAAAAATCTACCCATCTTTACACTCAAGTCAAAGAGAAATATCATCATTAGGGTTATAAAAATGTTATATATGATAATAAAAATAATATGATCAACATATAGTTTTAATCTCAAGAGTAATATTCATAAATCAACTATAATTTGGTTAAAAAAAGAAACCAATTTTGTCATGAATAGTAACTCGTGAATAGTAACCCATGAATAGTAACTTCGTGAATAGTAACTCATGAATAATAAACCCGACACAAAAAGGTAGAAATTCTACAATAAAATCCATACCAATATTTCAGTATAATGATATTGAAATAACATTTCTTAAACTTTATAAACAATTTATTTTAATTGTTTACACTTTACTAAATAATGTATTTAATCATTCTAAAATGCCAAACTCAAAAGATTTTATCACCAATAACCAAAACTCTCATCAAAAATCTGCATATACCTCGTATAGGATTCTCAAGCCATAAAATCCTATTTTCCAATTTTCTTACTTCACATAACATATTTAATTCATTTACTCATAACTAGTCCATTTTCATGAAAAATACCAAATCAGTTTCAAAAATATTTCTTTTCTGGGATTTAGCAGAATATAGTCCCATATTGAACATATATTTTTCTCAGAATTTTTAAAATTCATTTACTATTTTTCATATGGCCAAAACCGTCGAATATTTAGACATTTATCATAAATTGTACTTTGATCTAAAAATTCCGAAATTTACAGAGTACATTGATATTATATAGATGTACTCCCAATAAAAATTTCATCAATTTTGGAGTTAACCACAAGGAGTTATAAGCGATTACTTTTAAAATAGTCTTTTATCGTAAAATTCATAACTCTTAATCTATACATCCAAAAATCGCCAGTTTTTTGGACACAATCAATAAAACTCATCAAAATATCATTTTAAATTTTTCCAGAATTTTTTGAAGGTCGAAAGAAGTACGAACTGAAAAACATAATAACCCTTAAAATCCCTTACCTCGAAAGAGCAGTACTTCTAACTGAAATATCGGATGAAAAGCCGAAGGAAACTTCTACTAAATAGCAACTCTCAAAGTATCTAAATACTCTAAAAAATATGCTTGATAATATAGAGAGAAAGAAAACTTGTTTCTGGTGTGATTTTCAATTCTAACATAAGCACCTATTTATAGGAAAATGCTAGAATGCCAAAGGAGACTAAATTAATAAAATAATATTATATTATTTTCTTCTCTCCTACGCAGCCAAGCTAGACCAAAATCTCAGCCACCACAGTGGGGCCCACCCAAAATTAGCACATGTTTTCTCAACAACCAAAAGTGGGTCCCACCCAAATTTAATAAAAATTATTTTATTTTCCGAAACTTCAATAATTCATAGAAAATAGCCCGTTTATCAGAAAAATATGAATTTTGTGTCCATTTCACACAAAATCGAATTCTCTACAACTTTACAGAAGAAAGTTTTTCCAAATTCCAGACCAAAAATATTCGAAATCCACAAACGGATGATTTTAAACACCGTTTTAACACCTTTTAAAATTCATAACAAATCATGCGTTAATTTTCAACGCTTCAAAATTTGTGGACATATACTCAACTTATATATGTATAAAATATCCAAAAATCACAACGATCCAATGGTCGGATCAAAATTATAACTCACGCAATAGAACTTAAGAACACCGATTTGAACTTTTAATACTTCCAATCCGATAAAATACTGATAAAACACCTCAACATTAATTCCTTCATTTATAACCACATAAATAAATCCATCATTTATATCCACATCAAATAAATATTTCCTTATCATATAAATCAATAATTATTCACAAATAATATTACAGAATCACAATTATGACAACCAGGCAGTTCCCAGGAAAGAGGGGACTTTCCAATAAGGATTTTTCCTTACTGGTGCGCAATTAGGTGACCAAACCTCTCCTTGACAGAACTTTCTAGACATTGCCAATAATGCTATCAAATAATATTATTCAAATAATATGAATTATTGATCTGATAATGGAGATACTGTGCAGTGACAATTATTAAAATAACAATAATATAAAATTCAACGCAGCAATTATTGAATCAATAAAATAAAATATTGAACAGTAATTACTGTAACAATTATTGAGTAGTGCCTTCTTACGTAAGAATCAATAATTCAAAATACACTGCAATCTTGTGCTATCGCATGCAATAACGCCAGCGTATTCTTTATTTTAACCACCGGTATTCAACAAAGTGTCAATCGGTAATAACTACTACTAGTTATTTGTAAAAACTCAAATTTTATCGTTTTTCTTCATCCAAGCGGTTATTCGTTATGGGGCCCTAAAATGGTCATTAATCATTTAAATGCGAATATTCTCGAAGTGAAAAGAATATTCCACGACCAAACGAATATTCCCCGACAATTGAATATTTTATAACCACTTGCGTATTTTGAAAAAAAATTCATATCTCACCCTTAACTTTAAACTTTTATCAATTTAACCATTTACTGAATAGTTATTATAAGAAAAATTGAATACTTTTATTTCATAAAATTCGGGGTCTTACATAATAAATGACAATTAGTTATAAGCTATATATCTTGGGCTGGGCTGACTCTCCTAATATTACCCGAAAGAAAAACCCATAGATGCAACGAATAATAGGCAAGGGTAGGCGTAATTAAGAAGGGTCCAAAGACATATTCTTGTTCATGCATGCATAGGCAGCCTACCAAGGTCAGGTGCCCCCTGGCCCTCTAGTTCCGCCTCTGGTCATTTGACATTATAATTTGAGTACGTATAAATAGTATATATGGATTGTAATAATGCATTGGATATGAAATTAAAGGGTTACACATACAACACATTATACGAAAAATTTAGTATAATTATGAAAATTACATGCATTGTATCAATTTATTTAGGACTAACACGGGATTAACTCAGGACCAACCAAAATGATTCGGACAATTTGCTAATCAATTCAAGATAAAATCTTCATTTGGCGTATTATATATAGTAATGGGTGATGCTAGGAGTCCTAATTTTTTTGTCTCAAAAAGTTTCTCAAATAAAATATTCAACCAATCTCTACATTTCAGTTGAAATATATATATATATATATATATATATATATATATATATATATATATCATAAGTTTAACACACACTAGAGTAGTTACCATTGGACGCAACTTCTTTCGGTCCTTCTTTGATTCTTTCAAAAACCTTGCTTGACTTTAATACTACTCCACCATATCAGAGCCAAACGCCGATAAGCTAGGATTTAGGTCTAGCGGTGGCTGGCTTGGCACAATATATTTAATAAATATATAAATAATTAATATAAATTTAACCACTATATATAAAAGAATTTTTTTTCCCTTATTTTTACCATGAATTCATTAACCGCAAAAGAGAAACAACATCTTTATCATTTTTGCTCGGACTAGAAAAAATTGTTTACAGTGGGTAAATTCATTCTCATATTAGGGTAAAGGTCAATGGAATATTGAATAGAGAATAAATTTTATTAAAATTAATTGTCTGTAAACTAGTGTTAAACTTTACAATTTGAGAGAAAATCAAAGAGTTTCGATTGTGTTGAAATAGTTAAATATATTTTACCATGGTAATTAATATTGTATAATCTGTTAAAAAAATTTTAAAAAATTACTTGAATCAATTAATTTGAGAATTCACTCTTCTTATTAATTCAATTTTTTCAACCAACGTAAAATTTATGTGAAATATCAAGCTCTCACTCATGCATGTAATTCCTAGAAAAAGCATATAATTTCAATGAGATTAAAACTTATTTACATAGAAGGAGTAATTTATTGTAAGACCCCAATTTTTATGAATAAAGAATAATTTTCTCGAATTATATTTTTGAATATTATGGTGTTGATTTGATATAATGTTATAGTTGTGGGTAATATTTACAAATTTTACAAAGTAAGCAAAGTGGTTATATAATATTCGATTGGTGAGGGGAATATTCTTTTTGTATGGGGAATATTAGATGCGGCGACACAATCATTAAGTGGACCCCACAACGGAAGTATTGTCGTAGTTAGAAAATGACAAAATTATTTTTCTATAAAATAACTACGGAGGTGTTACCAATTAAAAGCATTGAACTACCCGGTAGTAAAAGTACGAAGAATCGTGTGGTTGCATAGTAGCACACGGTATTGATTATTGATCTTTACGTGAGAAGTCACCAGTTATACTCAATTATTGCTATAGTAATTGTTGCATCATATCTCTTATATTATTGATTCAATTATTGTCACAGTGATCATCTCAGATAATATGTTATATTATTAAATCAATAATTTGAGACGACATGTTATAATATTAATGATTAATAATTGTTGAAAGATTAAATATGTGTTGATTAAAAATAAAATAATTTGTGGTAATATTTATTCATTTTTAAAATAATCGGTAGAGTATATATATATATATATATATATATATATATATATATATATATATAATGTATGATAGGGACTTGTGGGGGTAGAATTGGAATATGTGTGTGTGTATTGTGTGTGTAGGAGTGTGTGTAAGTTGAATGAATGGTGGTGGTGGGAAAGTGTCTGGTGATAGTGATAGGTGTTGAAAAATTGGATGGTTTTGTTAAAAACCATGCGTTATATATATATATATATATATATATATATATATATATATATTATATTGTTGTTTTACTCAATTATAGTTTTGATCATTCGGAATCGATATGGCAATGAGACATTCGTGAATTATTGCATCGTATTATTTTCTAAACAAGACCCTTACATTCTCCTATAAATAGGATGCTTGGTTAGAATTGAAATCACACCGTAAATTCGGAGAAATTCTCTTCTATAATCTTGGCGTATTTTTTAGAATTTTAAGAATCTTTGGCGTAGTGCAAGTTTTCTTCAAGAATATCTTCGCCCTACCAGTCGGAATACTCTTCTTTTACTGAAGAAGGGATATTATTTGTTGTACTCGTAAAGGGTATTATTTCTTTTGTATTCATGAAGAGAACACATTATTCCATTATTATTATTACGTTGGAATAACCTCGTATCACGTGGGCTACCCTATACTTGGTGAAATTCTTACATTATTTCATTCTTTATTATTACATTGGAACATCCATACGTGCATTTACGTGGGACCTAGTTAAAATCTTTATTATTATTATGTTGGAATATCCCGTCATGCATGCGTTTATATAGGGGACTGGTTAAAATCTTTATTATTCTATTGGAATATCTGTCTCGTGTTTTACAGGACTGGTTCCATCCTTTATTATTCTCATTGGAAAAACCTTTTGTGCGCGATCTATCGCATGCATGGTGATTTCTTTTGTTATTTCATTATTTATTATACTCAGTTGGTTAAAACTTTGACTTCTATACTCCATGAAATTAGTGAAATATCCTTGATATTTGCGCTTCATCCAGTATCTTTTCATGGAAATATTCTTCTGAGCATTCTTGAATTTTACTCTACAAAGCAATATCATGTTCGACAATTTGGACGTTATCGGTTCCTAGATAAATTAATTCTTGAACTTGTTTTATTGAATTCTTATATCATTGTCATCATCCTCATGTTTTATATTTTGTTGAAAGTCATCGTGGTGCATAGTGCATAGATGGACTTGGTATGATTATGACTGAGGATTATTCGGTGTAATCATGACCGTAATGTTACAAATGATGCGGTAAAAGTCCTCATTGGCCCGTAGTGCATTGATGGATGATTGTTGGCATGATCATGACCATTGATGAATACGAATATCCTTGGTTTGTGGTGCATGGATAATTTGTGGTTGTGATACTTAATGAATATCATTGGTAGTAGTGCGGGGATGATGTGAATTATTTATTAAGTTGAGTCTCGGTGATAAAAGTCATGAAAAATCTTTTAAATCATAGAAGATAGTAGATTTTATTCTCTACTTGACTCTTCTAATGGATTGCTTGTTCGCTTTGCATTAAACTTGATGTTTGTTATATTTTATCGGTTTAACATTGTTGAAGGCTAATGATAAATTATTACGCATTATCTTAGTCATAATATTTCTTCTTTGGGCTAGTTGAGCTCACCCTTTCTTTCACTGTTCTCTTCAGGAAATGAGAACGTAGCTGGGGCTAGTCGGGGAACGGAGTGATGGTCCTAGATGGTGCATTAGTAGTCATCACTATTCTGTGAAATAGTGTGATAATAATTGTAATGAGGACTCCTTTTGAGTTTGTATACTCTCTAGTAGACAATATTTGTATTCAAACTCACAGTTTATGTTTGTCGTATTGTACACGACAGTTATATTATTAAGTTGTATTTGAATTATGTACCATGTATCTGACAACTCAAGATGGGTGATGTATACCTAATTTTGGGGGCATCACATTTATTAACACACGTGCATGCATGCGTCTTCTCTTGTAAGTATGGTTGAATGTTCATCGATTGATGCTAACGAGTATACTCCCATCAGGGGCGGATCCAGACAGATTGTTCAGTGGGGTCAAACTCGGAAAAAAAAATTCTTACAAATAAAAATTTCATAAAATAACTTACAAAACTAAATAATCCTCAAATATTATTTATAATAACATTTTTCGAGGTTTCATTGCTTAAAATTGTTGCATGATATAGCCTCATTTTTTATAGTTACAAAATATCACTTTCGATGTATGTTACTAAATGATCATTCATCCATTCATCTCCCATTTGGTTACTTGAGTTCATTCTTCACGATATTTACGATTTGAAAATGTCCTTTCAGCGATAAGTAGCGATGTAACGCAAAAAAAGTAGAGCCAATTTCAGCAACAAATAGACTTGGGGATACACATCATCCTTTTTTTTTTGAACCAACATTTGAGCCAATTCCCCAATTCCTTCTATACTCGAAAAATTGGAATCGTTTCTCTATATCCACAATATAAAAGAATAGAACAGCTGGCTTAATGACTTAGTGGGATTTGGAAATTAGGGATTGTTGCCTAGTGTCTGCTCACTTAGTATATATATAACATAATACAGTGGGGTCATGTTTTTTAGTATACATGTTCACTTTAGACCCTCTTAATTTTTTTTCCTAATATGACCCTCTTAATTTTTTTTCCTAATATGACCCTCTTAATTTTTTTTCCTCCTAATATAATCCCCGAATTCTCGAAAATTAGGTGGGGTGCCCTGCGCCTAAAGCAGGTGTACCCTGAGTCCCATATCAATAACTAGAACTAGAACCATAATATTCTTTGGTATCAAAATATAAATTTACTTAAATAAATGACCAAAAAGAAACAATAAAAATTAAGTAAAAAAAAAATACTCTTTCCGTTTTTTAATATAAGTCGTTTTAGAATTGTGCACAAGTATTAAGAAAATGATTGTATAACATTAAATATAATATCAATTATCTATATTGCTCTTGTATTGAAAAAATAAAATATTATTTATTGGATAAAAAATAATGAGAGAACCAAAATTATATTTATTATTTGAGGTAATATTAAAAATTAAGTAATTAATGTTTATTTAAAATTTTAAATGATTTATATTAAAAAATAAAAATAATTTTTTAAAACGATTTATATTAAGTAATAATTAATTCAACCCTATGAATGAAGACAGACGAGGAAGTAATTTTGGCCGCTTAACTTTTTGGCGGCTCTTAATTTCTCTCACTTAACGGGAGCTGATTTTAATAAGTAAAAACGATAAAGATATGGTACGTAGTTATTTTTTATTATTAATTGATACTTTTATAAATAAATTTACATGCACACTCAAGATTGATAGTTGCCCACCTAAATATATAATAATAAGAATTTATTAACACCAATAATAAATTAATCATTTACTTTTTTATCTATTTTTCTTAATTTTGATATATATCATATTTATAAAATAGAAATTGTGTACACTTAGTTAACTAAAATTTAATTTTCAACCTCATATAGAGTTGAACTAATATATTAAATCTGTTATCTTTCCACAATTTTAATTCTTTTTTGATTTGAAATATGTTATAATATAATTTATTAAAATTTTGAATTAAAGATCAGAACACATAAACTATTTGAAGGAAAAAAAAAGATTTATAAGGGTAAACCTTTGTGTTCTTAATTCATGATATATAATTTAGTTTGCTATTTTATTAAAGTACCCTAATAATATAGTTTATTGGTTCATCTAATTCAAAAGATTTTATTTTAACTTGAAATAAAATTACAAAAATTAAAATTCAAAGAAAATAGAAAATTACTTAAATTTATTTAAAAAATCAATTAAAATAAACAAGTGATAAATATATTAATTGACTTTTTATTAATTAAGGGTAATATAAATTTTTTGATATACAAAAGTGTGCAACAATCAATTTAAAATGCACGTTTACCCATTATTTTAAAACCTATATTATTACCCTACAAAAGTTGCCAGTAATAAATGTAAGTGTAATTTTCCAAGAAAGAGAGAAAAAGAGAGTTCCTTAATTAGTACTCCAAGTAGTGTTTGTGTTTAGAGAAGATGACCTACTGGTGTGGTGTGGTACAGTAGGAGCTATAAATGCCAACTACATACATTGATGAAGATGCCAACTATTAATGGAATAGGAAGAGCAGCAGGCCAGGAATGTTTTCATAAGTGTTAATCAAATCAAACCATAAAACACACACACACACACACAAGAAATTTTGTACTACATTTAAATTCAAATACCATTTAGGAAATTTTGATCAGATTCATTTCATCCAAAAATTTAATCTATTCGAGAATAGATAATATTGGACTCGTTTTTTGATCGAGCAACTCATGAACCATTTGAGGTGATTTTGAATATAATTCATCTCAATCTAAAATGAACCACTAACATACACAAAAGAAGTTTTAATTATAATCATACTTGTATCGGAAGTTTGAGTCAAAAAATATAAAATGCATGATTAAATTTCGTATTGGCCTTTGCAAGTCTTCAGTCTTCGGTCTCAATATATATATATATTACTACTTACTAGTAATTGTGTCCCGTGTCTCCGGCACTACATGAACGGTAAAATTTATCCTAAACTTTGAACGACTCAGATGATTTATTAAGGTGAGCGAAAAATTCACAATCAATTTTATATATATATATATATATATATATATATATAATGGGTGAAAATTGAGTTTGTAATTAGTAGCCGTCTCCTTGTTGAACCTACAAATTGATTTAATCTCACAAAAAAATATTAAAAAGCACACACTACTAGCTTGTGGTAAAACATGGAGTAATTGTGACTGATCGATGGCAGACCATTTCTTCTCATTAATACATAAATAAATAATGATAGAGAATCTGAGTGCTTGATTCCTTATCTTATCAAATAAAAATATGGTCCTTAATAACGCATTTATATTTTGGCAGTCATTTTTTTGGGACTCAACAAACTAATTGTCAAAGACAGGGACAGTTGATTTTAAAGAGGTAAGTAATTCAGATTAATACTACACTCCTTTCGTTCTTAAAAGGTTGTCGTTTAAGATTTTGGCACATAGATTAAGAAAGTATCATTTATCAAATAAAATTTGTTTGAAATTTCATCACTACCCCTTTATAGGAAATTGAAAACTATTAATACAAGGGAGAGAATTTCTTGGGACAATAAGAGAAGGTAGGGGTAATATAGGAAAGTAAATAATTTATTCTCCTCCAAAGTTGTAAACGACAAACTTTTTAGAACATATTTTTTCTCCTAAAACGACATTCTTTTAGGAACGGAGGGAGTAGTATCAATCTAGGCCTTCCACAAACCTAGCCAGCAACTTAGGTGGTTGATTTTTAATTTCTCATGCCTCATATAAGTCATTTACTCATATTTAAATTATGTTAAGAGGTTAAATATATGAAAATTTAGTATTTTTTAAATATATATATATATATATATTTATTTATTTTCCTCTAGAAATTAATGTTAATTAATCTTATTTACATCAAACAGATTTAAACATATTTGTTAAAGTGTTGCAATCTATCCATATTCTATTGTGGTGGTGTTTGTTTACTTCTTAATACTCTCTCCCTTCCTAAATAAGTGTCGTTTAAAATTTTTGCATATGGATTAAGAAAGTCATTTAATAATTAAAATGTGTAAAATTCTATCACTACCCCTTTATGGAAAGTTGAAAACTATTAATACTAAGGGTGATAATTTATTGGGACAATGAGAGAAGGTAAATGTGATATAGAAAAATATATAATTTATTATCCTAGAAAGTTATAAACGACAAATAAATTGAAACAATTTTTTTCTTCTAAAACGTCACTTATATAGGAATGGAGGGAGTATCTCATAAAAGATCTACATCTGTTTCGGTAAGAAGTTGAAGTTGTTTTAGTAAAATTTTATTTATCTCTTATCGTCACTTAATTGGTAAGAAAAAGATATAAATTCAAATAATTAAGAGTTCTCTTAATGAAGAATTTAAATCTATATATGAAGCCTAAATATTGTACTTCCACTATTCCAAATTTTAAGATTATTTTAAAAAGTCAATTTGAGATATTTTTAAATTTTAAAATTGATATTTTAAGATGTTTTATACTTTTTAATTTTTATTTACCAAACAACTATTTAAGTTCAAATGTTACTACTATTTTACTTAGATAATTTAATTTATTAATACTACTATATAAGAGCATGTCCAACAATAATAAAAAAAAAACTCTTCAAATTGAAGTTTGTTGACCTACGTAGCAATTTGAAAATTATTATTTGCTACTTTAATATTTTGTTTCATCAATCTCTTCAATTCAACTAATGCAATATTTGACTTAAAACAATAATAAATGATAACATTTGAAATAATTAATAAAATTTATTTTTTAAAAAGATAACATTCTGGAAAATAAATTATATTTAAAAATTAATATCTTATCATGTTGACATTGCAAAGATGAATAACCCAGCAAGCAAACTTAATTACCCAATGTCATTAGATAAATTTTTAATTCACGCCATGTGATTATCCAGAGGGTCATATATATTGGATAAATCAGAGGGTCATAATTAACGTGATTATCCAAAGGGTAATCAAAATAATATTTTATCCAATATGATAAATAAATAAATAAAAAGGAATGATATTAAATTTTAAAATGAGCTGTACATCAAATCCATGAAGCAAAATAAATATTTTTAGCCTTTTTCATATGATTTTGATTCTCCTAAAACAAAATAAATGTTTTGAAGAGACAATGTCAACTTATCAGTTCTAAAGAGAGAAGATGAGGTTGCAGATCTGATGACTAAGGTTGGAGAGGCCGTTGGATATAATTTTTCTAATGTGACTCACCTATTTGAGTACTCCATCCCAAAGTAGTTGAAAAGGCTATCGGAGATGCTCTTAATTACTCAATTTTATCCAATTTTAGAGTAATTAATATATACGGGGAAGACTTGCTATAAATACCCTAGCTAGGTAAGCTCTTATCAGATTCACTTTTCTGCCTCGTTATATTTTCTTTTGCAGTTGGCATCTACTAGCTCCTGCTATACACGATCGAGTGGTGTAAGTTACATAGGCATTGCTATAAGTTCCCCTTTTCCATTTGTTTAATTATTTTACCATAAACATGAGTCTCGATCTCCATATCTACCTAGTTTTTCCTATATAAACAAAGTGAAAATTTTGCATTTTCCCAACGACTCTTTCCAATTTATGCAGGTAGAATATTCAACATGAGATCACTGACTTTCTTTTTGGGTTTTGGTTTTGCGCTTGCTTTGCTATTTGGTAATTAATTATCTCTTCTACGTATAACATTAATTAATTTCTATTTATATACTTTGTATTTAAATATTTCATATGTTGTAGCATATATATAACCAACATGCAAGTAATTCAATTTAAAGTGTAAATAATATATATCCATGAAGCAATTTTTTGAACATTTGAAGTCAAATTTTGGTGTTAAAACCTCTTCCTATAACTTCTTAATTTATATTCCCTCTGGCTAGGAACCATTAATATTGTTCTCCGAGTTTTATTATTATTATTATTTTGCTTATAAATATTTATAATTTAAATAATTTTATAACACCTTTCGTAGTTTAAATTTTCATACTTCGTCCCATCAAATATATATATGAATTTTATTTTCTTGTTAAGACGTCTCCAACTGAGTGTCTATTTTAATCACCATTAATATATATATATATATATATAGATAAATATGAAATATCTAAACACATGCATGTATATGTCAGAAAATGCATTTATATATATATATATATATATATATATATATATATATATATATATATATATATCATATAGTAGTATAATCTAGATAAGATTTCTTGATTAGCTTACACAAGTGGCCATGCATGCATGCCTTCCGGTCACATATACATATACATATAGTATAGTATTATGTGCTGAAATTAATTATTACAAGCTAGATTATTAATTGAGTCCAAAATTTAATTAAAAGTATAGTTTATTAATTGTTTATTTGTGCAATTATAGCAATTGGTGACAGTGGTACTGCGAGCATTCAAGAGGTGATGAACATGGAAAATAAAACTACTACTTCTTCCATTCCTAGGAAGTTACTGGCCTTTGCTGGTACGTCATTTCCTAATTAATTACTACTACTTTACTCTCTCTTATTTATTCTTAAGACTTTTGGCTTCTCTAAACAATCAACGACTATAGCACCCTAATGGCCTACACTCCACCCCAATACACTAACTTGGAAAATCAACCATATGAAAATACCCTTAGGCATGATTATATAGTCCATGTTAGGGAATGTGAGGGGTACTACTACCAAATACTCCATCCAGTTTTAAAATTATAGATATAATTTAATTTTTAAGTTAAATCATCCATGACGGATTAAATTTTAAATTAGTGTGAATTTATTTAATTTTGATTGATATAATTATTATAATTATATTGTCTGTAATAAAAATTATTAATTATAAATTTTATTTCATTCTAAACTCTTATGAGTGACCAATTTTAAAATTTAATATGTCGTCGTTTGAATTTAAAAGTCAAATTGTATATTTAATTTTAAAAGTGGGAGTATAATTAATTAATAGTACCAACACCTTACCAGTAACCATATATTGTTAAAATAGAAAATAAAAAGGTTTCTATAACGCGATGTAAATACTAAAATATGGAGTGCATTTATAAGTTTACCTATATTATTCTACTATTCAAGCAGACTTAACCCTAAAAATAAATAAATTACGCTGAAAAATGTTGAACTTGAAACAGATGACGATGGCTCGGCAAATCGGATCGGAGCTACCTGCCCCAAGACAAGCATCGGCGTTTTCCAAGGTCAGACAGCGCCGCTTCCAAATGGTATCCCAACATACACGGTTGCGGTGGAGAACATATGCGTCTCAGGAAGCTGCACCATCTCTAACATTCACCTCAGCTGCGGTTGGTTCAGCTCCGCCAGATTGATTAATCCGAGCATCTTCAGGCGCATTTCGTACGACGATTGCCTTGTTAACAATGGCCAGCCGATTGGTCCAGGAGAAACTGTTTCTTTTCAGTATGCAAATACTTTTGCTTATCCTCTTGCAGTGTCTTCTGTTGCTTGCAATTGAAGTAATTAGTCAAAAACCCTAATATATATATATATATATATATATATATATATATATTTGGTTTTCTTTAGGCAAAGTTTCTATAAAATATACTATGGTATGTTGATGTTTAGCTTAGTGTGGTAAACTATGATAAGAAAATGTGGTTGTGCATTTGAATTCAGGTTTATTGTCGTAAGGTAATTCTTATCCATTTAAAAAGGGGAGTATTATTTTTATATGTATTTTTTTAATATTTTTATATGATTACTTCTCACATAAAAGTGAAATTCATTGTATACTCATATAAAAAAAAGGCTATATATATAAAAATATTAAAAATATATATAAAAATTTCAAGTCTCTTTGAAAATTTATCTATAGATAATAACTAAGTTATACTACTAGCTAACAATACATAACCAAGAATAACAAATGATATAAAAGATGGGACAGGAGCTTTGGAAAAGTAAGTTTGACTGCTGATCATAATATTGTGTGCCCTAATTCACAGATGAGACATACGTATAAAAGATGAGATAGGAGATGAGATTTGTAAACATTGGTTCTTGTGTGCCATAGTGAGTCATAGTAATGTTTGAAATTCAATATTGTGAGCGTAGGCCGTAGCTACTCGTGATGATTACTACTAAGAGGTATTTGTAGGAGTTTACTTGTGGTTGAAACCAATTAGGGTAGTTGTGAGACCAAATTTCCCACTCACTTCACTGTCTTATCTACTGTTTCACCTTATTCATTTGATCGTCACATACTTTTTATCCATTATTATACATGTATGAAGTGAGATAATAGTGGACGAGGCAGAAAGTTAGACAATAGATTTAAAATTTATTTATGTCACATTGGTTAATCCTTAGGGGATTGCTGCTCTCTTCACTTGGTAATATATATATATATATATGGGGAGGATCTAACGGATCAAATAAGCGAACCAATAAACGGATTAAAGCAAAAAAATACGCGAGTCGGGTTTAACCTGCGTGTTTTTGCGGATTAAACCCGACCCGCGTATTTTTTTGCCTTGGTCCGTTCATTGGTCCGCTGTAGAACGGCTTCGTATATATATATATATATATATATATATATATACACACAGAGAGGGATCCAGTCCGGACGCCCGGACTGGAGTAAAATACGGACCCCAATTATTAATTTTTTTTTTGTTTTTTTTAGAACAACTAAAAAAAAAGTTTAATATTTTATGGAACTGAAATTTTTTCATAATACAATGTTTTGGGCGTGATTTGGATACCTATACCAAAAAATATATGTACAGTCTGCACAGACATGTTTTGTTTCAATTCCATAAAATATTAATTATTTTTTTTTAGTTGTTTTAAAAATAATAAATTAAAAAAATATCCGGACGTGACTAAAATCTGGGCGTCCGGACGGGAACCGGACTATATATATATATATATAGAACTGATCCTGTCCGGGAGTCCGGACAGGCTAAAAATACGGACCAATTTTTTTTTTTGCTTTTTTTTTAAAGCAACTAATTTTTTTTAAAAAAATATTATGGAACTTGAATTTTTACATAATACAGTATTTTGGGTGTGATTTGGATACCTATACCAAAAAATGTATATACGATGCTTGCAATTGTATGCAGACTATTTTGTTATACGTATCCAAATCACATTCAAAACACTATATTATATAAAAATTCCAGTTCCACAATCCGGATCAGGGGCTTACCCGTGATCTTACACTTAGACACCTCCGCTCTTATTTCTCTCTCATTTTCAGACAAAGGAAATTCCTCCCCTCTTATTTCGCTCTCATTATCAAAAATCCGATTCTCTGCAATCGCTAAAGGCCCAAAGCAAGTCGAAAGTAAAACGAAGCCCTCCTTACTGGTTGATTTCTTTATTTCGATCAAAACTTGTCACCCTTGCCCTTGATTCGGTCAAACAACAAATCGTGACTTAAATCGTAAAACCCCAACTTTTGAATAAAGATGAATTTTCTATAAATATTATTTTTGAATATTATGGAGTGAAATTGATATAATAGTTGTGGGAAATATTTATAAATTTTGTAAAAGTCATGAAGTTGTTATATAATATTCGATTGGTGGGGAATATTCGTTTTAACGGGGAATATTAAATACAACGGCACAATCATTGATGGACCCCTAAGCGGAATTATTGTCGGATTGAAAGCGACAAAAATACTTTATGAAAATAACGGCGGAGGTTTTCTCGTTAAGCTGTTGAAAAACACGGTGTTAAAAGTACGATGTCTGGCGTGGTTGCATAAGTAGCATACGGTATTGATTATTGACCTTTTACGTGAGAAGTCACTCAATTTTGCTTATTTTATGGACCCCATTTACCCATTTTTCAAAATAGTCGGTAGAAAATTTTTAATATAATAAAGGTGGGGGCCACAAGTAGGGAGCCCATGTGTATTCTAAAGTCTTGGGAGATGGAAATTTTGGTTATGTGAATTGGAAGGATGAGTACAATTATTAGATATATATATATATATATATATATATATATTTATATTATAAATTTGTTACTTGAAGAAAAAAAAAAGAGTTAGTTGCACGGTGGGAAAAGGCGTTGATGGAATGGGAGAGTATTATGATTTATATATATATATATATAATATATAAATTTTGTTTTATTATATAATTATAAATAGAATATATTATATTTTATTTAAAAGATTTTGCTTTAAATATGGACCATCAGATTAAAGTAAATCAATCTAAACAGATTAATGAGTTAATTCTTATGCATTCCATTTTTCTATAAATAGAAGCTCATTCATTCATTATTTTCTTACGAATTCACTGAAACTCTAGAGAGATAAACTATAGAGAAAAAGAAGAAAGTATTCTGCTACTTCACTACTTATATATCAAGTACTCTTCTTCTTAAGGTAGGGAATATTATTTGTTGTACTCGTAAGGGGTGTTATTCTTTCTTATTCATGAAGAAGCTGTTGTTATTCCATTTCTTATTATTACATTGGAATAACTTTGTTGTATCTGTGATCTACCCTATACTTGGTGACATTCTTCTATTATTACTGTTGGAACATCATGCATGTGTGTTTTTTACGGACTGGTTCCGTCTTTATTATTATTACATTGGAATATCACATGCGTGTGTTTTACTGGGACTGGTTCCAAAATCTTATTATTATTACTGTTGGAACATCACGTCATGTGTTTTACATCGGACTGGTTTAAATCTTTATTATTCGGTTGGAACATCCATCGGTGAAAATTTTGCACCGACTGGTTCCGTTATTATTATTCTGTTGGAATAACACATACATCTGCATACCGCATGCATGGTGATTTCTTTTGTTATTCCATTCTTTATGATCATGATTAGTTAAAGTTTTGACTTTATACTCCATGAAATTAGTAAAATATCATTGATATTTGCGCTTCATCCAGTATCTTTTCATGGAAATATTCTTATGATCATTCTTGAATTTTACTCCACAAAACAATATCATGTTGACAATTTGGACGTTAATAATTCCTGGATAAAATAATTCTTGAACTTATTTTATTGAATTCTTATATCATTGTCATCATCCTCATATTTATATTTTGTTGAAAGTCATACGTTTTGTAGTGCATAGATGGACTTGGTATGATTATGACCGAGGATTTATCGATTGTAATCATGGTGTAGTAATGTTACAAATGATGTGGTAAAAGTCCTCATTGGCCCGTAGTGCATTGATGGACAATTGTTGGCATGATCATGACCATTAATGAATACACAAATATTCTTGGCCCGTAGTGCATGGATAATTGTGGTCGTGACCCTAATGAATATCATTGGTCGTAGTGCAGGGATGATGTGGATTATTTATTAAGTTGAGTCTCAAATGATAATGATGATGAAAACCCTTTTAATCATAAAAGATAGTAGATTTTATTTTCTACTGACTCTTTTAATGGATTGCTTGTTCCGCTGCAGTTAAACTTGATGTCTATTATATTGTATCAGTTTAACACTGTTTAAGGCTAACGATAATTTATTCCGCATTATCTTAGTCATAATATTTCTTCTTGGGCTAGTTGAGCTCACCTTTTCTTTCCTTTATTCTCTTCGTGAAATGAGAATATATAAATTTGAGACGAGTCGAGGGAGCGGAGTGATGGTCCGAGGAGGATAGCATTAGTAGTCCTCACTATTATGTGAAATAGTGTGATAATAATTGTAATGAGGACTCCTTTTGAGTTTGTATAATCTCTAGTAGATAATATTTGTATTCAAACTCACAGTTTATGTTTTGTCGTATTGTACACGACAGTTGTATTAGTAAGTTGTATTTGAATTCTGTACCATGTATCTGGCGACCCAAGATGGGTGATGTATACCTAATTTTGGGGGCGTCACATCGTCTGTAAGACCCCAATTTTTTGAATAAAGATGAATTTTCTATAATTATCATTTTTGAATATTATGGAATGAATTTAATATAATGTTATAGTTGTGGGTAATATTTACAAATTTTGCAAAGTATGCAAGTTATCATATTATATTCGATTGGTCATATTCGTTTTAGCAGGAAATATTCGTACAACGGCACAATCATTGGTGGACCCCACAATGAAATTATTGTCGGATTGAAAAAACGACAAAAATACTTTATGAAAATAACGGCGGAAGTTTACCGTTAAATGTTGAAACACCCGGTGTTAAAAGTACGATGTCTGGCGTAGTTCTTAAAGATAGACACGGTATTGATTATTGATGATTACGTGAGAAGTCATTCAGTTTTTTTTAATTATTGCCACAGTATATGATGCTTATTTTTTGAACCCCATTTACCCATTTTTCAAAATAATCGGTAGAAAGTTATAAAGTATATATATATTATATGTATGTCTTGGGTGTGGGTGTGTGCAAGTGTGATTATATAATATGTGGGTGGTGGGTGGTGGGTGGTGGGAGGTGGGGGTGGGGGTGGGGGTGACAAAGTGTCACGGATGTTATATATATATATATATATATATATATATATATATATATATATATATATATAAATGATATAATGGCCATCTTACTTGTGTTTTTTTTTTTCAAAAGTTGCTCTCGAGACTAAATCGATGTTATATGAAAACAAAATTGGTGAGATTCTCTTTTCCTCAAAGTCTTATATATGATATATATATATATATATATATATATATATATATATATATATATATATATATATATATTATATTTTATCTAAAAGATTTTGTTTTATTAGAATATTTTATTAAATCAATACAGATGAGTCTAGTTTTAAAAGTAAATCGATGCGGATAGTTTCATGAGTTAATTCTTATCTGAGTCCATTTTTTTATAAATAGAAGTTCATTCCTTCATTATTTTCTTACGAATTCTTTGAAACTCTAGAGAGATAAACTATAGAGAGAAAGAAGAAAGTATTCTTCTTACTTCTTACTTATATATCCGATTACTCTTCTTCTTAAGGTAGGGAATATTATTTTTTGTACTCGTAAGGGTATTATTCTTTTGTATTCATGAAGAGAACTTATGTTATTCCATTCTTTATTATTACATTGGAATAACTTTGTATATCTGTGAGCTACCTATACTTGGTGACATTCTTATTATTCCGTCTTTATTATTACATTGGTTGGAATATATCATCACATGCATGCGTTTTCTGGTGGGACGATTCGATCTTTATTATTACATTGGAATATCCTCGCTCATGCATTTCTGTGGGACGATTCCGTCTTTAGTATTACGTTGGAATAACACATACATCATGCAATACCGCATGCGTGGTGATTTCTGTTGTTATTCCATTCTTTATTATTACATTGGAACATCCTTTTGATTGCAAATTTTGCGACTTGGTTCCGTTATTTAGTATTCATTGGAATAATGCATCATGCTGAATACCGCATGCATGGTGATTTACATTGTTATTCCATTCTTTATTATTACTTTGGAACATCACCGCCGGTCTTAATTTACTTTGACTGGTTCCGTTATTTAGTATTCTGTTGGAATAACTTTTATCTGCGGGCAACCGCATGCATGGTGATTTCTTTTGTTATTCCATTCTTTATTATACTCAGTTGGTTTAAGTTTTGACTTCTATACTCCATGAAATTAGTGGAATATCCTTGATATCTGCGCTTCATCCAGTATCTTTTATGGAAATATTCTTCTGAACATTCTTGAATTTTACTCTACAAAGTAGTATCATGTTGACAATTTGGACATTATTAGTTCATGTATAAATTAATTCTTGAACTTGTTTTATTGAATTCTTATATCATTGTCATCATCCTCATGTTTATATTTTGTTGAAAGTCATACGTGGTTACGTAGTGCATAGATGGACTTGGTATGATTATGACCGAGGATTATTCGATTGTAATCATCATGTAGTAATGTTACAAATGATCTTGGTAAAAGTCCTCATTGCCCGTAGTGCATTGATGGACGAGTTGTTGGCATGATCATGACCATTGATGAATACACGAATATCCTTGGGCGTGGTGCATGGATAATTTGTGGTTGTGATCTTAATGAATATCATTGGTAGTAGTGCGAGGGGATGATGTGAATTATTTATTAAGTTGAGTCTCAAATGATAAAAGTCATGAAAAATCTTTTAAATCATAGAAGATAGTAGATTTTATTCTCTCTTGACTCTTCTAATGGATTGCTTGTTGTTCATTGCAGTTAAACTTGATGTTTGTTATATTTTATCGGTTTAACCTTTGTTGAAGGCTAATGATAAATTATTACGCATTATCTTAGTCATAATATTTTTCTTTGGGCTAGTTGAGCTCACCCTTTCTTTCCTTTGTTCTCTTGGGAAATGAGAACGAATGGGGCTAGCTAGTCGGGGAGCGGAGTGATGGTCTAGATGGTGCATTAGTAGTCCTCACTATACGTGAAATAGTGTGGTAATAATTGTAATGACTCTTTTTGAGTTTATATACTCTCTAGTAGACAATATTTGTATTCAACTCTCGGTTTATGTTTTGTCGTAGTATTGTACCACGACAGTTGTATTATTAAGTTGTATTTGAATTCTGTACCATGTATCTGACGACTCAAGATGGGTGATGTATACCTAATTTTGGGGGCGTCACAGTTGGTATCAAAGCTTAGGAATATGATCCCTGGCTAAGATGTGAGACTAGAACTAGGAGGGAAGAGACGGGGAATTCCTTCGCTAATATGACCTACTTAAATTTATTTTGTATTTAATTAGTTGGTCAGAGTTTAGATATAATATGTTACATGTCAACTAACCCTTGTTTTGTGGCAGTATCTGAAAATGACATCCGAGAATGTTGAGAATAGCAATGGAGCATAGGAGACCGTTGAGTCTCCACATATCAATAATTAGGAGAATGTGCATCACGAAAGTGACAATCCTCATGCAAACAACAACACTGACCAAATGATGAATGATGGATTGTTCAGAGGCTTTATACAATTCATGCAACATCAAGGAGAGGCGGCTCTCGTCAAAATGTAGGTGGAAACTCTCCGGACGGTCCACCGCTAAAATTCGATTCGAATTTGGGACCACCGGCGTTTATTGGAGAAGCCAAAACCACTTAAAGGCGGAAACATGGATAAAAGCAGATCACCAAGATATTTGATGTCTTGGGATGCTCAGGAGAAAAAGATTCCTTCTCCACCTCCGCCGTATTGCGTGAAGAGGCGGATTCTTGGTGGGAATCGTAAAAGCGTTCGACTGGCCTTTTCAGAGATGTCTTGGGAGAAGTTCCAAGAGCTATTCACGACAAGTACTTTCACGAGAGTATTCGTCACATGAAAGAAGTGGAGTTTATCAAATTGGAACAAAAACAATATGGCGTGTGTGCAATACGAGGCTAAATTTGCGGAGTTATCGGTTTGCATCCCATTTGGTCGATAATGAGGAGGCGAATGACGCGAATGTTTTTAAGAGGTTTGAAAGCGAGGAATCGTCGATATCTTATTTTCATAAAGCGTGTTTGTACTCGGATGTTGTAAATAGGGCTCGATTATTAGAAAGCGATAACGAGTCAGCGTAACAAGAGAAAGCGGCGGTGACATGAAAATACCAATGGTATCACCATGAAGTGGTGACAACAAACGTGGAGGAATCAACATGCGAAATGGTAACCACTTTGGTGGTAATCATGGGCGAAACCGGTAAAATGGATATTTCAAGAAAAGGAGATTCAACAATGATGGAAAGATGTCACCGACCAAGAACCGTGGTTAAGGAAGGAGAACTACCACTATCATATGCTTCAAATGCGGAGGGAGGGACATATCGGTCCAAGCTGCGCGATGCCATCAAAGCATGTTATAATTGTCGAAGAAGGTCACTGGCCGATTTTGTCGTTCACCAGAAGACAAGTTCATCTATGATGGAGGCACCAAAGTAGTCCGAGAAAAGTCAAAGCCGGTGGTGCGAGGAGAGCATTTGTTGTGACCTCCCGGAAAGCAAGGATCCCGAACGAGGTCATCACGGGTAAGCTTATCATAAACTCTGGCGAAGTCTATACCTTATTTGATCTGGGATTCTACCCATTCTTTTATTTACGCTAATTGTGCTCAGCGATTAAATTTGACTCGGAGAAATTAGACTTTGACTTATCTGTTGAAACTCCGTTGGGAGAAACCTTCATTACATCCACTGTTTATAAGTCTTGTTTAGTTCAAATCGACACCTGCACGTTACCTGTCGATCTTATTTCTTTGAAAATACTTGCATTTGATGTGATTCTAGGGATTGATTGGTTAAATACATATCATGCAAAAATTGATTGTTTTCGTTAGGTTGTTAGCTTTCATATTCCTAACCAACCTATTATGCGAATTCAAGCAACCAAACCATTAAAATCAATCACTGTCATCTCAAGCCATAAAGCTATTCGTTTATTGAAAAACGGATGTCAAGCTTTCTTAGCCCACGTCACAGATCTAAACAAAAATACGTCAGTTTTGAATGATATTTCTATTTTTAATGAATTTCCTGACGTATCGACCTTGAACCCGGTACAAAACCCATTTCCAAAGCCCCATATAGAATGGCTCTATTGAACTTCGTGGAGTTAAAGACCCATTCTGAGGAATTGTTAGACATTGGTTTCATTCGGCCCTAGTACTTCTCCTTGGGGTGCTCTGTTCTATTCGTGAAAAAGAAAGATGGGAGTATCGACTTTGTATTGATTATCGGGAGTTGAATCATGTCACCATCAAAAAAATAGGTACCCATTGCCACGTATTGATGACTGTTTGACCCGGTTGGAAGGAGCCAAATTCTTTTCAAATATTGATCTTCGTTATGGATATCACCAATTGAAGATTAGAGCAGATGACATTCAAAGGCGGCTTTTAGAACTCGATGCGGACATTATGAATTCTAGTCGTGTCCTTTGGATTGACTAATGCTCCTCCGCCTTCATGGATATGATGAGCCGAGTATTCAAGGAATATTTGGATCACTTTATGGTCGTTTTTATTGATGACATCCTTATTTATTTCAAAAGCAAAAGTGAGATCATCATGAGCAACACTTGAGGTCGATACTCCAAAAGCCGTGAATACAAGCTTTATGCCAAGTTGAAGAAATGCGAGTTACGGCGAGGAAGTAGCATTCCTTGGGCGCGTGGTATCGGTCGTGGAATATCATTGACCAAAGAAAGATTGAAGCTATTCAAAGATGGGAGCAACCTAAATCGATGGCGAAAATCACGTAGCTTTCTCGAACTTAAATTGGTTATTATCGGAGATTCGTAGAAGGGTTTTCTCGAATCGCTAATCCACTAACTCGGTGACTCGAAAAGATACAAAGTTCGATTGGAGCGAGGAATGTGAGAAGAGTTTTCAAGAACTTCGAGAGAGACTCATTTCAAAGACTGTTACGACAATACCATCCGGTTCGGAGGGATTTGTCATCTCTGATGATGCTTGAAGCAAAGGTTTAGGATGTGTTCTTATGCAACATGGGAAAGTCATAGCTTTATGCCTCCACGACAACTCAAAAGAATATGAGAGGAATTATCATACTCATGATCTAGAGTTGGCGGTTGTTGTCTTCATGACTAAAGATTTGGAGGCATTACTTGTATGGGAAAAAGTGGAGATCTTTACGGATCATAAAAGCCTCAAATATTTCTTCACTCAAAAGGAACTCAACATGCGACAACGACGTTGGCTTGAAGCTATTGAAAGATTATGATCATACCATCAATACCATCACGAAAAGCGAGCGTTGTGGCGACGCATTGAGTAGAAGATCATATGCTGTTGTGAATGCGATATTGTCAATATGAGGCCCATTTTGTGTGACTTGCAAAGGATGGAGATAGAGTTAAAGACTCGGGGACCCGTGTGATGATGGAAAATATCTGAGTAGAACCAGACTTTAATTGATAAAGTTAAAATTTGCTCAAACTATAGACACTGGAGGCGATGCGTATGAGGAAGAAAATGCAAGAAGGTCTTATCTTAGGAAGCAAGAATCGATGAAGAAGAAATACTTGAGTCGACTCGGACTTTGTGTTCTAACGACCACGATTTAAAGTATAAAATCATGATGGGTAGCATAACACACCGTTTGCAATCCATCACAGGAGTACCAAAATGTATCATTATATTAAATCGTACATTTTTGGTGGAGCAATATGAAGAGAGAGATATCTCTGTTTATCTCAAGGTGTCTAACGTGTCAGCGAGTCGGCGACATCAGTACCAAAAGGTCCATTGCAACCACTTGAAATTCGGAATGGAAGTGGAAGCACATTACCATGGATTTTATTACCGGTCTTCCTAAGGTTTATCAAGGCATATATGCGATTTGGGTCATTGTTGATAGATTGACCAAGTCTGCTCATTTCTTACCGTCACGAGAAACTTATACGCTTGAGCGTCTTGCTTCGTATGTACATAAATGAGATTGTAAAGATCGCATGGTATCACGTTATCCATAGTTTTTTATCGAGACCCAAGATTCACTTCACGATTTTGGGTTAGTTTGCAAAAAGCTATGGAGCGCAGTTCTGATTTAGTTTCGGCATATCATCCTCGAGACGGACGCAAGGCGATCGGAGAGGGCGATTCAAACTCTTGAAGATCTATTAAGACTACGTGTCCTCGACTTGAGGAAAGTTGGGACAAGTTCTTATCATTGGTGGAGTTTTCCTACAACAACGGTTATCAAACAAGTATTGGCATGTCTCCATTTGAGGCGTTGTATGGAAGAAAGTGTCGTTCTCCGGTATCTTTGGGATGAGGTGGGTGAAGCAACATTGTTGGGACCGGAGTTGATACATATGACTACGGAAAAGATTCAAACGATCCAAACGACGTATAAAAATCTCACAAGATCGACAAAAAGAGTTATCTTTGATCTTCATCGAAAGGATGTGGAATTCGATATAGGAGATCATGTGTTATTACGTGTTGCTTCTATGGAAAGGAGTTACGAGATTTGGAAGAGAGTAAAGCTCAATCCTCGATTCATCGGCCCATTTTAAATCCTCGATTGAATAGGGCGTGGCCTATAGACTCGACTTTCTGCCAAGTATGTCTCGTGTTCATGCGTTTTCACATATCCATGTTACGTATATATGTGGAAGACCCGAACCACATTATTGAGTTAGAACCCGACGAAATAGCGGAAGATTTAACGTATGAAGAGGTTCTGTTCAAATCTTGAATAAGAAGGAACATATTCTACGCTCGAGTTATACCTCAAGTCAAAGTTTTGTGGAGAAACCACGATGTTGAGAAATGACACGGGACATAGAATATGAAATGAAGTCGATGTATCCTTACCTCTTCGATATACAGTGCACGTACCCTAATTTCGAGGGCAAAATTTCATAAGAAGGGGAGGTTGTAAGACCCCAACTTTTTGAATAAAGATGATTTTTCTATAATTATCATTTTTGAATATTATGGAATGAATTTAATATAATGTTATAGTTGTGGGTAATATTTACAAATTTTGCAAAGTATGCAAGTTGTCATATATTATATTCGATTGGTGGGGAATATTCGTTTTAGCGAGGGAATATTAAATGCAAAGGCACAATCATTGGTGGACCCCTAGCGGAATTATTGTCGGATTGAGAAAGCGACAAAAATACTTTATGAAAATAACTTGATGAAGTTTACCGTTAAGCTGTTGAAACACCTAGTGTTAAAAGTACAATAATATGCGTAGTTCTTGCGAAGTAGCACACGGTATTGATTATTGATCTTTACATTGAGAAGTCATTCGATTTTGTTTAATTATTGCCCACGATATATGATGCTTATTTTATGAACCCTATTTACTCATTTTTCAAAATAATCGGTAGAAATTTATAAAGTATATATATATATATATATATATGTATGTCATAGTGTGGGTGTGTGCAAGTGTGATTATATATATATATATATATATATATATATATATATATATATATATATATATATAAAGCATTCAAGTGGGTATAAATATATATATATATGCTTGTAAATTTCATTTTTGTGGGGGGGGTGACAAAGTGTCACGGATGTTATATATATATATATATATATAATGGCCATCTTACTTGTTTTTTTTTTGAAAGTTGCTCTCAGACTAAATTTGATGTTATATGAAAACAAAATTGATGAGATTCTCTTTTCCTCAAAGTCATATATGGCAAGCAAAATATATATATATATATATATATATATATATATATATATATTATATTTTATTTAAAAGATTTTGTTTTATTAGAATATTTTATTAAATCAATCTGGACCGTCAGTTTAAAAAGTAAATCGATCCTGGACAGTTCATGAGTTAATTCTTATCACGGTCCATTTTTCTATAAATAGAAGTTCATTCCTTCATTATTATTTTCTTACGAATTCAATTAAACTCTACAGAGATAAACTATATAGAGAGAAAGAAGAAAGTATTCTACTACTTACTACTTATATATCCAATACTCTTCTTCTTAAGGTAGGAATATTATTTGTTGTCTTCGTATGGGGTGTTATTCTTTTGTATTCATGAAGAGAACTTATGTTATTCCATTCTTTATTATTCATTGGAATAACTCGTATCGTATCTGTTACCCTATACTTGGTGACATTCTTCTATTATTAAAAGTCTTTATTATTACGATGGAAATATCACGTCATGCGTTTTCTGTGGGACACGATTTAAAATCTTTATTATTACGTTGGAATATCTTGTATGCATGGGTTTCTGTGGGGACTGATTTCGTCTTTTTAGTATTACGTTGGAATAACATATACATCAAAATCTGCATGCGTGGTGATTTCATTGTTATTCCATTCTTTATTATTCTGTTCGAACATCGCGCCGGGTGCAATTTACCGACACAGTTCCGTTATTTAGTATTACATTGGAATAACTTGCCGTCATCTGCAAGTACCGCATGCATTTTGATTTACATTTGTTATTCCATTCTTTATTATTACTGTTGGAACATCGCATCGGTGCAATTTCACCGACACAGTTCCAGATTATTTAGTATTTTGTTGGAATAATGCATACATCAATCTTTGCATGCATGGTGATTTCTTTTGTTATTCCATTCTTTATTATACTCAGTTGGTTTAAGTTTTGACTTCAAAATTCCAGAAAATTATGGAATATCCTTGATATTTGCGTTTCATCCCAGTATCTTTTCATGAAAATATTCTTCTGAGCATTCTTGAATTTTACTCTACAAAACAATATCATGTTGACAATTTGGATATTATTAGTTCATGTATAAATTAATTCTTGAACTTGTTTTTATTGAATTCTTATATCATTGTCATCATCCTCGTATTTATATTTTTTTGAAAGTCATACTGTGGCACATGGTGCATAGATGGACTTGGTATGATTATGACTGGGGATTATTGATTTGTAATCGTGGTAGTAATGTTACAAATGATGTGGTAAAAGTCCTCATTCGTTGGCAGAAGTGCATTGATGGAATGAGTTGTTGGCATGATCATCGTGACCATTAATGAATACACAAATATTCTTGGCTGTAGTGCATGGATAATTGTGGTCGTGATACTAAAGAATATCTTTGGTAGTAGTGCGGGGTGATTCGATAAAGTGGATTATTTATTAAGTTTGAGTCCCAAATGATAAAAGTGATGAAAAACCTTTTAAATCATAAAAGATAGTAGATTTTATTCTCTACTTGACTCTTTTAATGGATTGCTTGTTCCGCTGCAGTTAAACTTGATGTTTGTTATATTGTATCAGTTTAACAATGTTTAAGGCTAATGATAATTTATTATGCATTATCTTAGTCATAATATTTCTTCTTTGGGTTAGTTGATTTCACCCTTTCTTTCTTTATTCTCTTGAAATGAGAATATAAATTTGAGACAAGTCGAGGGAGCGGAGTGATTGTCTAGATGGTGCATTAGTAGTCCTCACTATTACGTGAAATAATGTGATAATAATTGTAATGAGGACTCTTTTTTGAGTTTGTATACTCTCTAGTAGACAATATTTGTATTCAAACTCATAGTTTATGTTTTGTCGTATTGCATGCTGCGGCAGTTGTATTATTAAGTTATATTTGAATTACATGCATCAGTATGTCGGCGACGACTCAAGATGGGTGATGTATACCTAATTTTGGGGGCGTTATATCGTCGATGTGCGTTCTCTCATGATTTCGACCTAGCGAAGGAATCATATAAAAACATAACAGCTTCGTCGATGTGCGTTCTCTTATTTTTAGCCAAAATAGACCAATACAAGTTTAGAATCTAGGTCGAATTGAACGGATTTGGAAGAGAAGTTGTTAACCCATACAAGTTCGGTCTCTCTCTCTCTCTATTTTGGCTCACATATATATAATTAAAGCGGAGGGAAGGAGGGGGGTTTCAAAATTTGCATACGAGAGATTATTACTTCGGAAAATTAATAATTTCACTTAGTCTAATTGCGCAAACAAAATAACTCATGCTATATGTGGATATGGTAGAGCGCTGGTTATGATAAAGATCTTCATATCACTTAATTTTCATTAAGACACCAAAGCTCTATTTCAGTTGATGAACTAAGTTGTCTGTAAAACAACACGGTGACCAGGTGTGTTTAATTTCAATCAAAATTAGCAACAAAAAAAGAGAGGATAGAAATTAAGGACATCACTTCCACCAAACGTCTAGAGCCCATGTGCGTAAACATCAATAATCACATTTTAATTAATTATAGAATGAAATAACACAACGAAACATTATCACCAAATTAATCTAATAAAATATAAATAATTTTGAATTTCCCGCTCACTCAATAAATTATTTGGACCGTCCAAAGTTTGGAATAAATTTCACTATCTATCTATCTATCTATCTAATAAAATACAAATGATTTTGAATTTCCCACTCACTCAATATATCATCTGGACCGTTCAAAATTTGAGATAAATTTCACCGTCCATACAGTGCCAGAGGCACGGGACCCAACTAGTATATATATATATATATATTGAGAAATTAGAGTTCATTGGCAAAGACACTTATCGGCAAAACTAATTACTGAATTATGCATTGTTTTACTTCCTAGTTTATAGCTATTAACACAATATGTATAGCTATTTCTTGCTATAGAATTACTTGTTTTACTATTAATTTATAGCTATTTCTTGCTATAGAATTGAACACAATATGTATTTGCTATTCAATTGAATTGAACACAACTTGTAGTACTTGTTAAATTAACACAAATAAATTAAAAATACAACACAAACATGAATCTTAACTTGTAGTAACGTCTAGCTAGTAGCTGTAGTCATAACTGAACTCAGAGACACCAACCATGGCCGAAACTACTTGGGAAACAATAAAAATACCGCCCCCAATTATTATTAAAATCAAAATTGCAGAAATTGGGTTCTTCAACAACGCCACAATAGGCTCAAAAACAGCATAAAGAACTCCAGTACTTACAGTCAAAACATAAAGCCCATATCTCCTCATATTGTCCCAAAACTCCTCCATTAATGGCCCTTCTGGTCCCAAAGCCAAGGCCCTGCTCTGCTCATCATTTCCCATTAGAAACAGCACAAATCCCACAGAAACAGCTCCCAATATCAAATTCCTAGAATACCCGTTTAGTATTTCTTCATTTGATGATGAGGGATTCTTGGATTTGAGTATAATTTCTGATAAAACGAGGGATTTTTCCGTAAAACTGGGTTTTTTGGCTGGCAGGATTATGGTTTTTGTTGGGTGCTTTTTATGCTTAGAGGTGATTCTAGTTGGGATGAGAAATGAAATATTTGTTTGTGGGTTAGTGAGATTTGGGAAATAAAACTGAGGTTTTAGTAAAAGAGTCTTCATCTTTCTTGATTCTTTTTTAGCACACAACTCTGATAATGCAAGAAGATATAGAATTTGGGTGGCTGGTTTCAAGTCTTATCTTCTTTGATATTTTTGTTGGTGATTGAGGAGCCAACGGGGTTGTGGATTCGGAAAAAAGAGGATCCCACTTTTTCTTTTTTGTTACTTTCTATTTTTCTTTATTTTTACAAAATTAGTAGAAAAATTATATATCATTCTTTAATTGTCAATTACTTGAATAAATATTAATAACAACGGTAATAAGTTGGATTTTTTAATAATTTCATCAAATTATCATGCATTGATATGTTTCGCAATTGTAATTCGATACAAATTTATCATAATATACAATAGCACTCTAATCAATATTCGTATAAGAACGTTTAAATATCAAAATTTTGAATTAATTTTGACAATATATATAAACTCAATTGTTGCTTTAAACGATATGATGCGGCTAGGGGTGGGCAACCGGTAAATATTGACCCGAAGCAATCATGTAACCTGACAGATATCAAAATTGATTAACTTTTAATCTGAAATCTTTGAAATCGGTTGGATCGATTATCTTGAATCGGTTTCTAGGTTTGATCTAGTTTTACCAAAAATTAATATAATATTATTTTTATTAATATTATTATTATTATTATTTTATTATTATTATTATTATTTTTAATATTATAATAATTATTTTATTATTATTTTATTATAATCATTATTTTATTATTATTATTATTAATTATTTATTAATAATAAAAAAATTAAAAAACTGGTATATATCGGTCCGGTTCGGTAATATCGAACCATAAAAAACCGTAGCGATACCAAAAAATCGGTATACACCGGTTTTTTGTACCGAAACCGATATCAAAAAATCGGTATATCTAGGTTTTTTGTATCAAATCGAACCAATTTTTTTTGTCTTTGAGCCTACCGATTAAATTAAATTCGGAAAAATAGTATATGTTGCCCAGTCCTAGATGCGGCACTAGTATCACCTATGTGGACAATGGAAAAAATGGTATTAGGTGGTCTCTGTTGCAGTAACATTAAGTGCATAATACAATTTCTATTTTCACATTATTTTTTGATATTTTTACATGAAAATCGTCGCTGTAGATCCTATAGCGACGATTTTTACTGTCGCTATACATATATAACGACACTTTTTATGTAAAAATATCAAAAAGTCATATGAAAATATCACCTTCTTTTTTGGATATCAGGTGATATGAATTTGAGACTTTTTGGATCATTCTTTAACCACTAATCTCTAAGGCAAAAATATTATAATGTTAACTGATATAAGGCCAAAAAGTTATAATGTGTTTGAATAATTTTTTGGGTTCTTTACAATAATATACAACATTTAGTAAGTAATTACACTATTAGTGCATCACCAAAATAATTACAAAAATAATAATTTTCTCATATTTATTTATAATATTAGTGCAATTAGGATTCCTTAATTTAAGGAATTAGTATATGATTCAATTCATAATAATAAGGAAACCTATAATCAAGGAGAAATAACTGTCATAATTAATAATTCAAATTCAAATATCTGGGATCTAACAACAAAAACAAATTCAAAATAATAATTCAAATTCAAATTTTCATCTCCCTCACATACACTTTGAAATAATAGTTAACAAATAAGTAAATAAATAAATAAAATATTTGTACATGTAAATTGGGCTCTGTTTCAGTTTTTTAGTGTCCGTCCATGGCGAAAACCTGTACCACTAGAAAAATCATAGACTTGTGCTCCATTAAAGCTATCAACAAAATCGTATGTTGTAAGTCTCTTTACCTTTCTCTTCATTTTTCTCTTCCCGGCCTCTCCTCATTACTCTGCCCGTAAATCTCCTTTTCATAGGTTTCCTCTCTCTCCATTTACTCGTCGTGAATCTCCGTTGTCCAAAACGCCAATGAGAAGAAGAAGAAGAAGATTCGTCATACAAAAAGTTTAAAAATAAATAAATATAACTTTTACTGTTCTGAATTTTTTTTATGACTATTTTGTTACCCACAAATACAAAAATGGTTGCCTTTGTATGAATGGTTGGCTACCAACTGCATCACATACAAACTAAATTGGAAACTTAATAAAACTGAACTGGTTACCTTAGTCTAAATGTTTGGCTACCAACTGCACTATGAAAAAACTGCATGTGTGGATGTGGATTGGTTACCTTGGTATGAAGGTTTTGTTACCTTGGTATGAATGTTTGATTACCTTGGTCTGAAGGTTGGTTACCAACTGCACTATGAAAAAATTAAAAGTGTGAACATTGATTGGTTATCTTCATATGACAGTTTGGTTACCTTGGTATGAAGGTTTGGTTACCAAATGAATTATGAAAACACAAATCATTGCTTACGAATAAACATCTATCCCCACAGATCCATTAATATATATGACTCCGAATTCGAAATCCAAATCCCAAATCTCAAATCTGATCTATCCAAAAACAACCTACTTATTTATTTCTTCCTATTCTTATTACCTAAAGCATTATCAATGTTGTTCCCTCTTGTTGCTGCTTTTTCTTGTAGTGCTTTGGCATCCCTGAAAGATGTGTGAATACATAAATAAATACAAGAGATCAATTCTAATGCCGGAATGAACAACTTACAGTAACGGTAGAATCGAGGAGGCGAGTGGAGATGAACGCGCCGAGGAAGATGAGGGTGATGATGGTGGAGAGGCGAAAATAATAAGAAAATGTTGCCGAAGAAAGCTTGATAGTGAGTAGTGGAATCACCATCTCATTATCATTGCTTTTATTGCTGCTTTTTCCCTCTGTTCCCTTCTTATTCTTAGCATTGTTTTCCAGATGCATACAATAAATAATTGTGTTGATATTTTATCGATTATTGATTAAGATGAGAGAAGGACTGCAATATGTAGAGATATTAATTACTTAATTTAATAAGGAAACTAATACTAATCCCCTAAATTAAGGAACCTAATTGTATACTAATTCACTAATAAAAACTTTAAATGCATTAATTGTGTAAATATTTTATGAGTGCACTATTGTTGTAATTATTTTAAAAAATGTACTATAATATGTATTTGTTCCTTTTATTATTTAAGCATCTTAATTAATACAAGGGACAAATGAATTTATTAAAAATTATAATGTATTAACATATAATCTTATTATTATAATCTCTAACATATAAGAATGTGCAATCTGTGACGCTCCAAAGCTAGGTTCCTTCAAACCTCGGATCCGGTCTGCCACGATACTACTATCGTCAAACTATTTATATATATTATTCATAACTTAATGAATATAATTTAATTATTACAATTTAGAATATAATTTCTTTCCATTTCCAGGATCTATGTAATGACCCCAAACTTTTATAAGTTTCTAATCCTGGTCATTTATTATTCCTGTATTACATCACATTCGATATTATAAAAACGCGGAATAGTTTAAACTTTTTCAATCTTTTGAATAAAATCTTTTATTGATTTCATAACTTTGAACCAATTACAATTCTTGAATCAACTATATAATATGGTTCAGTCCATTAGAATTACTGTATAAGATTTTACATCTTGATTCGATATCCTCTATGTATTAACTAATACATCCTTACAATACAACAAGTATTAAACATCGTAAGTATATATCAAGTACACTCCTAAAACCTAAACATGGTTCAAGTAATAATCTAAATAGTATCCTTCGTCGTGAAACTATATACTTTGTCAGCCAAGAAGCACAAAATCTTTACCATGAGTCTTTAACCTGCAAAAGTGGTTATTTGCAAGGGTGAGCTCGACAGCCCAGAAATTCTAATAGTTTTCATGCAACACATAGCATAAAATAACATATTCAGTTCATGCATTCATAATCAATTAATATTAACTACGCATGTTACTTCACACATAACATGCATAGAAATTTACTTCACAAGCATATCATCAAAGATCAACTTTCAACTTTCATACATATCTCATATGCATTTCATATATATACATCAACATTATCATAGCAAAATATAGCTCAGCTAACAGTTATCGAATTCATATATCAAATAAGAACTGAAAGACTTGCCTGATTCGTAGTTTATCAACTACGACTTAACTTCTTAAAGCTTTATACAAGATCATGGTATTCCTACACAGTTATATAATCATGGATTCATATTCATTAGTCATACATTTCATACGTCCTTAATATAACAATAAATATTACATCGTTTCTTAACTAGGTTTGTAAAACCTTCATTTCACTTTATCATCATACTTTTAGAATTGCTATGTATATACAGGTATTCCTTAACCATCCGTACTTGACATCAACTTCATATATATTTATCACACACTTGACTCGCTATGTGTTCGACACATATTTAAAGTTTATAGATACGTGATCTACGTCGTTCATATTCAAACTACTTAGTTTCATAATGATTTATTTCAATCAATAAGGCTTAACAACTTTCTTTAACAAGATTCGATGATATAAGCTTTTAAACTAATAAGCTTCTACTAGCATGCTTCACATGTATATAGCATAGTTTATTTGAAAACGTATTTTAAATCACACTTGAAACGTCCAATTCTTGCTTAGCTAAAAGATGAACATAATCGTCATGTCTAGGGGCATAAGGCGTTCAAGTTCACTTTTAAAAGTTATTCTAGGCCAAGGTCAAGCAACTAGGTGAAACTTTTAATCTCATTTCATAGCTAACTAATCCATGAATATATTTTATCATGTTTAGAACTTTATGTACACAAATTACTTTAAGTTCGTTCTTAAAGTTTCAAGTTTTCTTTAGAAATCCTTTTCAACTAAGCTATTGTAAGTTGATAATAAGTAAAGTAACTTTAAATCACTTCTCATTCTGAAGTATACTCATCACTCAACAAGATGTATGTGTTAAAATATCATAACTTCAAAGACTCAAGGTTCGTCAATATTCGTTTTTCAAAACTCTAAGTTTCTTTTCAAAACACATACTAAGCCAGGCTAAATCATTCTATAATGAGTAAGGTAATCTTATATTTCATGTCTATTATCATGCATTTTTATGTTACATCACTTAGAATAACATATTCCATCGTCGGGAGCACTATATTTGCGTATGTGCTCGCTCGACGCCCTTCGATGGCCTTCGATTACGTAATAGTCACACAAATAACTATTTTGACCCTTCCTAATGACCTCAAATTGAAAAACTTAAAGCACAAAAGTTGTAGGTCTATTCCTCCTCGTTCCGGATCATCTTGAATTTCCTCAATCGGAGTTCGTATGAAAAGGTTATGGCCGTTTTACCAAAACATGTTCATCGATTTTTCTCAAGATTCAGATCAGACCACCTCACGTAAGGTGGGTCCAGCCCTATAAATAGCCCACTGGGGCAAGCATAGCTACTGTTAACTCACGGATTCATGCTCTGCTACAAAATAACAAGCCAAAAATTCTTTCTACCTTCATAATTTGAGTTATACATGTCCAAATTAGTCCGTTTTTGATTCTATGGATTCGTAATTCATAGAACTACAACATACTAGATACCCATCAACTAACATAAACATTAAATAACCCAAATATGAATCTATAACTCATGTTCATACTAATTGTTCATGTTACGGCAAATTAAGCGTAATTCTGTTCACTACTTAATTCTTTTTCTAAACCAAATTGGTTCGTTTAACTTCCGTTGATTTCGTATTTGATTATATTAGAAATATCTAACAACAATTCATGGATTATAACAATCCTTAGCCATCAATTTTGTGACTCAAAAGTGACTTTTTTTTTGTTATTTCTAAGGAATTCAAGACTTAGGAATCAAAAGCATAAACATTAGATTCATTACCTCTTAATGGCTTCAATTTGCTATCTATAAGACTCAAACCTCTCGCTTGATCTCAATACTTCTTAACTTCCATAACCAAATTCTCAAAAAAAAAACAAACGGGAAAGAGAATGAGGAGTCTCTATTTATAGAAAATTCATTATCCATACAATACCTTTGCCCAAAGATTTAAACTAAGAGGAAGAAGAAGATGCCATTGGATGATGAAGAGTTGATTACCAACTCCTTCCCCAGCTATTCTTCCCTTCATCATCACCCTATCTAGCCATGGCTGAGCTTAAGCAATAGAGGAGTAGGCCATTTGCCTATTCACGTGCATAAGAGAAATGAGACTCTCTATTTGGGACAAAAGCTTATAACTCAGCATTACAAAACTACTACTAGCATACTTAGGTTTATTTGATATTTTTCCCCCAAATGTTTATACATATATACCCACTCACATAGAATTATATAATCCATGTACATTGGTTTATTCCAATAAATATTTTAATTGGGCTAATTATAAAATACTTGAATATTCTCAATCCATCATTTTCTATAAAAGTTATCATCTCAAATACACTTAATTATTATAATGATAATTAATATCAATTATTTATTAACTCCTAATTTATTTTCTCTTAATACTTCCCATTAAATCTCCCTTTAATTTAAGTTCACTAGTTATGCCACACAAGACATAATTATATAAACTTAATAATTAATAGTCCATAAGCTTATAATTATATAATCTCACAAAATAATATTATTCTCAATATTACATCTTATAACATGGTCATGGAAGTGATCTATTGCACCATGTTACATTTTATTATCTCACTTGTACATAATGCTTTAAGATCTGACTTTTATATCTATATATTCAAATACTACCTATATTATATAGTTACGATTGAAGTGTCACACTTCAATTCATATCATATAGATGTAGCTACTATATAATATAAAATCATTGCACATACAAGTTAATTCCTTTAATTATTCATTCATTAAATTATTTAATGAATGTTTATTCCATCACTTTTCCACACTAGGCATATCTCACAAGCTTACCTTAAGCTTATTTTCATTCTCATTACTTAATCATTTCCCACCACATTACTATAATCAAAATTATGTATTTCGCCATAACATAACATAAGATGTTTTTATCATGTTTTCTCTAAATATAAGAACAAATCATAATAAAACGATTCACTCATTTTCTCAAGATACTATTGTTAATATAATATCTATGTATTATTAAAATATTTACATGCACGACACACGTACACATTATAGATAGAAAATAAGTTTATTTCCTATTATGATAAATTGTTTCCATCAATTTATATAGCAAATATGTTTTAATTTATTTACCACATTACTTAATCACACACATTTCCTCGTACAAAGCTATATAAGGTAATATCAAAATAATATTCCCCCTTTTATTAAAATATTCAAATGCTAGAATTTATTTTAATATCCTTTAGTAGAAATATACTATAATTATTTCTCTTCCACCAAATCACATAATTCAAGGTATATATATAACACATATACATTCCTTTAATCTTCCCTTTTTGTCGTGTATCAAATTACTCAATAATTCTCTAACCATTTTAATGGTATATCGATTTTCTTGTCTCGTCAACAACGTATATATATACAAGTCTAAACCTAGCATTCATCGAGTCTTTAATAGTATTCAATATAGTACACTGAGTGGTTTCCCACAAACAAACAACAAATTTGTTTCGCGTCTTCGTCTGCTGACTTTGTTTTCACGATTGAGTTAGATCGAGTTATTAATTCGTATATACCTCCGCCTCCTCAAGGAATCGTTTAGCCCGTACTCCTATACATCTACCATTAAAGATTAAGGTTGCATTGCCTTAGACTTGATATTTACTGCATGCAATACTCAAGAAATTGGTGATTATCACAGTATATTTAATGTCACCAACTTACTATTATTATAAAATAATTTAACATAAATTATTTAATATCAATAGATAATGTTTATCCATCTTCTTACTAATTTATCTTTACAATTCATAATAAATATATAATAATGATATATTTATTAAACACATAAATCACTTATTGCATAGTTTATATTACCCCATGCAACACTGTAAGACCCCAACATATTATTAATGAAATTTAATTTTCTCTATTTATTATTTTGAAATAGTAAGGGTTGATTTGATTAATGTGGATAGTTATGGGTAAAATACACAAATAATTCAAAATAAGCAAGTGGTTATAAAATATTCATTGTTGTCAGGGAATATTCGTTTGGTCGTGGAATATTCGATCGTTTGGGAATATTCGCATGCGAATCACATGACCATGTATGAGCCCCATAACGGAAAATGATTGGATGAAGAAAACGACAAATATAAGTTGTTTAAAAATAACGACGTAGTTATTCACAATAATCTTGTTAAAATACTCTTGGTGGTTTAAAACACGAAGACACTTGCAGTATTGCATCAATTATTGATTTTTACGTAAAAAGGCACTACTCAATAATGGTTACAGTAATTACTATTCAAGATTTTATTTTATTGATTTAATAATTGTCTTTGCGTTGATATTTTATATATCTTTGTTGTTTCAATAATTGTCATTACACAAAGATTTTTCATTATCGAAGCAATAATTCATGTTATCTGAATAATATTATTAGATAACATTATTGGCAATGTCTAGAAAGTTCTGTCTCAGGAGAGGTTTGGTCACCTAATTGCGCGCCAGTAAGGAGAAATTCTTATTAGAAAGCCCCCTCTTTCCAGGAACCGGCCTGGTTGTCAATATTGTGATTCTGTAATATTATTTGTGAATAATTAATTATTGATTTATATGATGAGGAAAATATTCATTTTATGTGGATATAGATGGAGAAAATTTTAATGTGACAATTGTTGAAAATTGAAATTTTATCTTTTTTACGATAAAATAATTTATTTAAATATATTATTATATTTTAATAATATAATAATGATGATATTTTTACGATGAATGTGAGATATATGAGTATATGTGGAGGAGGAGTATTTTTGTTACCAAAATATTTAAAGCATGTTTTATGTGTTCGGTGGACCCCATTTCTTGATTGAAATTTGATTATGCTTTGTAATATCGCTTCGTTTGTGGATTTGGTCAATTTACAGTATAGAATTTAGAAAAACTTTCTTACGTAAAGTTGTAGAGAATTGAATTTCCTATAAAACTTAAGTAGATTTGAATTTTCCGATAAAAGGGCTATTTATTATGAATTATTGAAGTTCAAGTTCAAATAATTGATTTTGGAAGTTTAAAATAATTTAAATAAGAAAAACGTTTTTTTGTGTTTGGTGGGCATCTTTAACATGTGCTAGAGATGAATTCAGATGCTTGGATGCGTAGAAAGATGTGGAAAATAAATAATATTAATTTATTAAATTTTCTACTTTGGTGTTCTAAGCATTTTCCTATAAATAGGTGCTTAGGTTAGAATTGAAAATCACATTAAAATCAAGTTTTCTCTCTATATTATCGAGCGTATTCTTGTGAGTATTTTGAGTATTATTATACTGATGCAAGTTCAAGTCATAGCTTATATCCAGGTGTTTCAAATTTGTAAGATCTTGATCTTTCGAGGTAAGGGATATTTTTTTTTTCGTAATGATATTATTTCTTCAATATCATTATGCTAAAATATTGATCCAAGTTTTTATCAAATTTAGAATTTTTGGTATCTGAGTTCTTATTCACGATATCTAAGACTTTATTCACGATATCGACATTATTCACTTGAATACTGAAGACTATTCATCGAAAAATAAAAATTTTCCCTTTTCGTCTAAAATATCTATTATGGATACTAGCTTTCATTGTATCCATGTTTTGATCATTCTTTAATTTTACACCACTATGATTATTTTTGAGGTATTTTTGGACATGGATAAAACAAAGTACGAATCCTTAATCCTTAATCCTTGGCATTTTATTTCACTGGATTCGTTTCTTTAAAAATATTTTTCATCATCCTCAGTCTTAAATGATGATATTATTGAATATCTTTTGCTTTTGTAGTGCAAAAATGAATGATTTCGATTAATATCTTTGGTAGTAGTGCAAAGATGAGCAGTGTTTAGATGAACATGATTAATGATGAATATCTTTGGCAGTAGTGCAAAGATGAATATTTGATTCGAGATATATATTGATTGATGTTATAGGATAAAAGATAGACGATGAACTTTTAAATTCATACATAGAAGATAGTAGTTTGCATTCTCTACTTAACTCTTCTAATGAATTATTATTTCATTGCGAATATTGATTTAAAACTTGTTGTCTATTGTATTCTATTAGATTTTTTTCTGTTGAAGACTAATGATAATTTGTTGTATATTATCTTAGTCATAATATTCTTTTCTTTGGGCTAGTTGAGCTCACCCTTTTCCTTTTGTTCTATTTTTCTTCTCGTGAGGCGAGAATATAAGAAAGATTTAGCCGGGGTATAGAATGAAGGTTCTGTAGAGAGTTGTTTAGTAGTCCTCACCATTTTTATAAAATAATGTATCAATAAATGAGGATTTATTTGAGTATAGATATTGTCTAGAAGATAATATTTGTATTCAAACTCACAGTTTTTCTATTGTAATAATAAAGTTGTAGTTGTTTCTGTACCATGTATTGACAACTCAGAATGGGTGATGGATACCTATTTTGGGGGCGTCACAAACACCATTCCAGATACCTCACAACACATATATATTCTTATTCGAACCCTTCTCATGCCTTAAGAATTTTATTTACTAAATTTTATTTTAATAATTTCTAAAAATTAGGGTTCTTACATCCTCTCCCCTTATAAGGATTCCGCCCCTCTGAATTACCGAAAACCTCTACTTCGGTGTTATTCTAATATTACATATTCTTTTGAATAATTTTATCCATTATTTTTTCGGAAGGTTTATTATAACTTGCTCACTTGCATTCTACCACTTTTCCTTTCTAAGGAACATGTTACTTACTACATTCATCCTTCAGAAGAATAAGAATCTTCCACGATTTTTTAATAATCGGGAAGTAGTATGAATAATCTTAGATTCCAAATTATGCTGAGAGGTCACAAGACCGTGAACTCTTCTCTAGGTTTACAAATGCTTCAACAAAATCCTTCACATTGTAAACCAAAGTGTTTATCAATCACAAAGACTGAAAACACCCTCCACGCGTACACTAGGTGGTCAGCCTATTGTACCACTACGTTGGGCCACAACGTAGTGTTTTGTAACGATTATATGCGTTACACTCAGAACCATTGTCCTCGAAAACATGTCCCCTTATAGGGTTGTTCACCTCAAACTTTTCAACAATGAATCGCACTGCAGTTAACTGGTTTGGCATAATTACTCAAGAACGCTTGAATTCCATAAATATTTTTCAACAAATTGTCAGCCAATCAAATAGCTTAGACTTTTATCAATAACTCGGACTTCAATCAAAATAATTTAGCTAACTTAATTGACCTTCTTCATAATTTAAGAAAACTAAAAATTCTTTTATGACATCATGATACCGTACTAGATTAGTAGTACGTTGAGGATTCCGCCATTATGTGACTTTGTCATACTACACTGTACCAAAATTGGCTAACGATCTTTCGATCACATCCAACACTAGGTTCAACTGCATGGATGACTCCATCGTTTACCATACACCATATCAATGATGCGCATGGTTAGAAATACATTTTGAAAATTTTAAATCATTTTTGTCTTAAAGCCAAACAATTGGCATGTACATAAGAATAAAGGTATTGTCTTTAAACATCATTGGTTCAATCACAAGATCCAATGTTTTTCAAGAAAAATGAATGCGAATCATCAAGATTTAAATCAATAAACTTTGAAAATCTAGCAAAGCTAGAAGATTTAGAAAATCCACGTTTCTCCATCAACTTCAATCTTTACTACACCAAAATTTCTAACTTCATAACATATATATACCCGATACAATTCATCAAACTTACCACACTTTGGAAATTCAGAACTTGCCACAAATATATGAGTTTAAGAACTTATCCTAGTCGGACCACAAGGCGCCCATTCACGAGGGGTTCAAAACATTTCATATAATTATGAGTCATTTAACGCATATCATGTGCATGAGTTTTAAGAACTCGCGCCTAATCTTAATATTCTCTATCTTAATCTTAATAGTCTCTATCTATTAAATATGATATGAGAAAAGAATCACCTTCTCACCATAAGCATATCGATAGCGTGACACCGACATTCCATTGATTATCATTGTGAGGAACCGAGCGTGAGAACAAAGCCTCCGCCTACACAAAGGTTTGTACAACTCAGCTCTCACATGAGTCCTCAACTGAAATCCTACTTAACTCTATCTTACTCTTAACTTGCTCTTTGCTCGATACGAATTCTTCATATCTCATCACATACAACTCCTCGTGAGTTCACATCGTACCATTTCACAGTACATTCACTTATAGCATCAAGCTATACACATTTAGTCGTTATAGACTATTTATCACTTCATAGCTCAATCCGATCACGTCGTGATCATCAATTTACCTTAGGGTTCTTTCCCTATTATCAACAAAACTCCACTCAAGTTCGTTTTCATTATCTTTGCCATATAAACACAATCTTAAAAATTTTATTATCGGAGTTAGGAAACTCCTGAATTCTCATTCTCTTAGATACTTCAAGATTCTTCTTTGAATCTTCACTTATATATTTTAATCTTTATCTTTCTCTCTCTCAAGTTATAGCCTAAGGTACACTTACCTATGTTTATAACCTACAGCTTTGATACCAACCTGTGGCGGCCCCAAATCCAGGTTCCTTCAAACCTCGGATCCGGTCCGCCACGATACTACTATCGTCAAACTATTTATATATATTATTCATAACTTAATGAATATAATTTAATTATTACAATTTAGAATATAATTTCTTTCCATTTTCGTGGATCTATGTAATGACCACAAACTTTTATAAGTTTCTAATCTCGGTCATTTACTATTCCTCAGATTACATCACATTCGATATTATAAAACGCGGAATAGTTTAAACTTTTTCAATCTTTTAAATAAAATCTTTTATTGATTTCATAACTTTGAACCAATTACAATTCTTGAATCAACTATATAATATGGCTCAGTCTATTAGAATTACTGTATAAGATTTTACATCTTGATTTGATATCCTCTATGTATTAACTAATACATCCTTACAATACAACAAGTATTAAACATCGTAAGTATATATCAAGTACACTCCTAGAACCTAAACATGGTTCAAGTAATAATCTAAATAGTATCCTTCGTCGTGCAACTATCTACTTTGTCAACCTAGAAGCACAAAATCTTTATCGTGAGTCTTTAACCTGCAAAAGTGGTTATTTGCAAGGGTGAGCTCGACAAATTTCTGTTAATTCTAACAGTTTTCATGCAAAGACATATAGCATATAATAAGATATTAGGTTCATGCATTCATAATCAATTAATATTAACTACGCATGTTACTTCACACATAACATGCATAGAAATTTACTTCACAAGCATATCATCAAAGATCAACTTTCAACTTTCATACATATCTCATATGCATTTCATATATATACATCAACATTATCATAGCAAAATATAGCTCAGCTAACAGTTATCGAATTCATATATCAAATAAGAACTGAAAGACTTGCCTGAATCGTAGTTTATCAACTACGACTTAACTTCTTAAAGCTTATCTGCACTGCGGGTATTCCTACACAGTTATATAATCATGGATTCATATTCATTAGTCATACATTTCATACGTCCTTAATATAACAATAAATATTACATCGTTTCTTAACTAGGTTTGTAAAACCTTCATTTCACTTTATCATCATACTTTTAGAATTGCTATGTATATACAGGTATTCCTTAACCATCCGTACTTGACATCAACTTCATATACATTTATCACACACTTGACTCGCTATGTGTTCGACACATATTTAAAGTTTATAGACACGTGATCTACGCTGCTCATATTCAAACTACTTAGTTTCATAATGATTTATTTCAATCAATAAGGCTTAAAACTTTCTTTAACAAGATTCGATGATATAAGCTTTTAAACTAATAAGCTTCTACTAGCATGCTTCACATGTATATAGCATAGTTTATTTGAAAACGTATTTTAAATCACACTTGAAACGTCCAATTCATGCTTAGCTAAAAGATGAACATAATCGCCATGTCTAGGGGCATAAAGGCTCAAGTTCACTTTTAAAAGTTATTCTAGGCCAAGGTCAAGCAACTAGGTGAAACTTTTAATCTCATTTCATAGCTAACTAATCCATGAATATATTTTATCATGTTTAGAACTTTATGTACACAAATTACTTTAAGTTCGTTCTTAAAGTTTCAAGTTTTCTTTAGAAATCCTTTTCAACTAAGCTATTGTAAGTTGATAATAAGTAAAGTAAATTTAAATCACTTCTCATTCTGAAGTATACTCATCACTCAACAAGATGTATGTGTTAAAATATCATAACTTCAAAGACTCAAGGTTCGTCAATATTCGTTTTTCAAAACTCTAAGTTTCTTTTCAAAACACATACTAAGCCATGCTAAATCATTCTATAATGAGTAAGGTAATCTTATATGTTATGTCTATTATCATGCATTTTTATGTTACATCACTTAGAATAACATATTCCATCGTCGGGAGCACTATATTTGTGTATGTGCTCGCTCGACGCCTTCCAATGGCCTTCGATTACGTAATAGTCACACAAATAACTATTTTTACCCTTCCTAATGACCTCAAATTGAAAAACGTAAAGCACAAAAGTTGTAGGTCTATTCGTCCTCGTTCCGGATCATCTTGAATTTCCTCAATCGGAGTTCGTATGAAAAGGTTATGGCCGTTTTACCAAAACATGTTCACGATTTTTCTCAAGAGTCAGTAGCTGACCACCACCTTCACCAAGTGGGGGTCCAGCCCTATAAATAGCCCACTGGGGCGAGCATAGCTACTGTTAACTCACGGATTCATGCTCTGCTACAAAATAACAAGCCAAAAATTCTTTCTACCTTCATAATTTGAGTTATACATGTCCAAATTAGTCCGTTTTTGATTCTATGGATTCGTAATTCATAGAACTACAACATACTAGATACCCATCAACTAACATAAACATTAAATAACCCAAATATGAATCTATAACTCATGTTCATACTAATTGTTCATGTTCTGGCAAATTAGCGAATTCGTTCACTACGAATTCTTTTCTAAACCAAATTGGTTCGTTTAACTTCCGTTGATTTCGTATTTGATTATATTAACAATATCTAACAACAATTCATGGATTATAACAATCCTTAGCCATCAATTTTGTGACTCAAAAGTGACTTTTTCTTGTTATTTCTAAGGAATTCAAGACTTAGGAATCAAAAGCATAAACATTAGATTCATTACCTCTTAATGGCTTCAATTTGCTATCTATAAGACTCCAAACCTCTCGCTTGATCTCAATACTTCTTAACTTCCATAACCAAATTCTCAAAGAAAAAAAACAAACGGAAAGAGAATGAGGAGTCTCTATTTATAGAAAATTCATTATCCATACAATACCTTTTGCCCAAAGATTTAAACCAAGAGAAGAAGAAGATGTCATTAGATGATGAAGAGTTGATTACCAACTCCTTCCCCAAAACTATTCTTCCCTTCATCATCACCCTATCTAGCCATGGCCGAGCTTAAGAATAAAGGAGTAGCCATTTGCCTATTCACGTGCATAAGAGAAATGAGACTCTCTATTTGGGACAAAAGCTTATAACTCAGCATTGCAAAACTACTACTAGCATACTTAGGTTTATTTGATATTTTTTCCCCAAATGTTTATACATATATACCCACTCACATAGAATTATATAATCTATGTACATTGGTTTATTCCAATAAATATTTTAATTGGGCTAATTATAAAATACTTGGATATTCTCAATCCATCATTTTCCATAAAAGTTATCATCTCAAATACACTTAATTATTATAATGATAATTAATATCAATTATTTATTAACTCCTCATTTATTTTCTCTTAATACTTCCCATTAAATCTCCCTTTAATTTAAGTTCACTAGTTATGTCACACAAGACATAATTATATGAACTTAATAATTAATAGTCCACAACCTTATAATAATATAATCTCACAAAATAATATTATTCTCAATATTACATCTTATAACATGGTCATGGAAGTGATCTATTGCACCATGTTACATTTTATTATCTCACTTGTACATAATGCTAGCATACAAGCTTTTATATCTATATATTCAAATACTACCTATATTATATAGTTACGATTGAAGTGTCACACTTCAATTCATATCATATAGATGTAGCTACTATATAATATAAAATCATTGCACATACAAGTTAATTCCTTCAATTATTCATTCATTAAATTATTTAATGAATGTTTATTCCATCACTTTGCCACACTAGGCATATCTCACAAGCTTACCTTAAGCTTATTTTCATTCTCATTACTTATTCATTTCCCACCACATTACTATAATCAAAATTATGTATTTCACCATAACATAACATAAGATGTTTTTATCATGTTTTCTCTAAATATAAGAACAAATCATAATAAAACGATTTACTCATTTTCTCAAGATATTATTGTTAATATAATATCTATGTATTGTTAAAATATTTACATGCACGACACACGTACACACTATATATAGAAAATAAGTTTATTTCCTATTATGATAAATTGTTTCCATCAACTTATATAGCAAATATGTTTTAATTTATTTACCAGATTACTTAATCACACACATTTCCTCGTACAAAGCTATATAAGGTAATATCAAAATAATATTCCCCCTTTTATTAAAATATTCAAATGCTAGAATTTATTTTAATATCCTTTAGTAGAAATATACTATAATTATTTCTCTTCCACCAAATCACATAATTCAAGGTATATATATAACACATATACATTCCTTTAATTTTCCCTTCTCGTCGTGTATCAAATTACTCAATAATTCTCTAACCATTTTAATGGTATATCGATTTTCTTCTCTCGTCAACAACGTACATATATACAAGTCTAAACCTAGCATTCATCGAGTCTTTAATAGTATTCAATATAGTACACTGAGTGGTTTCCCACAAACAACCAACAAATTTTGTTTCCGCCTCTTGCCTACACTATTTTCACAAGTGAGTTAGATTCTACATTAATTCAGATATTCCTCCGCTCTCTGAAGGGATCGTTTAGCCCAGCTCCTATACATCCACCATTAAAGAGTAAGGTTTCACTGCCTTAGACTTGATACTTACTCGTACCAATACTCAAGAAATTGGTGGTTATTACAGATATTTAATGTCACCAACTTACTATTATAAAATAATTTAACATAAATTATTTAATATCAATAGATAATTTTTATCCATCTTCTTACTAATTTATCTTTACAATTCATAATAAATATGTAATAATGATATATTTATTAAACACATAAATCACTTATTGCATAGTTTATATTACCTCATGCAACACCATTCCAGATACCTCACAACACATATATATTCTTATTCGAACCATTCTCATGCCTTAAGAATTTTATTTACTAAATTCTTATTTTAATAATTTCTAAAAATTCGGGTTCTTACACAATCTCACTTTTCTAATATTTTTAAATATTACAATTATCTCCCTAAATCAAAGAAAGAAATTGACCAACACTTATTAATAAGAAAGAAATTAACCAATACTTATTGATGAGAATAAATTGTGTTATGTTTTTATCCCCTAATACTAAATCTTTTGTGTTTATTTTGTGCTAAATATACTCATTAGTCTTGTATTTTTATTTAAGGTATAATTAAAGGGTTCCTTGACTTTGAAAGTGCTTCGAAGACAAATTGAGCATTATTCAAACGTAAAGTAAAAGGAGGGGCAAAGTTGTAATTACACGAGCACATGGATTTAATATTTTATTAAAATAAAGTAAATATCTTGATGATCAAATAATATTTAATGCTCTTATTCATGGAAGGAAATAAACAAGAAGAATCATATAAAAAGAAGGGATGAGTAAGGCTGTAAAATAAGCAAATAGTTCGGGCTCAATTTGTACCCGCTCGATAAAAAATTCGATTCGAGTTCGACTCAAAATATAAATGAATCAAATATGAGCAAATTTTAAAGTTCGATAATTTACTTAAATTTTTTCAAATTGTAATTTTCTGTTGATACTCGGTTCATATTCGTTCCAAAAGTTCAAATTGATCGAGCTCAATTCGAGATTGTGTTCGACTCAGTCGCTAAACGAATTTCAATCAAACTTTATTTTATACTCGATAAATTTAGTGAATCGAATCTGAGCAACTCAATACTCAGCTCTATTAGGTTCATTTACACCATTAGGGAGGAGGTTGAACAATGTTGGTGTACTGGTCAAATCCAATAAATGAAAGGAAAGTTTATTTAGAAAATATCTTTGAAGAAAATTTATTGTCACTAGAAAGTTACTTCCTTGAAGGAATTGATCGAGTCTTGATGCCTATAAATAGCGGATACCAAAAGAGATTAGGGAAGATTTTTCTACAAATTTCTATTCCATTATTCTTTGGTATTTTCATGGCCATGTCTAGTTAAATTCATACTATTGGTTCAAGTGTACAAAAACCTCAAAATTATTACACTGTAAGATTTAATTGATTTTAATTGTCCAATTTATATTTTGAGTATTGGATATTCTTCCGTGTTTAATTTTTATGATTGATTTGTTTAATTGTTAGGATGCATACTTGTTTATTATTCTGCTGAATTAGATATCAAATCTGTAATTGTTTGGTCACTCTAATTAGTCAAGCAACTAAAATTAATAATTTGCTACAGATCAAAAAATTATTATATATTAGAAAGAATACCCAACTAAATTAAATACAATCGCGTGTGTTTGTGTTGTTTAGTTTCATCAATATTTTTATTGCTTAAAACTGCTATTAGATTAATTTTTTAGCGCGTGTCTAAGGTTGTTTAGTAGTTAGAGTTATTTAGATCGCTTGTTTCTAATTAACTACAATTAAATAGTGATAGAAAAATAATTTCAACGGTGAATATTCAAAATACTAATTGATTTATGCTAGTGTCAATGTTCAGTGTAGATTTCTGACAGTGGATGTCAACTTAATCCAATACTTTTTCTTCTGATTTATTTCGTTAGATTACTCTATATTAGTTGCGTATTTGTTACTTTGCTTAGCGTTATTTAAATTTTCTTTGTTATTTAAAACCTTCATTCTAGTCTATAAAACATAAAATTAGACTAATCATTATTTGTGGAATCGACTCTTACTTGCACTACTATATAAATATTTTTTGTAGTAAGATTTTAATTTTGGTTGACTGCGGCAGCACGCCACTTATTATTTACTAAATAATGACGAAAGAACAAATAATATAGTGTCTTTTATTTTCGTAATAATATAATTAAAATTTATCATAATAGTCCGTTTTATTTCAATTAATTTAGTTTATAATTTGTAGAACAAATGACATAATAAAACCATGTAATGTAAAACATTCATACTTTCACATAACTTCATTATTTTAGAAAAAAAAAAGTAAATTTTACAGCCTATATTTATAGTGTGTTTTTGCAATAATTATGTATTACTTTTCTTCACATTGTAAATCTATTTATAGAAGAGAAAATGGGATAATACACTTTTTAATTACTGTATTAGGGTTCGATTTTCATTGTGGTTATCGACTTTTTTTGTTACAATCGAATAACTGTACTCTCAAATATTACAAAATGATCATTACTTAAAATTTCTGTCCGAAAAAACGGACGGAATGCTGACTGTGCAAGTTGACCTCTCTTTTTTGCTTGCGTGAAGCCCAGCTTTGTCATTATTGTCAATAATATTAAAAAAAGGTACTGTATGCAACAACAAAAAAAACTGTACTACATGTATGTATTATTTAATAAGTTTATTTGGTTTATTTAATTAGCACTAAAAAAGATTATGTTATGCAGTACGTATTGCATGTATTTTGAAATTATCCCGTTATTATTATCAATAATATTATCATTACTATTATTATTATTTTGAAATTATTATTATTATTATTATTTTGAAATTATTATTATTATTATTATTATTATTATTATTATTAGCCACTTGCGCTCTTGGTGGCAGGAAGTGGTTGTTGGATTCTCCGGCAACTCTGATTAAAAAAAAAGAGTTGATCAGATTCATCATAATCAAGAAAAGAAAGGGGACTTTTTCTTTTTTAAATAATAAAATACTATTATTAATAATAAAATACTACTACTAATAATAATAAAATACTAATAATAATAATTAAATACTATTAATAATAATTTTAATAATATGTAGAACTTCTGAGTAAAATTTAAAGATTGCATAACAATAATTTTAAAATAATAATAACAATTTTAATAATAATAATAGTATTAATAATAATTTCAAAATAATAATAATAATTTTTAAATAATAATAATAAAAATTAAATTTATAAAAATTTTAATTTTATAAAATTAATTGTATTTGGGGGTTTGTTCCCTACTGATTTGTATGAAATTTGTTTTTTTTTATTTTAATGGAGAGTAAAAAATGATTTGTCAAATTTACCCTTGTTCAAATAATTTAAATTAATAAAATAATAAAATATTATTTTTAAATACACATCACCTTCATATAAAAATATTTTTTAATTTATATAATTTTTTTAAATTTTTAAATTTTAAAAAAAATATTATTATTATTATTGTTATTATTATTATTATTTAAAAATTATTAATATCATTATTATTATTATTATTTCAAAATTATTATTAGTACTATTATTATTATTTTGAAATTATTATTATTATTATTAGTATTATTATTATTATTATTATTATTATTATTTAAAGATAATAAATTTTACTACTCCACTTTGTTTAAAGGGATAATACACTTTTAGTTATTGTATTTAGGGTCCAAATCTAATTAATTTTATAAAATTAATTATTATTATTATTATTATTATTATTATTTTGAAATTATTATTAATACTATTATTATTATTATTATTAAAATTGTTATTATTATTTTAAAATTATTGTTATACAATACTATTAATTTTACTCCGAAGTTCTACATATTATTAAAATTATTATTATTAATAGTATTTTATTATTATTATTATTATTATTATTTTAAAATTATTATTATGAATAGTATTTTATTATTAATAATAGTATTTTATTATTTAAAAGAGAAAAAGCCCCCTTTATTTTCTTGACTCTAATGAATCTGATCAACTCTTTCTTTTTAATCAGAGTTGTCGAAGAATCCAACAAGTGCCGGCCACCAAGAGCGCAAGTGGCTAATAATAATAATAATAATAATAATAATAATAATTTCAAAATAATAATAATATTATTGACAATAATGACGGGATAATTTCAAAATACATGCAATACGTACTTCATGTACATAATTTTTTTTAGTGCTAATTAAATAAACCAAATAAACTTATTAAATAATACATACATGTAGTACAGTTTTTTTTGTTGTTGCATACAGTACCTTTTTTTAGCATACCAATGAAACATTTTAATATTACTGACAATAATGACAAAGTTGGGCTCCACGTAAGCAAAAAAGAGAATCAACTTGCACAGTCATCATTCCGTCCGTTTTTTCGGACAGAAAATTTAAGTAATGGTCATTTTATAAATTTTGTGATTACAGTTATTCAATTGTAACAAAAAAAATTTCGGTAACCACAATGAAAATCTGACCCTAATACAGTAACCAACAAGTGCATTATCCCAAGAGAAAATTGATATTTGTACATGGTAATTTCTAACATAAAAATAAAGTAGGTTTCATTTTCATGTGAATAGGGACCGTGTGAATATATAATTGTGACGCCCCTAAAATAGGTATACATCACCCATCTTGAGTCGCCAAATACATGGTACATAATTTAAATACAAACTTCTTTTATACAGTACGAAAAAACGTAGCTGAGAGTTTCAAAACGGATAATGTCTCGTAGAGAGTATCCAAACTCAAATAATGTCCTCATTACAATTATTATCACACTATTTTACTGAATAGTGAGGACTACTAATGCCAACATTTGGACCGTCACTCCGTTCCCCGACTATTCCCAGCTACGTTCTCATTTCCTGAAGAGAACAATGAAAGTAAAAGGGTGAGCTCAACTAGCCCAGTAAGAAATATTATGACTAAGATAATGCAGAATAAATTATTGTTAGCCTTCAACAGTGTTAAACTGATAAATTATAATAAACATCAAGTTTAACTGCAGCGGAACAAGCAATCCATTAGAAGAGTCAAGTAGAGCATGATATCTAATATCTTCTATGATTTAAAATTTTTATCATCAATTTTATCACTAAGACTCAGCTGAATAAATAAACCACATCATCAAATCATCCCTGCACTACGGACCAAGGATATTCATGTAATCAATAGTACACACATGTGAACAAATAGTTATAAGCATATGAATTAATAGCAATTAATTGCTCATTTATCTAATTAATTACCCGATTGGTTAATATAACCTCCAGACATCCATTATTATCGAAATAGATGTCGATTTCCACTAACACTAATAATCCAACTGTTGTGTAATACAACTTAATAATACAACTGTCGTGTACAATACGACAAAATATAAACTGTGAGTTTGAATACTAGAGAGTATACAAACTCAAAAGGAGTCCTCATTACAATTATTATCACACTATTTCACAAAATTGTGAGGACTACTAATGCACCATCTAGGACCATCACTCCGTTCCCCGACCAATTAAATACATTTTCGGATGCAATTTTTAAATACAGCCATAAAACAAGGGTTAATTGACATGTAACATATTATCCATATACTATGACCGACCAATTAAATATCAAATAAACTTAGGTAGGTCATACTAGCGAAGGAATTCCCCGTGTCTCCCCTCCTAGTTCTATTCTCACATCCTAGCTAGGGATCATATCCCTAAGCTTTGATACCAACTGTGACGCCCCCAAAATTAGGTATACATCACCCATCTTGAGTCGCCAGATACATGGTACAGAATTCAAATACAATTTAATAATACAATTGTCGTGTACAATACGACAAAACATAAACTGTGAGTTTGAATAGTAGAGAGTATACAAACTCAAAAGGAGTCCTCATTACAATTATTATCACACTATTTCACAGAATAGTGAGGACTATTAATGCACCATCTAGGACCATCACTCCGTTCCCCGACTCGTCCCAGCTATATTCTCATTTCTTGAATAGAACAGTGAAAGAAAGGGTGATCTCAACTAGCCCAGTAAGAAATATTATGACTAAGATAATGCGTAATAAATTATCATTAGCCTTTAAACAAATGTTAAACCGATACAATATAACAAACATCAAGTTTAATCTGCAATGAACAAGCAATCCATTGAAGAGTCAAGTAGAAAATAAAATCTACTATCTTCTATGATTTAAAAGGTTTTCATCACTTTTATCATTGGGACTCATTTTAATAAATAATCCACATCATCGAATCCCCTACACTACTTACTCAAGGATATTCTTTAAGATCACGACCACGAATTATCCATGCACTCACGGCCAAAGATAATCGTGTTTTCATCAACTAGTCCCGATCATGCCATAAAACAATTCATCTTTGCACCCCTTGGTCAAGAGAATCCATAGCCATAATCATACCAAAATTGTCCATCAATGCACTTCTGTGCCAATGAGGACTTTTTCCACATCATTTGTAACATTACGGCCATGATTATACCGAATAATCCCTCGGTCATAATCATACCAAGTCCATCTATGCACTACAGGCCACATATGACTTTTAACGTAATATAAACATGAGGATGATGACAATGATATAAGAATTCAATAAAACAAGTTCAAAAATTAATTTATCCAGGAACCAATAACATCCAAATTGTCAACATGATACTTCTTTGTAGAGTAAAATTCAAGAATGCTCAGAAGAATATTTCCATGAAAAGATACTGGATAAAGCGCAAATATCAAAGATATTCCACTAATTTCATGGAGTATAGAAACTAAAACTTTAACCAAATAGAATATATGAAACTGCAAATGGATTTTCACCCACCATGCGGTAATCCACGTATAAAGATCATTTCCACAATTTTAATAAGGAATGAATACAAAGGATCATTCACCATGCATGTGGTAATCACATAAAAGTTATTCCAACATAATAATAAAGAATGGAATAATGTAGTATTCACCACGCGCATGCGATAGATCGCATGCATGTGTTATTCCCAATGTAATAATAAATAATGGAACTGTGTCAAAGCGTAAACGCATGCATACGATGATATTAAACGTAAAAATAAATAATGGAACCAGTCCCAGCATAAACGCACGTATATGATATTCGATAGAATAATAAATAATGGAACCAGTCCCACAGAACGTTACGCATGTGATATTCCGGCGAGTAATAATAAAGAACGGAATATTAGAAGAATTTCACCATGTATGCAAGATTTTTTTGCATAGACAAAGTTATTCCAACATAATAATAAAGAATGGAATAACAGAAGAATTTCACCAAGTATAGGGTATCCCGCATATACATGTTATTCCAATAGAATAATAAAGAATGGAATAACAGAAGTTCTCTTCATGAATAAGAAAGAAAGAATACCCCTTACGAGTACAATAAATAATATCCCCTACCTTAAGAAAGAAGAGTACTGGATATATAAGTAGTGAAGTAGCAGAACACTTTTCTTCTCTCTCTCTCTCTCTATACTTTACAAAATTTGTAAATAATACCCACAACTATAATATTATATTAAATCCACACCATAATATTCAAAAATATATTTCTAGAAAAATTAATCTTTATTCATAAAAATTGGGGTCTCACAATAATAAATACATTGCTCTCCAATTTAATGTAATATAAAATTTGGAAAATTAATTAAATTGTTCATATAATAAAGTTTTGGAAAATTAATTCGTCTTGGGAAATGATGTGTTAAAATTATGTACTGCAAGTGCACAATGTCTAATTGAAGAATTGACAAGTACATGTCGAACCCACAGAGACTAGATTAATTTTAATGTATCTTTAATATCTATTTTAGGTGAATTAGAAATAAATATTGAAAATTGATTAACTAGAATATCCAAACTAATAATGAGTAAACAATCTAGGAATCTGAATCCATTAAATAATAAACACAACATATAATTCAATCTTTTCTATTTTTATAACTCAACTATGATTTTTAGACCTGACAAAGATTACCCAGGTTCGTGGTTGCCCCGCCACTTGCCACCACTTGGGCTTTCAGGTTGATATTTTAGCCCACTAAAAGTCAATTTTTTGGTCTTACCAGTGAAGGCCCAAATTACCGCCACCCATGAATTTTTTTTTTTTTAAATAAAAAGTTACTACTTGTGGGTTGTGAGGCTTGAACACAAGACTTGTAAGTAAATAAATAAGAGTTCAAACCAACTGAGCTACAACAATTATTTGTTTTTAATGCAATCTTCAATATATTTTAACTATAATTGAAAATTATAATTAAGATATGTAGTTAATGTAGGTAATTAATTAATAATACTAATTTATAATACTATTAAAATTTTAATAATACTAATTTTAAGTTAATTTAAAATCATCCTTCATATGAAAATTGGAAAACTAATATGTTTTGTATAATAAAACTAAACTGAAATCCAAGCTATATGGTCCAAAAATACGCACCTAGTAGAGCGTAGGCTATCTAACAAAGTCGAAGCACAAAACAAATTACTGAGGCACTGAGCTAACAGAAGGCATGAACAAAGTTAACAAGACCAACTCAAAAAGATATAAACCAAACGGCATAAGCTATATAATACTATTAAAATTTTAATAATACTAATTTATAATACTATTAAAATTTTAATAATACTAATCTTCAATATATTTTAACTATAATTGAAAATTATAATTAAGATATCTAGTTAATGTAGGTAATTAATTAATAATACTAATTTATAACAATATTAAAATTTTAATTGATTGAGATATGTAGTTAATGTAGGTAATTAATTAATCGTGTTTGTTTGTATTATTGTTTATTATTAATTATTTTATTATTTTTAATATTTATTATTATTATTATTATTTCTGGTGTAACAAATAGTGTGACGACCCCAAAATAGGTCCATTCCATCCAACCCATTCTGAGTCGCCAAATACATGGTACAGAAAACAACTACAACTTTATTACAACAATTGTCGTGCAAAATACAATAACACATATACTGTGAGTTTGGATACAAATATATATACCAACTGTGACTCTTATCCCAACCTTGGATAGCACGTCACAATGACACCTTACATAAATGTATAGTCAAAAATTGTTTTAGAAATTAAAATTTTTGGGAAGTGCTCAAGGAACCCTTCGTACATGGGAGGCCATGCTTCTAGGTTATGATAGATATCATATGGCCACAGAATTATCCTTGGTTGACCCAATAGACCCCAAAGAAAAACGAGAAGATTAGTATCATATTCTTCCCAATGGTGAGTCTTCTCTTGACTTATCATTATCTCCACTGTCTCAAATTGAGAATTATACTTCAAACAAACACCAAGATTATATAGGTAGTGCTCGTAAATATACTCAACAAGTGAATGAGCACAACCTTGTCTTATGATGACACGAGGTTGTATGTCATTAGACATCTTGTATGATAGTGGCAAAACACCCTTCCAACGTTGGGTTCGCCTCTCCCTATATGATTCACCAAATATAACTACTAAAAGATGTATACAACACACTTGTTTATCTTTGTTTAGGAGAACTCCACAACTAGAGACCACCGCTCTATTCCTTGTTACCCCTTCGACCCATTACACTTTTATTACCCGAAAGGAATTGTGAAGCAAAAGGGTGAAGCACAACTAGCTTCAATAAAAAATATCATGACTAAAGATAATTAAATTATCAATAGCCTTCATCAATAACAAATCAAAGAGATTTAGAACATATGGTAGATGATAAAATTTCAATCATAGTTTAATGTGAACGAGCAATCCATTAGAAGAGTCAAATAGACAATACAATCTATTATCTTCTCCATGTTAAAAGTCCACCAACAATGTTTTATCCTCGTAACATCAATCAACAGTTCCTTTCCACAATTATATGAATATCTCATAATCATAATTGTGATTCTAAATTCTCTTCGCATCCGTGGGCGAATATAATTTTCATCACATGTCTTTACCGAAACATCAACGATCATGGTTATACCAAATCACGGTTCGCTCATAATCATACTAATAAATTCATCTTTGCACTACGGCCAAAGATATTCATCCACATTCATCTTCGCACTGCTGCCAAAGATATTCAACAACAGTCATCTTTGCACTACAGGCCAAAGATATTCATTAACAGTTCATCTTTGCACTACTGGCCAAAGATATTCATCAACAATTCATCTTTGCACTACAGGTCAAAGATATTCAGTTCATATTTGCACTACAAGCCAAATATATTCATCAACAGTTCATATTTGCATTACAGGCCAAATATATTAATATCTCAAAGAAATATATAATAATTTTAGAATTTATATAAACAATAATTATAACCATTTTGATCAATTCACCTTTTCACTTAAGCTAAAGATATTCAATTATAAATTCAATGGTCATGATCATACCAGTCACAATTCAACTTTTCACTACTGGCCAAAGAGAACCCTAGTCATGATCATACCAATAATCTACTCATCTTTACACTCCAGTGAAAGAGAATTTCAACATCAGGGTTATAAAAATATTATATATGATAATAAAATCAATATAATCAATATATAATTTTAATCTCCAGAGTAATATTCATAAATCAACTATAATTTGGTTAGAAAAAGAAACCAATTTTGTAGTGAATAGTACCCGTGAATAGTAACTCGTGAATAGTAACTCATGAATAGTAACTCGTGAATAGTAACCCTGACACAAAAAGGTAGAAATTTCACAATAAAATCCATACCAATATTTCGGTATAATGATATTGAAAGAATGACATTTCTTAAACTTATAAACAATTTATTTTAATTGTTTACACTTTACTAAATAATGCATTTAATCATCATAAAATGTCAAACTTATAAGATTTCATCACCAATAACCAAAAACCTTATCAAAAATCTGTATATACCACATATATGATTCTCAAGCCATAAAATCATATTTTTCAATTTTCTTCCTTCACATAACATATTTAACTCATTTATTCATAACTAGTCCATTTTCATGAAAAATACCAAATCAGTTCCAAAAATATTTTTTTTCTGAGATTTAGCAGAGTATAGTCCCATATTGAACATATATTTTTCTTAGAATTTTTAAAATTCATTTACTATTTTTCATATGGCCAAAACTAGTAGAATATTTAGACATTTATCATAAATTGTACTTTTATCCAAAAATTCAAATTTACAGAGTACAATCGATATTATATAGATATACTTCTAATAAAAATTTCATCAATTTTGGAGTTAACCATAAGGAGTTATAAGCTTGTTACTTTTAAAATAGTCTTTTCTCATAAAATTCATAATTTTAATCTATACATCCAAAATCACCATTTTGGACACAATCAATAAAACTCATCAACATATCATTTCAAATTTTTTCAGAATTTTCTGAAGGTCAGAAGAAGTACGAACTGAAAAACATAATAACCCTTAAAATCCCTTACTATCCCTTACCTCAAAAAAGAAGAAGACTTCCGATCGGATATCGGATATGACGATGAAGAAAACTTGCACTGATGAATATCAACTCACCAAGTATCTAAATACTCACAAAATACACTCAATAATATAGAGAGAGAAGGAGAGAAAGCTTATGTTTCTGGTGTGATTTTCAATTCTAACTTAGCCCTCTATTTATAGAAAAATTTTAGCAGACTTGACCTGCAACCTGATGGCTTTACCTGCTACTATTCCCATCCACCATGTTTGAAATAAAATTCAGCACATTTCTTCACCAACCACAAGTGGGGCCCACTCAATTCTAGAATTTTCCACCAAAATGCTAAATTCGGATACTTCACCAATTTCTGAACCATTCACCTCTTAAAATTCATAAAAAATCATACGTTCATTTTTAACGGTTCAAAATTTGTGGACATATACTCAACTTATATATGTATAACATATCCAAAAATTACAACGATCCAACGGTCGGATTAAAATTATAACTCACTTAATATATCTCAAAAATCTTTGGTTTAATTTTTAATACCTTCATTCCGACAAAAAAATCTCGATAAAATACCTCAACATTAATTCCTTCATTTATAACCACATAAATAAATCCATCATTTATATCTACATCAAATAAATATTTTCTTATCATATAAATCAATAATTAATTATTCACAAATAATATTATAAAATCACAAAATGACAATGAGGCAGCAGGTTCTCGGGAAAGGGGGCTTCCGATAAGAATTTCTCCTCTTGGCGGCGCAATTAGGTGACCAAACCTCTCCTCGACAGAACTTTCTAGACATTGCCAATAATGCTATCTAATAATATTATTCAAATAATATGAATTATTGATCCGATAATGGGAAATATCAGTGCGGCAAAGTTGACAATTATTGAACAACAATAATATAAAATTTCAACGTAGCAATTATTGAATCAATAAAATAAAATATTGAACAAGAATTATCAGAATAATTATTGAGTAGTGCCTTCTTACGTAAGAATCAATAATTCAAAAAATATTGTGTAATACCGTAATGCCATCTACGGCAACAACGCGTATTACTTTATTTTACCAACCGTATTCCAACAAAGTTAACGATAATAATTACGCCAAGTTATTTATAAAAACTCAAACTTGTCATTTTCTTCATCCGACGGCTATTCTCATTATGGGACCCATTAAATGGTTCTTGGCGTCATAAATTTAATATTCTCCAAACAAAGAAGAATATTCCACGACCAAATGAATATTCCCCGACAACAATAAGTATTTTATAGCCACTTGCTTATTTTGAAAAAAAATCATATATCACCCTTAACTTTAACCTTTTATCATTTTAACTATTTACAAAATAGAAAAATTGAATACTTTTATTTCATAAAATTCGGGGTCTTACAAATAGTTTGCAAAAAAAAAAAAAAATTAAAGGGAGAAGCCCGCGGGCCGGGCTGGCCCGGCCATTTCCAACCCACCAAAACTCGGGCCTTTTTGGCCCGGCCCACCCGTTTGCCATGTCTGATGATTTTGATCTATCTCCCTTCCCTTTAATTTAGTAATTTATAATTAACGTGGGCAAGCATAGACTATGAAAATTTAAGGATTAACTATAAACCATCAAAACTTCTTTGAGCAAGTATGAATTATAAAAAATTCATATCTTAACAATAATTTATCAAAACCTCTTAATTAATTTAAAATCACATAAGAACTATAAAACGAAGGTATTTAAATAACGAAATATGAAGGTGAAATCAATTAAACATAAAATCATAAATAATAGAAGAGATGAAAAATATTATCATAAATAATTATTTAATTTCATCTTCATCGTAAATTAAAGAAATTAGCTAGACATGGAAAATAATTAAACTAACTAAAATAAAGAAAAGAAGAAGATTAAAAATAAATAAGAAAAATTCCTTTAATTAACGAACATACAAAGAAGAAGTAATTTAATCTACTCTTACTCCTAATCTAAACTAATACAAAAATACCTAATACTTTCTCCTCCTCTCTAAAACAATAGACGCCCTTATTTATATTTATTGAATTTGGACACTTTTGTTCCCTTTCTATATATGTTTTAACTTTTTAGTGACAATCAACTTCTAAATAAACTTTTCTTTTTTTTGTTGGATTTGACTTGCACACCAAAATTGTTCTACCTCTTTCCTTCTCCTTGCAAGATTCTTCTTGTATATTCCTTATATGAATAAGAGCATTAAATATTGTTTGATCATCAAGATTTTGACTTTATTGCAATAAATATTAAATCTTATAAAATAAAATAAAACATATTAATTTAATAAACTAATATAATTAAAAAGACAAAATTAGGGGTAATAAAATAGATGAATTATGTGTTTTCTTATAAAAATTATACTCCAATACGATTAGTTTTAGGATAAACTTTTTCTATTTTTTATTTTTCTTATACTAAATAATTAACCTTATTTATTTCTTTATTTTTTTACTTTTTTTATAACAATTATGTCTTTCCGGTTCTTCATCAACACTTGTCACTGAAGAGGCACCAAAACGCCCACCGCTGCAACCCTTATACTTACTGGTAGTATATCATGGAATCTTTTGCCCATCGTTTTCTCTCTCGTCTTTTCTCTCTCTTCTTCTTCTTCATCGGTTACTCTTTGAACTTGCTAAACGCTCGTCATCATCATCATCATCACAGATAACACCAAAACAAAACCGACTCAGCATTTGGTGACACCGAGTTCACAACCAAAATTGGTGCTGTCATCAGGTAATATCTCTGGTTTTAATGATATTGGGTCCTACTTTATGCATGCCATTCTGCTTTTTAACACCATATAGAACGTTTGTTGTGTTGATTTTGCAGTTTTTGGTGAATGCCGCTTTAACCCATTTGCGTTGTGGCCTTGAACTCTCCGGAAAACTCAAGGTAAGCAAAACCCAGTTCTTGTTTAGCTTGTATTAAGCTGCATTTGATTTCTTTAGGCTTTTGTGTGCAAATTTGTGTAATGCCCAGTTTTTCTTTTTATTTTTTTTGTGTGGTTCAGGGGTTTATGTTCTCTAAAAAAGTTTCTGTTCAGGGGTTTATGGTCTCTAACTTTTTTTTCAGCACAAGTTGCTAAATTTCCAAGTTTTTAAGCTTGAATTCAGCATTATTTTATTGGATTTGTCAAATTTATGATTTTTATACTTTTTTTTGTGGGTTTAAGTTATAGATGTGATCCAGTTCTATAAGAAGGTTTTTGTGCAGGGGTTTATGGTTTCTAGCTTTGTGTTCAGCACAAGCTATTAAATTTCCAAGTTTTTAAACCTGGATAGATTAGTCAATTGATTTTGTCAAATTTATGTAATTTCTGATTTTTATACATTTTTTCTGGTGGGTTGAAGTTTTAGAGAAGATGGGGTTAGATTTTTGTAATAACTCTATATCCAACTGGTTTAGTTGAAATTCTAATAATAATCAGTTGAATTGGGCGTTTCTATGAAATGGGGGTCCCTTGATTATTGCATTTGTACTTCACCCTTATTGTATGAGGTTTTTTTTTTCTCCTTCTTCAGGATGTCTGCAAAAAATCTTGGTTATGAAGCATGGGAAGAGAGGATGATTTGTCAGGAGAAGGGCAAGCGAGTTGTTCACTACTATTTGAAGTCTACATCAGGACGGTCACTCCTTGCTGTTGTGGGGACTGAAAGAAGTCTTCGTCACATGGCTTATGTTGTGACCAATGAGTTCTTGGAGGCTTATGGGTCAAACACATCAATTAATCGCAGCCTCAAATGGGGAGCACGACGAGATGTCGTCAGCTGGCTCATTTCATTGGTGAGAAATGATGGCCCACCAACCACCAAATCAAGTATGTACTACTGCCGTAAGATTCTAAGGAATTCGCTGCTCAACTTTTATATTCCTCAGTGTTGCATGTAAAGATAAACTCTGTGCTTTTATTGTGCTCGAATTAAGGCTTTGCATGGGCATTCATGCTAAAGCATTTGTGAACAAATTATTCAAACCACATTTGCTATCATGAATACAAGCATTTGGATATAATGGGAGAAACGTAAGAAACTAAGAACTGTATGAAGGTTGTGCACCACAAGTTGATTTCACTCTTTAACTTTTATTATTTCATTTAGGTTACTGGTTGCATTTTTAGTCTTAGTCACTGCAGTGCAAAGCCATACTTCTAACTAAGCTTCCAAAATGTTATGATTCTGTAGCTTATAGCCCACCTTGTAGCCTACTGGGACTTGATGAGCTCCCAAAGTAAGAGATGGGGGAATCCTGCACCTACTTGTTAGAAATTATAAATTTTTTATGTCTGATTTTCATTATAGTGACCCCAAAAAATATGAAAGTAGAAAACCATTAAAGATTTATTGGTTCTAATTATTTTTTTTGCCAAGATATGGCTTGAGTTGAAGGTTTTGTGTCAAAGTCATAAAACAGATCATCATATTGAAAAGTGGATGTCTTTGTTATGGGGCTCCTAGAAACAAGTTCAGTTGGTGACTATCATTTGTATGATTGGACTTTTAAAGTATTCCTTGTTTATTCCGAAATATGATGAAAAGCAAAACCTTTTCAGCTTATTGAAATCATAGCGCATAAAGACAGAGGTGGATCAGGTGGTCTTATGGAAATTTTGCATGCCTTCCATTCTGTTCAAGTTTCAATTTTTATTGAGGTGCTAATATTAGTTGACCTTTATGTTATTTCTTGCATATGTATCTAAGGATGGAAAGCCAATATTTTCTAACCTTTTGTGGGATTTTATTTTGTTTTATTTTTAATTTGCTATTTTAGTGTTCATTGCCATCATATTTCTCACTTCTTACTTCAATTCTTCTCACATAACTTTCTCCTTTCATTTCGGTGATCATTTGGGTTGGAGTATTAGGTTTTATGAAGGTGGTGTTGCTATTTCCTGGTGGTCAAATATTGTGGGTTCCATGTGGAGATTGTTTCTTCATTTTCTGGTATGATTTTGGGGTGTAATATTTGTACTTAAGTAACATATTAATGAAAGCATAGTTTTGTTGAATGAGAAAAATAATGACATGCCTTCTACAACTGTTGCCCAATATAAGCTCGAAGTTGCATTGACTGATGATATTATTCCTTATCTTTCTGTCAAATTTTCAAAGCTTTTGCATGATGCCTAGACCATGTATCTGCATTTACAAGCTTTAAGTATCTATATAATTTAATTTCTAGTTTCTGCTCCAATAAGACAGGCTATAACAACTGATCCATAATTGTATTCTATTACCTCCACAGTCCACACATGAGCACACATATATTTCAAAAGAGTTTTATCGTAATACCATATGTTAGTTAGAAGCCATATATGAAATGAAAACTTCTACAATTACATTGCTCAAGTAGAAACCGCCTTAATGTAATTGGATATATTTCTCTCTCTCTCTATATATATATATATGTGTGTGTGTGTGTGTGTGTATATATATATATATATATATATATATACGGTTAGGATCAAGAGCATTCTCTTTAAATAACATTCTTCCTTAAATAGCATTCTTTTATTAAAACTAAATGCGTTAGAGAGGGACGCGGTGACATTTTGTAAATACAATGCCACAGCGTATTTACAAAAATGACACGCGTCCCTCCAAAAACGGCGTAGTTTTTAATAAAAGAATGCTATTTAAGGAGGAATGCTATTTAAGGAGAATGCTCTTGATCCTTACCATATATATATATATATATATATATATATATATATGTATGTATGTATCTTTTTATGAATATCAACCAAGTATCGTAAGTAAATTATGTTGAAAGGAAGTAGTCATAGTGAACTAGAAATAATTGTTCTTATCAAACTTAGGTCACACAAATACCTCTTTAGTAAAGTCAATCTTGTCGATGACAATTTTGATCAAGAAAACGTAACAAGCTCATTTTCACGGGGGCTTGCTGTAGAATTATTATATTATTGTTGTTGTAATTTAATAGATGTTTTATTGGGCAGAGAAATTAATTTTATTTTTGGACTTAATAATGGAATGATATAATTGGTGAGTTTATTATATTTATAATTGTATCCTAAATTATATATATAACTAATTATTAATAAGTAAAATAAATAAATTCAAAATTGTACAATAATAACTTGTGAGATAAAATAAAAGCTTTTTCATAAACTTCATTATTTAATACTCCCTCTGTCCTCGAAAGGATGAGCAAAGTACAAATTTCACACATTAAAAAATGCAAAAGTAGAGGAAATAGAGTAAATAAAGTTCGAAATTTCTCCTTAGTGGTCCCACAAGATTCATAAAATGATGCGTAATTTTTTTTATACCAATGGACCCCACTAAATGACATAATTACTCTTCACTTTATGTACTTTATCTTATGGTTTTGGGGACAAAAATAATTGTACCTTTAGCCATTCTTTTGAGGACGGAGGGAGTATTATTAACAAAGATACATTACGAAATATATTCAAGTCTCGATAATTAAATAAAATTATATTTTATATTTTAATTGATATTAAGTAATGATCTTCTTAAGATTGATTTCTTCTAAATCTATCTTATAGACTTAGTAATATATTCCTACTTGAACTCACAGTTATACTTAGTTTAATAGTAGTTAATTAATTAGATATTATTGTTAGTAAGAATATGAATTGTAATAGGAAACCAACTAAATCATTAACTGTATGGAAATGGGAGGTGATTTGTGGCAATGAGATAATTATGGTAGTAAAATATGAAGTGTAATAGGACGCTAATTAAATCAAAAACCTTTTGGAAATAAGAGGTGGCATTTGTAAAATGATAATGATGGGAACTCATTTTCCATATAAGTTGGGAAAAATAAGAGGATGGCCCTACGTCCACATACTCATGCTTGAGTTCTACATTTAAGGACTAAAAGGTTAAAATACCAAAGTATATGAAAATATGTGCGTGTGTATATGAACAGCTAGTGGGAAAAGGAGATTTAGTGGGGACAAATCCTTTGTTTAATTATCCTTGTCCATATTTATATTTTATAGCTGGATATGCCATATTTTAGAATTCTATAACTAATAATGCATCTTTCTCTGTTTGTGTATTTATGTACTGCATGAACAAACATAAGGTTGCTAGTAGCGGTGCCTGCAAAGTGCAATGTGCCTTTGGGAGGTGGGGACGCTATTTGAGATAACTAGGATTGAAAGAAGAAAAACTATCAAATCATGAGAATATCTTAAAGATTAAATTATATATTATTAAATAAATTATATATGAGAAACAAAAAAGGTTTTGCCCATAAGGTATGCTTACTTCGTTAAGCAAATGTATGTTAACCGGCCAATTTAGCCATAATTAGAGTTTATGCTTGAAGCCTCGGCTTGATGATGAACTTTTGTTAATGCAAGTAAGAAGTTTCACTATAAAACGTTTTAGGGGGTGGAAAGTGGAAACCCATATACAAAAGGAGAAAATAATAAAGAATATAGGAATGATACAAAGAGCACCTGTTCTTTGCACATAAACTGTACTCAAAGAATGAATCCCTGAACAGAAACTTTATGTATACTATTTCCAAATGAAAACCAAGTAAACTCATGTATCTACTCCCCAAGTGCAAATTCTCCCATAAATTTTAGGGAATCTATCACCAAACTAGGTTATTCTTTGCTAAACCCAAAAAAAGAAATAAAAGGAAAATATAGAAAAATGAGACCAAACATCAATTGTCGGAGCTTAAGCCAAGAAAACTCAATCCTCTCCCTATATCTACTCCTTGCTATCCAAATAGGACACATTAGACTTGAAGATGGCATCCCGTGTGTTTCTTTCATTCACCGTCTTGCAACTTCCTTTTCATGCTAGGACAAGGCCTTAATCGAACTTAGCAAAATCGATTAAACTCTAAAGTCTGAAGCAAAATCATATCAAACTCAATGGATTAATTTGTGAAAACACAACTAATGTTTTTCTTCACCAATGGAAAAAAAGGGTATCTCTATTTCTTTTGATGTTGCAATAGGCTATTCATTTTACTTATAAGCTCTAAGCTAAGTAATTTGTGCCAAGTGATCTAAATTAATACCTAGAGGGAGATATTTTTTTGAAATCATATTGTTTATCTAACATAATAGACCAAATTTTTGTATGAAAACTGATGAGATAATATTTTTAGATGAACTAATTTGGATGCCCTAAAAGATCACACATGTTGGACTTTCTGTCATGAATTCTATGTATTACAGTATGTATCTTATGAAAATTTGTTTGTATGACTCCCATGTACGACTTATGACAGTGTTTAGTAGGTGTACAATCTTTTTCTTGGAAAATGTGAAAATTGTTAGTCATAGGATTCATCATCAATAGTAGAAACACAATATCTCAATAGAAATGGAAATAGGGAAAACCTTAAACTAAGTTATAAATCTAATGAAAAGTTTAAAACAAATCAACATCAAGTCCTAGAAACATGAGAAATAAGAAATGCATCTCATTGATATGGAAAGAAAGAAAGCATTGATTTGTAAACAAAAATATATATGATATGACATGGGCCTTGGTCATGACAAATCCTAAACATTACTCATTGTCAAGAATATGTATATAAATTAATTTATTTCCGGAATTAAAATTTAGATAAAATTAATTTCCCTATAGATGACAATCTAAATAATTTAGGGCTGTAAGTGAACTAGTACAACTTGTGACTTTGACTAGAGCTTGATTAAATGAGACAAGTTTCGAAATTTATTTTAGGTTCGGTTATTTTTTTGGATAATTTTTTTTAGGTTCTATTATTAAACAAGACAAAATCACCTAGTCTAAGCTAGGTTTTGATTAAATACATATTTTGATATTATATGTAGAAAACATATATACATTATTTTATTCTATCACAGATGCTTATAAAAACTCTATTTAACTAAATGGCTAAATGAGTCGAGTTTAAGTTTTAGTTCTAAAACCTTTCATTTTTTGGCTCGACTTAAATGCAGCCATAAAGTCTGTTTTCTTATGTTTCTGAACCTGACACGTCACTAACTTCTAGAGATATTAACTTTTATTTGAAACAAAAGACTTGGATATTGTAATATACAAATACATTGAGTTACTTGTCAATATATATACACATTGAAAATAAATTTTATTAATTTATATAATGTATAAATATATTTTCAGAACGTTGGAGAATATATGGTGAGTAAACACCAAAAAGAAGGGTCAAATTAAATGGGATGGATTAGTATGTATATGGCAAGGAATATATGTATGGCCCTATGTCAATAGACTTGGATGGAGTGTCCAGTTGGACACAATATTTTGAAGAGTTCGACACGGGTACTCCTCAATTTTATCAATTTTTTACACTAAAATGAAGTGTTTTGTCTAGTGTTGGACATGAGTACTTTAGGGCAAAATGAAGAATCAGTGTAACATCTGTATGCGTGTGAATACAGGTATTAAGATGTATAAGTAATAACATATAAACATATACTATTAATGACAATTGCACTCTCTTTGTTGCTACTGTTTTTTACTTAGTTTCTTTAGCGACCTTTTATTATAAAATAAATGTTTTCTTTTCTTCAAAAATTTTTGTTTCCTTGTTATAAGAAAATAATTTAATACCTCAAGCTTCCTGGAAAAATTTAGACTAGTGCCCTATAAATGTCTAGGCCATGCTTTACATTTAGAATATCATAATTAAATGAGTAAATTTAAGAGGAAGTATCAAACTTGCACATGAGACTGTCCATGAACTATTAGTTTGTGGTCTAAGAAGCAAGGATTCTTCTGTGTTGGTGAATCTGTTATTTTATTTTTATTTCTATACCTTGATAACCCTAATACTCTATTCCATAGTCAATGAGATGTAGTGAAGAAGTCTCTTCACTGAATAGTGAATAAGCAAGAATCCCTCTTCATTATTGAATACAAGATTCTACTTTTTCTTCCATATATACACCTAAAATAAAGGGTTGCAACATTCAATTTTAGACATGGGCGCATAGTTGTCATGCAAGATTCTACTTTTTCTTCCATATATACACCTAAAATAAAGGGTTGCAACATTCAATTTTAGACATGGGCGCATAGTTGTCATGGTTGACCTCCAGGACGCCTAGGCAATAAGGTGCCCGCCATGACGTTTTTATGGCGACAAGTCGTTAACAATGTGCAATTTATACATTATTTATTTTATTTTAAAAGTATATTGCACAATAAAATTTTATATACACTAAAAACCAAAACATAATAACTAGCACTATGAAAAAGTCCTTACTCTCTACTCTGTTTTTAGTCATAGCTCAAGTAAAGATATTAATTACAAAATCATTTACGTCTCCCTCAGAAGCATTACTCATTCAAAAGAGTAGGGTAATGGGTTAAGTTAAGGTCATGGGTTGAGTTACTTGGGTAATTAGAAAAATCCACGGGTTATGATGGTTTATGGTAAAAATGACTTAATCACTTAACTTGGGCCCGCTACCAATGCGTGAGCCTTGGCGGCTCGGCGTCATATGCGTCTTGCTTCTCTCCAACGCCACGACGCTTAGTGTCGCGCTTAAGCGACGCCATAACAACTATGCATGGGCGTTGAACACATAACCCTCTGCTTGTCCGAGAGCATTCGACATGTAAGTTTAACCTATCAATGCAAATTGTGGCCTTGTGAAGAAGATTGAAGACATGTTCATGTAAATTTTGGCAAATTTGCAAATTTAAATTTCTAAAGAGGCTTATTACAAGAACCAAATTGAAGTCGTTTCTATATTAGGAAAAGTTTGAAACTAAATCGACTTAAAACTCGTAAGAACTTAAATGTATAGAACTCACATGAGATCTATGTAACTTGATTTTGCTAGTTCTTAAAAGAGGGCCTTGATACAAATTCTTCTAAACTATTTCTCTATTTTCGTAGAACTAACCCTTTGAAGTTCCAATCCTTCCTTTCTTTCTTAAGGTTAACTTCCTCAATTTAAAACTTTTTTATCATCATGTTTTACGGTATGTAGTATTGATCGATCTGAGAGTATAATCTGCTAATCACCCCCACGCTCAGTAAGTTATGACGGTTCTTACAGATGAATTTCTCGTTAAACCTTTTCAAAAATTGAAAACAATGTTCATAGTTTGTCGACTGCTCTCATTTATAGTCAGTATGTAGTTTCAAAAATTGGAAATAAAATTGATACGTTGTTATTATTGGTTCAGCTTACTTCACAACTGTTGATTCGTTGTAGAAGTGTCATTCACAGAAAACATTTAATCCTTTCAGCTAATGTTTATTGTTCATACATTACTTGTCACAAGACTCAAATGCTCATTATTTCTTAATTTAAATGTTTTCAGCCTATCGTGATCAACCTGAAGGTTCATGCAGAAACAAAGGAAAGGGAAAGCAAACAGATTAAGATTTGTGGTATTTTATTAATAATTAGATTTTATTAAGACTATGATAACTATTAAGTATCATGTAATGAAATGTTTTAAGGTCACGTACCTTGGATTTAAACAACTCTGATATGTAAATTAAGTTTGATATTTATGACAATATTATTATTATTCCGCTCAAAGAAATGGTATCGTTAAGTTAATCGAATTCGGGTTTCAAGCTTTTTGAATTTGGGGCGTCATGAGTTGGTATCGAGCTTTAGGTTTAAACCTTAAAGTGGGGTAGAACCTTGAGGCTATAACCTTAAAAGGAGAGGAAATATTGAAAATACAAATAACTCATATAGAGTTTAAAGGGAGATGATTTGAATAAATTCATCGTCAAATCAAATAAAAGATATTCAGTAGATGGTGTTTCAATTAAGAGCATTGAGGTCTATCACTCATCACCCTTAGAATTCACTATGTGCATGACTTAGTTCATAATTAATCATTAAAATATACATTTTATTATTTCCTTTTTATTAATCTTACTAAATTTTTTCCTTTTTGTATATATGCATTTAATAGATGGTAAGGGAAATATGATATCTTTTCTTTAAAGTTCTATCCGCTATTTATTTTTTGATTGTTTTATTTTTTGGGTCTTCTATAATATGCTAGGTGAAGCCTAAAAAAACTTTTGTACTCGTTGCAATATCTGTCAGAGGTTACTACAACCTTAAAATGTCTGACTCCATATTCATGGTACTCTCTCTCTCCTCTTGTGAGAACAACGCGCTCGAAATTGTTTGATTGTAAGAGAGAAGAATGAGAGTTTGTCTTTATCATATCAAAAAGACATTATAGTAACATACCGAGAAAATAAGAAAATGACACAAGATTTTAATGTTTGGATATGGTATCTGATGCTATAACGAAGCTAAGTATTTGACATTCGTCCAAAGTATTCAATATTTGTATCTAGTTAAAGCGAATAATATTCGATATTCGAGCAAAGAAACTATTATCCATATTCACATTTGTCGAAAACGAATTCGTTTTTTTCCTTTTAAGCGCTATTGATATTAATACTCCATCCTTTCCAAAATATAATATTACTATCGACTTTTTAAAGTCAATTTGAGATAGTTTCAAACTGAAAATTGAAAAGATTTATTAAAAATTACTCCCTCCGTCCCAGGATAAAATTCTTTATTACTATTTTAGGTAGTCCCAAGTTAAATGTCTATTTACCTTAAATGATCTATTTTTTACAATAATTTACCTATAATACCCTTATTATTAATTGTTATATTTATATTCTCTATGCATATTTATAGAACATCACTAGTAATGTGCAAAAAACTATGCAATTAAATGAGAAATTAAATATGAACAATTTTGTCATTTTATCTTATTTCTTAATATGCGCAAAAAGTCAACCAGGACTTTTATCCTGGGACGGAGGGAGTACAAAATAATAAATCTTATAATTAGTAGCACTTTTAGATAATTTACAATTACCATCATTGTAATGACTAAAAGTGATCGAACCTATGTCAATTTTGAGTTTGAAAATGTATCACATAGACTTCAAAAAGTCAATAATGATCTTATATTTTTGGAACAAAGGGAGTATTATTTAATATTGATACTTCTGTTATCTTATTTACCGAGATTAAATGAGATTCTCTGCATGTTTTTTAATAATATAGTTCTAATGTTTGAATGCATTTTAAGGGGGAAAAATGAATTTCTCAATTAATCTTGGTACCTATACCAATAATACTAATAGTAATCGAGTGTGTATATTTCCTGATTGTGTTATGATTTATGGTGTTCTAGGCTTGAAACTATTGACAATTTGTTGTGGATGAACATTACTTTGGTTTTTGTTATTTTGTTTGGTTGGCTGAACCGAATATTATTTTTGATTTGTATATGGTTGGTAAACAGTACTATTAGTATTACATTTTGTATTGTAATTTTGGATATTACTGGATACATATAAATATGCTGATATTTTATTTATTTTATCAAAAAAATGCTGATATTTTATTTAGTTATTCGTTTCCGATTATACCTAATGGATACGGATATGAATGCCCAATTCTAAATAACCATGGATACCGATATATCTTTAGCTACGTATGATAATATCGATTTACAATCTTCATTGTACCTGAGTCTCGTAGGTGACCAAATTACATGACTATTCTATTGAAGACTTCATGGCAACTATTCTCTTTCTCTCTCTCTCTCTCTCTCCGTGTGTCAGAGGCAGGATCTCTTCATTAAGAAGAACAAGAATAAGAATATGTATCGTCTTAACTTAGACCAACCACTTTCTATATGTAACTAATTACATTAATAGAACCTCTAAGCCTTACCTTAAAAAAGAGTCCTGTTATTTGTTTTAAGAAATATATTTACTATATGCTTAGTAGAAATTGCTACTATAATTTTGAAGATTAGTTGTTTGTCCTAAAAATAGTTAGGAAGTGTTTCTAGGTGGTCTTATGAATTTATCTTTCTATTGTATGTATGTACCATATAACATATATATTTATTAGATTTAAAGATTTTACGGGAAAAAATTATCCAAATAACAATCTTAGAAGGCACGCAAAAAATATTTTAACCATTGCTGAGTTTCAAAGCCTTCATTAAATTGAGGCGGTAGAAGGAGTTGAAGCCTTGGTGCCCATCAAAATCGAGGCGATAGAGTACCGCCTATGCCTAGGTGGGGCCTAGAAAATTTTTTAGAACATGTGAAGATTAGAAGGTAAATAGAGTGAATTTACTACTTGTACCTCTAATAAAGTGAAAAATTAATGTCTTGTTAGATGAGTCACTTTTTTAGATTAAGATTAGCGGTCAACTTCTTTGTAAGTTTACACATGGAAAGTGGCTAGTTTTAGTTAAGACAACACATATAACTATTCTTTTCTTCGAAGTTATCGAAAACATCCTGCCTATATATGCGTGTACGGCCACACAATGCGCACACACCCACATTTATAGAGAGAGACATACAGACAGAGAGAGCGGCCGTCATGGAGTCCTCAACAGGGTTTTCATGTGAATCAGGTACCATGTCTAACATATTCTCTCTCTTTTAGATTTGTAGCTATAATGTGTTTTATTTCGTAATTTTTGTTGTCGATTAATTTTTAGTATTTGTACATCCGTTCTTTCAATGTATTTTTTTATTTTTGCTTTTTTTTTTTTTTTGGGGGGAGGTCTTACATTTTGTTCCAAAATCTTAATTGGATTCACGGACTATTTTTCTTCTTGTAATTGCATTTTTAGCTTGAGTTTGAGCTGAATTTTTCTTATTGTATGATTGACTTTCTACCTTAACTTAAAAATTTAATAGGTGGATAGGAATTGATTGATCTGCTCTAAGTCTTAAAAATTTATTGGGTGGATAGGCGTTGATTGATCTGATCTAAATTTATTAGGTGGATAGGCGTTGATTGATCTGATCTGATTCATGCAATTAGTGTGGGATGTTCTGCTTTAATAATAATAATAATAATAAAAAAAAAGTATTGCATTTGAAACATTATAAGCTTATATGCGAATGAGTACATTGTAAAGGTTATCTATTAGGATTCATAAGTTTCATTTTCGTAAGTGCTTCTTTCACATGATTTCTATCCATAAGCAGGGTGATGAAACTTTATAGGGAGTAGGGACTAGGGGATTGGAAGATAAATTTCACACATGGTAATTTTCATAAAACACAATCAATTATAATAATTCACTGTATTAAATAATAGAGTACATTCTTATTTATAATACTCCTAAACAACTTTCCTACCTAAATTGGATTCTAATAAGATAACTACCAAAATTATAGAAAAAGTGAATAAATTAACTACAATTTATATAATTTTCTTTTATTTCAATGGGCTTCCAAAGCCTCTTGTATTGGTCCTACCAAGTCTTGCGAGCTTGTCTTGTATCAGTCCTCCATCGCTGAAAAGAACTCAACTCCTTCAAGTTAAGAACATCAAAACAAGAGGAAACACTCTGAATTACCACAAAATTCTTTGTGAGCTTTGAATTCGGCATACCAGTTGCACAAGTAAGAATGTATTTTGTTTTACCTTTGATAATCAAATAAGTATTAGCACAGGTATCCTGTTAAGCGTGACGATCCCAATGCCATCTAGCAAACCTTAAGGGCAAAACATAACACTTAACAATACATCAATTATAATAACTGTATAAATGGTAGGGACCAGAGGCTCCTGCATCAAAACTTTTTGGTTCTTGTTTATAGTTAAGCAATTAATAGGCAATTTTTAATGATTGGGATAACCCTCCATATCTGACATTTAATGGTTTTCTGTGTTAATTACAATAGTTTTTTTAATTTTTCTAAATGGAACTTTTGATGATTTTTTTTTCTTCGGTTTCTATAATTAAAGTATAAGTCAGGAACAGTACACTGGCTATCCGAGTACGTGGCTCGCTCATATCCTAACATTTACATTTGTTTTGATTGGTCATGGTCTACAAGCACAAACACATTTTACTAGTCTTCTTTCTTTCTTTCTCCTGTTTGTGTACGTAGTCCCACTTTCCCGGTCCTGTTCTTTTTAACTTTTTGTAAGCTTTGATTAGTGAGTTTGACTTGGGGAGTGTAGCTGTACTTCTTATATTGCTCCCTTTATTTTTATAGTGGTGTGTACATAGGAAGTGTTGGAGAGTAGAGGCATAGGTTTTTGACTTTTGTGGTATTCCCCATGCCCATTGTATATATCGTGTGAAAAGGGGTCCATCCTTTATGGCACCTTCTCGAGATCATTATTCCCCTGAGCCTTACGCCAGTATATACCAATTGGCAGTTAGACATGAATGGTTGCAGGAATGCTCTAGTTGACTCTACTGGCCATCTGGCTAGTATGCGTTTTGTCTTCAGGTATCCTGATTTGCCATTCTACTTTTTTAATGTTTGTCTATTTCAAACTATGTTTATTGATTGTCTGGAACTGTGTTCTAGAAATGACTGTTGGTGAAACATGCAACTTCCCAAAAAGTTTTCCTAAGTTTTCTACCTGCACGTTAGGCAGAATTTTCAGAACGCCTATTTTCAATAATTCATTTGAAAGTAAAGAAATTACTTTATAAATAAAAGGGAAAAAATTGTATTGCGTAGTTCTGTACAATATGTTTATTGTATCGAATATGGCTTCCCTTGTTCCAAGTTTCAAAGTTCTAGACATCTCAAAAATACCCAACAGACGGAGGGTACTTACTTCAATTAAACTTGCAAGCGTGTGATTACAATCACCTCTTTAGCTGTAATTGATATATTTCGCCAAGAACTTTGTACTAATAAGGTATATGTTTTTAGTTCGTGACGTGTTTTTATTAATTATCATCTTCTCGTATAAGTGCTTGAGCACGGGAACAATTACATATACCAATGCTTGAAAATGAGTACGCTTCTTACTGTGAGTACTTTCTTAGATCTCGTTTCCTGCTTATGTCTTCCATGCTCCTTGAATTCCAGAGTTAGTAGCTGCAGTTCGAGTAAGCCTTTGCATGTAACTGCAACATGTCCTGTTGAACCTCTGCATCTCTATGTATTGATCTAAGACAAACTAAAGGGTCATTAATACAATCATACCATGAATGACCCTCGACATCACTATTCCTTTTAGTGTTATGCTTGATTCTCTCTATCTCTCTCTCCATTCCCCAGCGTCCCCCCCGGCGTCTGTGTTCTTTTTCATTGTTTTATTGATAGTTTCTCTTTGGTCCAAATTTTACTATTTGATCCGCTGCATCTTTTTTCACTCTTGAGATTGTAATTGATGTAACTAACATGGTTGCTGATACTGATCAATATTTTTGGTGATCCTTAGATATCAATCTTGTTCCCAAGAACAAAGGCAAGGGGCATAGTTCGAGTGAGAAAAAGGAGGAAAATTTCACCCAGGAGGTTCCTACATCGAAAGTTGCTAAGAAGCTTAGAACTAGCGGTGCTCATCAGAGACTTGAGAGTTCAGACCCTGACAAACAGATAGCAACGGGTAAACCAGCATGCCAGAAATTAAAAATTAAGTTCGCGAGTAAGAAACCAATTGGAATACAACTTGTGGAACCTGAACCCCATCGTCAAGCATTTCCTAAGGTTGGTGAAAAGATAGAACTGCTATGTCAGGATAGTGGCATGCGAGGCTGCTGGTTCAGGTGTAAGGTCTTGAAGGCTTCAGAAAAGCGTTTGAAAGTTCAATATAATGATGTGGAGGATGTAGAAGGATCTGGCAAGCTAGAGGTATGCAAGTGCACCTGAAAAAAAATTCTAATTTTGTTGATTGATGCTACATAGAACTAAGTCTCACAACAAATATTATACACCCGATGTCTCGGCTGATCATGTCTTTACTTTTAAAATACAGTGGGACCCAAATTTTAAAATAATTTTTACAATACTCTTGACACAACGAGCACAAATTTGATTCTCAATTTATGTGCCTTTCAATTTTTTTTATAGTTTGATCTTGTGTGAGGCTCAGGATGAAAGAATAGGAGCGGTATAACTTTATGGTGCGGGCACATTAGTATCGATTATTCAGTTGATAGAATTAAAGCTTTCCACTAGGAAACTCTTAGAACAATTTATTCATTCATTGTGGAAAGGTCGCTGGCTTATTAGCAAATATATTAATGATAGCGTAGTTACTTTCTGTATGTATTAAAAAGTTATCATAATAACGATGCCGGTGCAATTGTAGCAAGCCATGAACCAATAAATCGAATAATATGGATGTTAATATGGTCTAAAATAATCTACAGTTACATGGTTTTTGAAAACTTGTATGATGTGTAGGAATGGGTTCCTGCATCAAGAGTCGCAGCTCCGGATAAACTAAGCATGAGATACTCAGACCGACTTACTATCCGCCCATGGCCTCCTGCGGATCTTTCCAATTCTTCTTTTGAGGTTGGTGCAGCAGTTGATGCATGGTGGAGCGATGGCTGGTGGGAAGGTGTTGTAACCGGAGTCTCGCTCTCTAGGAGTGATAATGTTCATGTTTACTTACCTGGTATGCTAAGCTGGAAAATCTGATTTTCTCTTCTTTTTTTCCTGGTATCTTTTATCATTCTAATTGGCGAATCTTAGCAACCCAAGACCTGGTATCCATCATGAGCAAGATATTATAATTTTTGAAGCTACAAGCTTATAAATTATAAATTGCTATGAAGTTTGTGGCTTTGGAACCAAAAAAAGATGCAGACGATGTTGCTCACAGGTTGCATCATATAGATATAGCAACATTTCTAGTTGTCTCTTACTGATTTTGTGGTCCATTCATAGCTCTGGGTAATTGATTTGTTTGTCTTTGTTAATTTTAGGTGAGGGCAAGTTCTTGACTCTTCAACGGAAGGATATAAGAATTTCAAGAGATTGGATTGATAATAGATGGGTGGACATAAAGCCAAAGCCTGATGTACTCTCCTTCATATGCTCGTATCTCAAACCTAAACCAAAGCCTCCAACATCCTCAACTGTGGACGAGGCATCCAAGCTTGGTAGCTCTGCTGATCGTGAAATTCCCACAAATTCCAAACCCAAAGCAGTTGAAGAAAAAACAAAAGAATTACCATGTCCGTCCGTAGCTGAAAATGTGGAAAAGATGAGCCAGAATTTGAAGAAGCGACTTCGCATCAGCAAGAATGATGAGTTTGGTCGTGGTAGTAGCAGCGCTGATGGTGGAGCTGGTAACCAGGTGAAGTCGGTTTCTAAAACAAAAAGGTGAAGTAATAGACGCAATGGTGGTCAACCAAGGTGAATCCTATGAACTAGTGTATATTTTACATAGCTTTTTGAGCTAGTAGGAATTTGCAGAGTTTGACCATCCAGGTTTATATTTAGTTAAGTATCTTTACTAAACAAAAACTTAATTATCATTAAGAATAGCATTAAGATAGTATTTTAAGAACTACAGCAGGATAGGCAGTGGCTCTGTTAATTCACAACAGAGTGTTTGTGCCGCATGTGTTCCGCCCTTGTTAAGTTATTATCTGCTCCGTATGCCTTTTGGCTTTTGCTATGAACTACAGTGCATTTCATATTTTGAAAATCTTATTTAGCGTTCTTTTGGTTGCAATGGAGCTTGCTCAAATTGTTTTGGTTTATTATCTATTCATTTTAAAATTAGTGTGTTTGAAGTGGGTTTCAGCCTCTGTTATATGCTATGAAGCTTTTCCACGAAGGGCTACATGTTATGGCTTTTAGCAGTGTATTTCTCAAGGGACTTCAGATATGGTTGAGTTGGAATTCTGTAAACCTGCAAAAACCAGCACCTACTATTGCAGTTGATGGTTCTAGTGTCATGTAAATGAACCTTTAATATGCCCAGATATATATTTTACGTATTTAGTTTTAAATTACATTACTTGAGTTTGGTTATATCGTGAACGAGGTCTTAGTCTGATAGTTAAGACCAAAGCCTTAGGACTAGTCCCAGATTTGATGAGTTGTGTGAGTTTGTATGACCCCTTTATTGTGTGATTTTTTGTTCTTTTTATTGCGGTTTTGTCTTCTAATCAGTTAAGAGTGCGAGGTTTACTTGTATTGTAATTAAGTGATTGTTGATGTTAATTATGAAATTCATTTGTATTCATATCCTCCAATGTTGGAGGCATTCAAAAAAATTTAGCTGTTTGCACAACTTTAATGTCAATACGTGAATGTTCTCTATGCAAGTAATGGTTTTTATTTGATCAACAAGTCTAGGGGACATTATTCTAGTGACATTCTAGTGAATTTTTTTTTTTTGGTTTTTTTTGTAGCACCTCCAAAAAAATGTATAGTATTTATTTTAATTGAAATTTTTATAAAAAAGAGTAATTTAGGTCTAATTTGGATACATACAAAAAACAGGGTCTGTATAATTTGTGCAACTCTGTTTTTTGTATGTATCTAAATTACACCTAAAACACTATTTTTTGGAAAGTATTACAAAAAAAAAAAAGGTCACTAGAACAATGCCCCTCCTAGAAGGACTCTTATTTGATTAATGGTGTTTAGGTTTGACATACTCGTTGCCTCACATTACAAGTGTCATGGTTGACATGTAATTTTTATATTTTTATATGGTCATCTCTCACATGAGAATAAATTTTTGATTGAACAAACGCACCTTTTTTTGTTAAGTCTTAAACTACGTCGTTTTTGTTCTACTAAGTCTAAAGTTGCGTCGTTTATGGTTTGAACAGATGCACCTTTTCTGTTTAAACTCAAAATTACGTCATTTTTTGCTTAATTATTCCTTTTCAATGAGTTGTGACCATTCAAAGTATAAGGATTCTAGTCTTCTTCTTCTTCTTCTTCTTCATTTCATTAGCAGTTTATAGTTCATTTTTAAGAGAGAATTTTGAGCATTTATTTTGGTTCGTTATGTGACGCCCCAAAATAGGTATACATCACCCATTCTGAGTTGTCAAATAAATGGTACAGAAACAAATACAACTTCAGTAATACAATTGTCGTGCAAAATACGACAACACATATATTGTGAGTTTGAATACAAATATTCTAATAGACAGTATACAAACTCAAAAGGAGTACTCATTACAATTATTGATACACTATTTTATAAAATAATGAGGACTACTAAAACAATTATCCTGAACCATCACTCCATACCCCGGCTAGTTTCTGTTATGTTCTCACCTCCTGAGAAGAAAAATGGAACAAAAAAAAAAGGGTGAGCTCAAATAGTCCAGTAAAGAATATTATGACTAAGATAATATACATCAAATTATCATTATTCTTCAATAGGGAAAAATTTGATAGAACATAATAGACAACAAGTTTTAGATCAACAACTGCAGCGGAAATAACAATCCATTAAAAGAGTCAAGTAGAGAATGAATTATACTATCTTCTAAGATTTAAAAGTTCATCATCAATATTTTATCCCTGTAACATCAATCAATATACATCTTGAATCAAATATTCATCTTTGCACTACAGGCCAAAAATATTTATTTATATCACCAGTTGGTCATGTTCATCTCAACACCTGTTCATCTTTGCACTACGGGCCAAAGATATTCATTAGTTAATCATTCATCTTTGCACTACAGGCCAAAGATATTCAGTAATATTATCATTTAGGATTGAAGATAATGAAAAATATCTTAACGAAAACGAATCCAGTGAGACAAAATGATAAATATTAGATATTCGTATTACAGTTTATCCAAGTTCAATAATACTTTATAATAACCAATTGTGAAGCAGAATTCAAAAATAAAGATCAAAACATGGATACAATCAAAGATAGTAACCATAATAGACATCTTGGACAAAAAGGAGAAAATTTTATTTTTTGGTGAATAGTGTCGTATTCGTGAATAGTGTTGTATACGTGAATAGTGCTGTATATGTAAATAGTAATTTCGGCACAAAAAGGTAGAAATTCTACAATAAAATTTATATCAATATTTCAGCATAATGATATTAAAGAAAATAATATCATTTATGAAAAAAATAACATCCCTTACCTCAAAAAAAATAGTATTTCTGATTGGAATATCGGATGTAAAGCCGAAGGAAACTTGCACTAAATAGCAACTCTCAAAGTATCTAAATACTCACAAAATACGCTCGATAATATATAGAGAGAAAACTTATTTCTGGTGTGATTTTCAATTCTAACTAAGCACCCTATTTATAGGAAAATGCTAGAACGCCAAAAGAGACTAAATTAATAAAATAATATATATTTTTTTCTTCCTTCCACGCCCACACCTTTTGAATCAGAGCATGCCATCTTGGAATTTTTTTTTTGTAGCCCACATGTTTTCAAAAAAATAAAAGTGGGTCCCACCCATAATTTTAATAAAAATATTTAATTTCCGAAACTTCAATAATTCATAATAAATAGTCCTTTTATCAGAAAAATACGAATTTTATATCCATTCCATAGGAAATTAAATTCTCTACAACTTTGTAATTTTAAGTTTTTTCAAATTCCAAACGAAAAATATCCGAAATTTACATACGGATGATTTTTAATACCTCCATTCCGACAAAATACTAATAAAACACCCCTGCATTAATTTCTTCATTTATAACCACATAAAATAAATAAATCCATCATTTATATCCACATAAAATAAATATTTTCTTATTATATAAATCAATAATTAATTATTCACAAATAATATTACAGAATCACAATTATAACAACCAGGTCGTTCCCAGGAAAGAGGGGGCTTTTCGATAAGAATTTCTTCTTATTGGCGCACAATTAGGTGACCAAACCCTTTCCTAGACAGAACTTCCTTAGACGTTGTCAATAATGCTATCTAATAATATTATTCAAATAATATTAATTATTCATATGATAATGGAGATGTTGTGCAGTGACAATTATTGAAACAACAATAATATAAAATATCAACGTAACAATTATTGAATTAATAAAATAAAATATTGAACAGTAATTACTCTAACAATTATTGAGTAGTGGATATTTGCACCAGAGCGGCAAAAGATTATTGATGAGGAGATTGCAAAGCTGCTTGCTGCTGATTTTATCTTTGAAATAGACTATCCTGAGTTGATGACAAATGTGGTTCTTGTACAGAAACAGAACGGGAAATGGCGAGTTTGCATAGATTATACTGATTTGAATAAGGCGTGTCCGAAAGACTTTTATCCCTTGCCTCACATTGATAAACTTATCGATGCGACTTCGGGGTATGCCTTGCTTAGCTTTATGGATGCCTTTTCGGGTTATCATCAGATTTCTATGTGTAAAGAAGATATCCCAAAGACGACTTTCATTACTCATCGGTCAGTGTATGCTTATAAGAAGATGATGTTTGGTTTACTGAATGCGGGGGCCGCATATCAGAGCATGATGAACTACGTCTTCACGAGGCAGCTGAAGAAGAATATGGAGGTCTATGTTGATGATATGATTGGCAAAAGCATGACTGTCCAAGGTCATTTAGATGATTTGGAAAAGTGTTTTCAGACGGTACGCCATTACAATTTGAAGCTGAATCTGACCAAATGTACCTTCGGACTTGGTACATGAATTTTTTTGGGTTATCTGGTCAGCAAAAGGGGTATAGAAACGAACCCAGAAAAGATTCAGGCCATTATTAACATGAAGTCTCCTCAGTCATACAAAGACGTTGAACGTTTGACAGGTAGAATAGCAGCTTTGAGGAGATTCATGTCCAAATCAGCAGAAAGATGTTTGCTGTTCTTTGATACGTTGACAGGGGCGAAGAATGCTAAGACGTTCCAGTGGGCTTTGGAGTCCGAAGATGCTTTACAAGGGATCAAGAAGTATTTGTCTTCGGCGCCTTTGTTGGTGAAGCCATTCTCTCACGAGCCTTTGTACTTATATTCGCGTACAGGTTCGTTGGCAAGATGAGCATTTTTGTGCGAGAAGTCAGAAAGAAAGACCGGTTTACTATGTAAGCCATGTCCTCAGGGATGCTGAAACAAGGTACCCAAACCTTGAGAAATTTGCCTTCACTTTGATAACAGCTAGTCGAAAGCTTCGGCAGTATTTCCAAGGTCAGGTGATAATAGTGTATAATGATCAGCCGCTAAAAAAGGTGATGGGCAAGCCTGAAGTTTCGGGGAGACTTGCTGCTTGGACGATGGAGTTGTCTTAGTTTTTCATAGAATACCATCCCCAAACGGCTATTAAAGGCCAGGCTTTGGCTGATTTTATGGTCGAATGTTCATTCTCTGAAGCTGATGATAGTCTAGGAGAAGCTAAAGAATTCGACAAGGCATTTGCAGTACTTCAGCAGAAGCTGAGTTCATGGACGTTATATGCAGATGGATCTTCTACCTTGGACATCAGTGGAGCGGGTATTATATTGGCGAGTCCAGAGGGATTCAAGGTGCATCAAGCTATCAGGTTCGGATTCAGAGCAACGAACAACGAGGCAGAGTACGAAGCGGTGCTGGCAGGATTGAGATTAGCAAAGAGTCTCGAGGTTCAAAGGTTAGTCATCTACAGTGACTCTCAGTTGGTCGTCAAGCAAATTTTAGGGGAGTATGAAGCCCGAGGTTCAAGGATGATTAAGTATCTAGCAGAATTAAAGGATCGACTTCAGTATTTCAGCTTTTATGAGTTTCAAGGAGTGGATCAAAATGATAATTCAATTGCTGATGCGTTGTCAAAATTGGATACTACGGAGGCTAGCGCCTTTGATGGTTCAGTATATTTGGAGACTCTGCACCAACCTAGTATCCAGCATGAAGTAGTGATGTATGTAGAGCGTCTGATTGTTGGATGAAACCATATCTGGAGTATTTGGCAGATGGTGTACTTCCTTCAGATCAAATGTTAGCTAAGAAAGTGAAGTATAAGAGTGTCAATTTCCTACTTATTGATGGTGATCTTTTTCAAAGGGCTTACTCATCTCCACTGCTAAAATGTTTGGTTCTTTATGAAGCTGATTATGTCCTTCGGGAGGTACACGAAGGTATTTGTGGTGACCATATGGCTGCGAAGTCTTTAGCATATAAGGTACTTCGACAGGGATATTACTAGCCAACAATTTTCAAAGAAGCTACTGAGTATGTGAAGAAGTGTCCAAAATGTCAATTGAATAGTCCGATCCCACATCAGCCACCAGAAGAGGTATACTCGATTTTATCTCCTATACTTTTTGCTGTTTGGGGGGTAGATATACTGGGTCCATTACCAAAAGCGAAGGGGCAGGTCAGTTTTGTTATAGTAGCAATTGATTACATGACCAAATGAGTGGAGGCGAAGCCACTTAGGTTGATAACGGAGCAGGAGTGCTTAAAGTTTCTGAAGGAGTCTGTGGTATTTCGTTTCGGCATTCTGATAGTGGTGATTTCAGACAACGGACGCCAGTTTGTGGGATCAAAGTTTGAAGCATTCTTGAAGGAATTGGGGATCCAGCATAGAAGGACTTCGGTAGCTCATCCATAGTTTAATGGGCAAGTTGAGGTAACTAGCAGAACGCTTTTAAATGGAATTAAGCAAAGACTAGATGAGGCGAAGGGAAGATGGCCATAAGAGCTGCTTAGTGTATTATGGGCTTATCGAACTACTACGAGGACTACAACTGGAGATTCACTTTTCAGGTTGGCTTATGGTACAAATGCCTTAGTCCCTGTGGTAGAGGTGCACAAAAGGCCTGAGGCCCACGGCTTGGCCTTGGTCCGGCCTAAGCCTGGCCTGGTCAAAGCCCAGTCTGGTCAAGGCCTGGACTGGCCTGACCCGGTCTGAAAGGCTTAAAAAGGTTTCCATTTGAACACAAAAATTTGGCCTAAAGAGGCTTGGCCCAAAGCTCGACTGGATCGGCTCGTGGCTCGAGTCCGGCCTAGGTTCGGCTTTGGTCCGACCCAACAAACTGACACCTTCTTTGGTTTATTAGTTGTTGTCCAATTAAAATGTTGTCTTCCAAACCCAACCCAAAAAGACCATTGAAACAAAAATAGTCAGGCAGCCCAGCCCAACCCAATACTCAACACCACCAGCCACCAAGCCAGCCTTAACACCTAACAGTTATATAAAAAAATAGAAGCAAAAGACACTCAAGTAAGTACTCAACGGTTTAAATTTTAAAATGTGCAAACATCCAAAAATAAGTGATTGACTTATTAGTAATAGTTAGTTTATTAAGTAACATATTAGTAATCTTAGCAGAAATATGGAATGGAGTATTCAGTATTGTGACTATTGTCCGAACTTTGGAGCCTTGGAAATTGAAATTTGGATGAGAATTGATGGAATGATGGATGATGATTTGATTGGACATTTGGACCAAAAGGAGCAAAAAAATAAAAAATAACAAGGTAATTGGTCACATATTGTCTTGGATGTTAACGCCGCCATGTGCACGAGCCCCCATTGCCTGGGCCCCAAAGATCGCCTTGTGCCACATGGATATGAAAAAAAAAGGTGAAGAATTAGCCTATCCCAAGCCTAGCCTGGCCTAGCCTACAGACCTGATCAGGTCAAAATTTTGTGAGAGAGGCTTGACCTGGCCTGACCTTAAGGCCCAAAGTCAAGGCCTAGCCTGGCCTGATCAACGGCTAAAGCCTAGCAGGCCCAGGCCGGACCATGCCAGGCAAGCCTGTTGTGCAACTCTACCCTGTGGAGATTGGATCTACAAGTCTTCGGGTCAGCTATTTTAAGGAGATATATAATGATCAAGGGTTTATGATCAACTTGGATTTACTTGAAGAAGTCAGAGAAACAACTTTGATAAAGTTGGCGGCATATCAGCGTCGCGTGGCTAAGCACTACAATAAAGGGGTGAAGCTTCAAAGATTTGAAGTGAGAGATTTTGTCATAAGGGAAGTTGAAGCTTCTACGCCTCAAAATATGGGAAAGCTGATGCCGAATTGGGAAGGTCCTTATGAGGTCATTGAAGTACTGAAGCCAGGGACTTATCGATTGCGAGCATTAGATGGGTCTGAAATCAAGAATAATTGGCATGTTAGAAGGCTTCGGAAGTATTTTCAGTAGAGACAGTGTCAGTCTACCGGAGTCTGTAAATATGTTTGGAGGTTCGGTTGGACTTATTCGACCATTCGATGGCGAAACAAATTTTATGGAGTTTTTATGGAATTTGTTCGACCCTTTGATGGCGAACAAAACTTTTATGGTTGTTTGGAGGTTCAGTTGGATTTATTCGACCATTCGATGACGAAACAAATTTTATGGAGTTTCTATGGAATTTGTTTGGCCCTTTGATGGCGAACAAAACGTTTATGGTTGTTTGGAGGTTTGGTTCGTCCTGAAGAAGGCGAATTGAATTGATGATGATATGTTTCACACTTCGGTAATGTATAAGTATTGCTTTACATTATTACCTGATTTTATTTGAAGTGTTGAGTTCAAACTACATTATTACTGGCTTTTATTTAAAGTTCAGATTACTTGATTAGGTACTAACAGTTCAAGTTAAATTACAAAGGGAGTAATAAAGAATGAAATTGATATCATTTCATTGATATGGAAGTTATTACAAAAAAGATAGTAAAATTTTTACAAAAAGTTCTAAAAGTTAAACAATGAAGGAGGGTCATCTTCAGGCATTATCCTCATCTTCATCATCCGAAGAGTTGAGAAGATTTTGATCCAACGAAGCCGCAGTGAGCTTTGACTTGCCTTTGTTTCGGGTAATTTCATACCCTTCGACATACATCTTAATGATTTCATTGTTTAGGTCGGGAGACTTACAGTATTCAACTTGGATTTGTTTACGTATTTCTTCAGTAATTGGGGGACCCTGGGCCTTCAGTTCCTGAATTTCAGCTTTTACTTTTCGCCGAAGAGTCAAATGTCATTCTTCAGATATTTGGATGTCATTGACTTGCTTCGCCAAGCTCTGGTTAGCTTTTACAAGAGCTTCCTTTTGCTGAACCAGATCCTCGTTCTTTAGAACTTAGTCAAAATTCACGTCAATTGTTGTTCGGTGAACAGCCTCGGTTGTGTCTAATTTTTCTTTGACTTTGGCAAGATCTTTCCGAAGGCCTTCATTAGTAAATAGAGCATCTCCATGCTAACTTCTCTCATTTTCTAGGGGCAGACTTGAGAATTGCATTCTCTTTTTAGGCAACATCCTATCCAGCTTCGACTTCTTTATATTTCTGATGGAGCCGCCCGAAGATACCATTTACCTGCAATTGTTTAGATTAAGTCAATACAGTTCCAAGGAAAAATTTATGAATGCATAAGGATAAGCTATAGTTAACTTACTCTGGCCTGATGAGTCATGCCAGCTTCGATCAAGTCCATGACGGAGCTGTTGCTGAAGCGATGATCGTCAGTGTCACGTACGAAGGAGTTGTAGAGGTGGAAAGAAAAGTTTTCATTCAGCTCATGCCATAAAGTGGGAGATGCTACCGCTTCGGGCTTGGCTTCAGAAGAAGGAGGTATTATTGGTTCAGGTGAAGGTGGGGAAGTGGTTGTTGAAGGTTCAGGTTGTGGCGGGGGTTGGCTATCCGAAGGTTATTTTCTTTTTCGAAGAAGGGAAGGAGTTGGTTCAACTTGTTCTTTGGGTTCTTCGTTAGAAACATTAATTTCTTCTTTTTAAAGCGAAGGACTCGGGTGCGTTCGTCGATGGGCATATCAAGGAGGCTTTCGCTGGGGGTTGGAGCAGGTATATGTTTTGGTTTTTTAGCAGCCCTTTTCTTCCTACGTGGGTGGCTTGTATCTTCAGTGGGATTTAGATCAGAAGTTTGTGGTTCAGAAGCTTGTGGTTCAGAGGTTGGAAGTTCAATGTTTGGGAGTTCGGTAGAAGTTTGAGAAGATTTACCATAAATAAATTTGTCTAATTCCTTTCGGTCAGTAGAAGTAGGTTTGATGAGAGACACTGAACCAGATAAAAACACTATTTCAGAGTAGTTACAAATGAAAATTTTGAAAATAATGCAACAATCGGGTTCGAGACTCATATTTGTGGTCATACAACCATGCTTGCTTGGTTAGAAGTCCAAAGCTCCATTCCTTCATCGGGAAATTCTCTATAAGCTCTATCATTTCACTCATGCATTCCTTTGTGACGTCACCGAAGTCAGCAGAAAGCTTATCGGCAGTTGTCTAGCTCGGGATAAAAGAGATTTCTGGTCCCTTAACAAAAAACCATTCCTTATGACATCCCTTATTTCTCGAATGAGTGTCTATCAGAGACCGCCTCTCGAACTTCTCATTGGGCTTCGGAGATTTTTTACTCAACACCTTAAATCCCTTTTCTCGAGACTTATTCGCAGTATAGATGGTGAAGAAGAAGTCTAGAGTAAGTGTGATTCCTACATCGTGGCAGAAAGCGATGAAGGCCAGAATATGAATTTAAGAATTTGGGACCAATTGGGCGAATACGACACCAACAAACCCTAGAAGAGTGACAAGAAAAGCATGAAGAGGGAAGCAAATTCCTTTATCGAGGAGGATAAGTGGAATGGCGGTCCAACCATCAGATCTTTGGTACATCCTTTCAGTAGAGGAGGGCAATCGCAGATGATGGGTATCTAGTATCGTATAATGTTCTCGAATGATACGAAGATCATTCTCGGACAGTGTGGAAGGTGTATTAGCATGTGGAAAATTTTCTTCATTGTTGTAGAACAAGGAAGGATCTAGGGTGGGTGTAGGTGGTTGATTCTTACTGGGGGTAGCAGAGGGTTTGGGGTTTGATCCCGAAGCCACTTTGACAGGGCTTTGAATAGGAGGAATGGAGGAAATGGGAGTCGCAGAGATGGGGTAGAGTTGTCAGAATCTTGAGAAGCCATTGTTAGCGATTTGCAGATAGGAAGGGAAATCAAGAGGAAGAAGAAGGCCGAATGATTCTGAAATTCAAATTGAGCAGGTAAACCTATCAAATGTGGGAGAAACCGACTTTTATAGTGGTTGTCTCTTCAGTGGTTCCCAAAGCTCGAGGGCGACTCATTTAATACGCCTAATGATGGCGAATTTGAAGAGTTATTGACCGGATTGGGCTTCTAGGTTGGGTTTGTCTTATTGATTGGGCTTGACTCTATTATCTTTGGGCCATGTATAGTCTTTCATTAACATCCTGTTCAATAAAAGACTGGGGGCAATGTTGGGCCATAACGTTTTGAGTCTATTGAGCTATTTTTATTATTATGAGCCTTTGGAGTATTGGGCCGAGCTATTGGACTGAACTATTGGATGAATGTGGTTTTTGTGGGGCTTGGATCGGTGATCATTATAGAGATAAGCTTTGACTAATATCTCTGGATTTTAATTAATGTGGATTAGACATGGCACTAAGGGTGGCAAACAGTGATGGGATGAGCCGGTGAGCTACTGCAGATGGCTGGTGTCAGGGGAAGTCGGCGGCATGTAAGACAAAACGAGAAGTATATGAGGGCAGGGCCTAAGACAAATGGGAGGTAACTGATATTTTTATCACAAAAAATACTAGAGCTAAACACCTCCATTATTAACATTATGATTACCTATATTGACTCTCACGCTGGAGCTATTCCCCAACGGTCCAAGTCGTCAAGCTTCTGGTATTGACGTGTTTACTGTGCAGGATTGAACGCGCTTTTAAGTGATTGAGACGCGTGAAAAGATCTTGACGTTAACACTATTTATAAAGAAGGAACAATTACATATTCTATTACATTTTAAAACATATTTGCAACAATAGTGCACTCATTAAATATTTACACAATTAATGTCTTTAAAATCTTATTTTCATTTTTAGTACATATATATGCTTCCTTTAATTATGGTACGTGTTTTAAATTCCTGATGACATGGCAATTCAGTTTTTTTTAAAAAAAATAAATTGAATTCGCGTTTTTTTTGGGATTGTGTTCATTTTAATTTTTTTTTGTTCCCAATGTCGTCTCTTTTCTTTTGGAAACCCTTATTTGGTGTTTTTGTAACTATCTAAGTAAACCCTTATTCATCTTCTTCTATGTGTGTCTATCTTTTTTTCTAGTGGATTTTTGTTGTCGGCGTTTGGTCTCCACTTCGTGTTTGTCGTATTTTGCTTCAGATCGTGTTATTCTTAAGTTTTTTGGTTTGTTCCTATTTGTTGTACTGCATTTTTTGATTTCTTCCTCTCTTTTTTCGTGATGGTCTCTACGAGGAAGAGTATGGAGGGAATGGGGGTTAAGAAACCTGATAGGAAGAGGAAAAGAGTATCAGATGATTATCATTTGGAGGATTCGAAGTTATTTGTAATGGTGAAGCATAGTAGTCCAAATTCTTCTAAACAGGGGAATAAGTTATTGTTGAAATCAGATGTTGATGATAAGAATATTGGTAGACATACGAAGAAGAAGGCTAAACCATTGGTGTATATTGATTCAAATTTTGAAGGTTCTGCCGAAAAAGTTATCAAAGAAGATAAAGTTGAGGATCATAGCCGAAAAATGGTTCCACGGCAGAAACATTTGAAGGTTTGTTAATTTTTTTTTAAGAATATATAATTTTTTAGTTGTTTTTGTTTTTTGTGTTTTTCTTTTCTGCATGGTGGTGTTTTGGTCTATGTTGTTGTTGTTTTTGTTGTTCAGTAGTATTATTGATGTTGAAGTTGTTGTTTGATAAAATCATCATTTCCATTCGGAGTGTATTTTCTGAAAAACATTTTTTATGTTTTAAGTTTTGTTCAATTTGTTGTTGTTAAAATTTTTGTTTTCATTCATATTTTAGTGTCTGATACAAGTATATTTTCGGTTGGTCCCTAAATTTCCTTTATGTTATCATACAGGTTGTTATTTTATTTAGTAACTTGATAATTGTTGTTTGGTTACCTTAGTCTATATGTTTGGAAACTGATTTTTGTAATAGTTGTTAAAATGTATTATATTTCATTAGTGTTTTTGTTGTTTTAAGGATTGTTCAAATTGTTATTGTTTAAATCATTGTTTTGATTCTATTTGATTCTCATATACTATTAAATTTATTTTTGGTTAATACAATACATTACTGTTATTATTTAGATTTATATTATGCTGGTAACTTGCTATTTTATTTTTTGTTACCAATATTGAAATGATTGGAAACTGTTGACATCATACTTGTTAACATGTATTTTATTTCAATAGAAGTAACTTGCTAATTGTTTTTTGGTTACCTTCGTTTATATGTCTGGATATTGATTTTTGTAATAGTTGTTTAATTGTATTTTATTTCATTTGAGTTTGTATTTTTTTAAGGAATGTTGAAATTGTTCTTGTTTAAATCATTGTTTACATTCTATTTGAGTCTCAGATACTATTAGATTAATTTTTGGTTACTTCATTACATTACTGTCACTATAAAGATTTATATTATGCTGGTATCTTGTTAATTTATTTTTGGTGACCAATATTGTAATGCTTGGAAACTGCTGATATCATAGTTGTTAACATGTATTTTATTTCAATAGACTTGGAGATTGATGATTGTTTATAATTGTATATTTATTTAGTCTAATTAATTTGGTTTATGATCAATTGCTGAAATTATTTCGGTTATCATTGATATTGTTCATTTAATAGTTATTTGTTTAAAGTTTTAAAGTTGTTTTTTATTTTGGTTAATGTGTTTTTAATGTAAGTTTTTGCATTTTCAGATTTGGGATCTATTTTATGAGGAGCGTAATCGGAACTTTTCAGCAAAAGTTATTTATTGGTGTGATATGGAGGTTCCAAATATTATCAAGAACAAATTGTCTGAGGTACAATTGAATAAGTTTAAGTTGACATGTTTTGGAAAATTTTTAGAGTTTGGACAGCCACAGATGTTTTCCTAGATTATTCATCAGGCTTTGATTAGGGAAGTTTATCAAAGGGATGATGGGGAGTTGTGGTTTCTATTTGGTGAGAGAAGGGAAAGGTTTGGATTGCCCGAATTTTGTTTGATTTCTGGTTTGAATTGGCAAGGAAATGAAGACATTGCTGGTTTTAAGGGGATTCAAAATTTGTTGGTGGAGAAGTTTTTTGGTGATGAAGTTGTAACCCGTTCTACTATCGGGAGGATATATAAGAGCGTAGTTTTTGATGATGATGATGAGGTAGTTAGGATGTCCATTATTTTATTGGTTTTCAATTTCATTCTAGCTTCTGTTTCTGACAACTATGTTGATGAAACTTTGTTTAACTTTTTGTCTTATGGGGATATTGAAAGTTATCCATGGGGTAAATATGCGTTTCAACAAACAAAGAATTCTTTATCCATTGCAGTTAAGGGTCATGTAAGGAAGGATAAGCATGGTGGGGTGATTTACAATTTTTATAGGGATAGTTATTGTAAATCTTACAAACTTAATGGATTACCTTATGTGTTTCAAGTTTTTTTGTTTGAAACAATACCTACTTTGAAAGTCAGAGGCTTTTGTGTTGATGACCATCTTTGCAGAGTTGAGATTATTTAGATGGAGGAGTTAGGAAAGCCTCCCAAGAATGAGAAATTGAATGACCTTGTTTTTGGATCCAGTCGGTATGTTGGTTTCCATTTGCATTATATTTGGTTTCCTTTTATATATGATACTGGTTACTATTTTTTTTGTGTACTGTTTTGTTTATGTTTTATATTTAATGTTTTTGACATGATATATTTGTTGTTATTATTATGTTTCAGTTGATCATTCAGAATATTGTTCCTACGGAGGATGAAAAGGTTCGGTTGGGGTTAGGGGGTTTTCATTTTTTTAATGGAAATGATATTGGAGGAAAAATTTCTGATTTTAAAGTTGAATCATCGAGGAAGTTTAAAGATATTGGGTTTTCTATTTCTGATGTGGAAAAAGTTATCGATGCACGGGTTAAACCTTTGGAAGGTAAGGTGATGGAGGTGAAAAAAGATATCAAGAATTTGGGTGTTGATTTAAAAGATAAACTGCAAGTGTTTCAAATTCAGATTTGCAGGGATGTAAAGAAGATGATTAGAAAGTATTTATATGGTCAGTCTAGTTATACCAAACATAGAAATGTTAATGTCGTTGAAGATGATGATGATGATGATGATGATGATGGTGTTGATGATGATGATAATGACGATGATGATGATGATGGTGTTGATGATGATGATGATGATGATGATGATGATGGTGATGATGATGATATTGAGTTGGGTGAGAACGTTGATGGTGGTAATGTTAAAGGAAGTGTTGATCATAATGTTGGTGGTGTTGTTGGAAATCAGTTTGAAGAAGATGATGCAAAGGTTTACATTTATTTTAGTTCTTCATTTTATTTTTTCATAGTTAATAATTAAATGCTTATTTTTTTCTGTTTTTGTTTACAGATTGAGTGCAAGAATGTCGGTTTAAATTCTGATGGGAAAGAGATTGTTATTTATACTCCTAGAGGGGTTCAGAATCATTTTGATGATGAAAAGGTTAAACATTTTTTAAAAAATGTTACTTTTTTTAACATGTTATATTTATAAATTGTATTTTTTTTAACAGGCTGAAAAGATCAATGACCTTCCTAGTTTTGATATTTTAAGTCAATCTAGTGGAAAAGAAATTGTTGTTTTTACCCCCATTGAGGTTTTGTTATTTTTTTATTAGCTTGAACTTTCCTTCATTTGTTGTATTAGTTAGTTTGACATAGTATTTATGTTTATATTGATAAGAAGTTTTGTATTTTTAATTTGCTATTGACCTTGTTTTTTGTGTCATGTATTGTAAAACATTATAGGGTAATAAATTTGAAGAATCAGACATGTCGATACTTGATGAGATGAAGTTAACAACTCATGATATAATTTATTGTCTTTGAAGTTGAGAAATGCTGCAAACAAAACCAATTATGAGAGCTGTTTCGCATGGTTGCGAAGAGTCTTTATTTTGAAGAGTCCTTTTACTTCAAAGTTCGGTTCAAATTTGGTTCAACCTCTTGAGATGTGGATGTTAGTCAATTACGCACAAGTCATCGGCATTTCGGATATCTCGTATATGTATTCCTTCGAAAGATGAAGATGTTCTTTTTGAGCAGTGGTTTAAGATTAGATTAAATAACAGGAAAAGGTATGTATATTGGAGTTTAATATATTTACATTATGTTTTTTAATAGGATATAAAATCATTTCTTTTATATTTCCAATATGTTATTGTTTTGAAGGATTGAAAAGTTTTTGGTAACAATGACAAAATTGAGCCTTCATTTGATTTGGAGTGCGTGTCAATAGCTCAAAAAAATGTGGTTTTACAAGCTTAAGACCCCAGGGCAGTGGCTTGATGATGATGTGAGTTTTTTTATTACCTTTGAATCTATGTTTGTTAGTTTCGGTTACCTTATATAATCATATTGGTTACTATATGAATATTTATTAGTTCTTATTATGTTCTGATATTATTTTTATTTTCCTTTGTTTAACTCTGATTGTTATTTTATTTTTAATTTTTGTTCAGCACATCAATATATGCTTGTATTACATTCGTAAATTGGCTAGGCACTCGAACAAAATCCAAATAAGGGTTACAACAACAAATTGTTGGTTCCATATCAAGTTGACCAATTTATATGGGAAATATTGTAATAAAAATTGTGATAAGAATCTGTTGTTGGGCTCTGGTGATATAGCTGAGTATATTCATGGCTTTCTTATGGAAGTCAACACACCGTGGGTTTCGGTTGATTTTGTCATGTTTCCCATTCACATATCGACTCACGGTCATTGGTTTTCTTTGGTTTTGATGTGCATCGCATGAGTATTATTAGTGGTTTTAATTCTCTACAACCGGACAGGAATGTAATGCGCACAAATATTATGGATGTGTGTGAGCCGTACATCTTTATTCTTCCCATAATTTTGTCTAGTTGCGGGTTTTGGAAGAATAGATCTGATATTGATTTCAATAGTGTTCCATACCGCAACAAAGGAGAACATGATATCATTGATCTCGAATTTCCCGAGGGTCTTCCGGAACAAATTGAAGGGTAAGTTTACATTTTTTTCAGTTTTCCATATATCATGAAGTTTGTTTTGATTTGTTTTATATCTTTATTATTTTTTCAATGATTGCGGAATGTTTACAATTTGTTTTTGGAACATTTCCTTCATCGAGATGATTTTGAAATGCCAAAACCATTTAGATCCTCAATCAATCCGCAGGAAATTATGTGTCAACTTGTTTAATCATGCGAGGAACAAACATGTAGGTGGATATGAATCGATTCGAGAATATCCGGGAAGATTGATGGTAGTGAAGACTAGTATGCTTATGCATCTTGTTTTTTTTTTGTCTATTTGATATTATTTGATATGTTTATTGGTTGTGGAAATGTTATGTAATTATTCTGATTTGATATGGTTATTGGTTGTGGATTGTTTGTAATTATTCTGATGATTGAATGATGTATCAATCTCGAGCTATTGGAAGTATGAGTATGTTTTGTTGGCTCACATTGTTGTTTTTTGTTTTGTATTTTATTTTCGTAAATATTATTGTTAACATTTTTATTTATGGTACAGTGAGTTGCTAAATTTAATTATTAAGGTATATATTTGAATTGGTATTGGTATCCAATTAGTATTAATATTATATTGTAAAAAACATTTAAAAATTAATAATGTTGTTTCCTGTTATGATCATCAATTTTTGTGGGTGGGCAAATAGTTGTACTTATGTACACATTTAAAATTCAATTTGTTAGATTAGTTTCCAGATTAAAAATTTCTCTATTAATGTTTCTAATTGCATATGTTTTTTATAAGGTACAGTTGGTAGCCAAAATTTCATTTACAGATAACTATTTTACGTTTAGGTAGTAACCAAAATATATATAAATATGTATGTTATATGTCCTTTTATTTGAAGTTAGTATTACTTGTTTTTTAAAAGAAATTAATGAAAATAAACACATTTCAAAACAGGGAATCATCCATTACAGGAAATTATATCACATTTTACACATTACACTATGTTCTTTTTGTTATGGTTGTGTTGGTTCACAAACAACATATATTGTTTATAATAAATAGTATTTGTGGTTATCCAAACATTTATATTAATTATAAATTACTCTATTAATGTTTGTAATTGAAAATATTTTTTTCATGGTTCAGTTGGTAGCCAAAATTTCATTTACAGGTAACTATTTTACGTTTAGGTAGTAACCAAAATATACATAAATATGTATGTTATATGTCATTTTATTTGAAGTTAGTATTACTTGTTTTTAAAAGAAATTAATGAAAATAAACACATTTCAAAAGCAGGGAATCGGCCATTCTGAGAAATTATATCACAGTTTTACATTACATTTTTTTTTTTTTTTGTTATGGTTGTGTTGGTTCAAAAAACAACATATATTGTTTATAATATAATAAATAATGAAAAGATTTGTGGTTTACCAAACATTTATATTAATTAAAAATTATTCTATTAATGTTTGTATTTGCATACGTTTTATACAAGAAATACAGTTGGTAGCAAAATTTTATTTTACATGTAACTATTTTAGTTTTAGGTAGTAACCAAAATATACTTAAATATGTTTGTTATATATTATTTTATTTGAAGTTAGAATTATTTATTGTTAAAATTAAATTAATGAAAATAAACACATTTCAATATTGTGCAATATAAATTTTGTTTTATTTAATCAATAAAATGATTACAATATGAATGTATATTGAGCAACCTAAGTAAACATCATGGAGCCTGTTACATTTTTTTGATTTGAAGTATATTATAACGTTTTTGGCCTCAAAATTAGTTGATTTTTGCATGTTTGTTTGTTGTGTCCTTTTTCTTGGCATCGCCTGCATTTATTCTGAATTGTATTTTCAGACACATGTTTGTATCTTCCAATCTTTGGTCGTCCAGCCGATCTTCTTGTATTTGGTGGTTTGACACATATGTTTTTAATATCGTCTGGAATATCCCAATTCTCTTTGTCATCCAACGACATGATGGAAGTTGAATATGTTTCTTCCAAAGCTTTTTTTGAATAGTATTTCGAGCAAAAATCATAACAGCTCATATTCCTTTTGCTAATAACTTAGAATGACGATGTGAGCATGGCATCTCATGGTATTGAAATTTCTGGCATATGCATGTCTTTTGTCCATATACCACGATAAATTGTTTTGGTTACATCGTAAGCAGTAAAAATCACTAGATTCGATGTCTCAACCTACAAAACAATTTAATAATGTATTTAGTATGTATAATAATTTGTTTTTTTTTGAACATATGGTATAATTTAAGTCATATGTCTTTGTTGGTAAATTTTACATTTATATTGGTAACCAAAATGCATATTGTGGTTTGATATAAATGTTAATGCTATTTTTTTCTAACATATGCAGTAACATTTTATGGGTTTTATGTCTAACCTTAAGTTTCTTTGACTCGTTGATATTATCTTGCAATCTTCTCTCAGCTGTTGTGGAAAGGTTTGTGAAAGTTGATGTTGTTGATTGTTTGTTTGTGAAATACCACCTTTGAACCATACAACGTAGGCATTCAATCATTGACGCAACTGGAAGATCTCTGATTCCCTTGATTGCATGGTTAATAGATTCAGCGGTGTTTGAAGTCATTGTTGAATACCTGCTTACAGTTCCATGGAGCCTCGTGCACTTTTCTAGCTTAACTTCTTCCTCCAGATATGTCCTTATTCTAGTATCAATCGCATCAAGTTCAGCCATATGTATGTTGAATTCTTCTATAGTGTAAGCCCTACAAGCTGCGTTGTATGCTTTTTTTATCTCTTCTCCTTTCTTTTTGAATCTGTTTTTTATATTCTTCAAAATATGGTATGTGCATGAACCGTGCATGACATCAGGGAACACACAGTTAAGTCCATTGATAATTGCTTCGTATGCATGCGAAGCGATGCATTGTCCTTCTCTAACACCACAAGCATTTCTCAAATTGATGAAAAACCATCTCCATGATGATTCATTTTCACTGTCAACAACTGCAAAAGCAATAGGTATGATGTTCCTGTTTGCATCTTGCGTGCTTGCTATGAGCAGTGTACCCCCGTAGGTTGACTGTATGAATGTCCCATCAACTACAATGATTGGGAAACAATGTTGCCATGCCTCAATGGATGCTCCTATTGCGAAGAAGAGATATTTGAAGCGACCATTTTTTTCCAACTCCAAGGATGTGATGGATCCTGAAATGAATTTTAAAGTAAGGTTAATGTAATTATATGTAATAAATATTGTCTAAATGTGTAGTTAGGATTACTATGTGTATTACTTTTGCTAAATAATTACTTATATTTTAATTTTTTTCATAGTGTTGGATGGTATCTAAAATCTTTATTTAATAGTTTCATTTCATGTAGATTTTTTGTCTGCTTAAAAATCATATTTAGTTTTATTTCATTAAAATAGGTAGTAGCCATACATGTGTTTGTAAGTATCTAAATTACTTAATTTGAGTAACCAAAATATTTGAAACATTTAATAAATAGTTTCCAATTGTTACCTGGATTTATTTTTTGCAACATGTGCAACCAAGAAGGGATTAGAGTGTAGTCGTGTGGATTTCCTCTTACTTTTTCCATTGCTTTTTTCTTTGATCTCCATGCTTTTTGGTAGGAGATGGACACATTATACTCCGTCATCATGTCTTCCACAATGTCGGTAGGTGTGTAAATTTTCTTCAAGTTAGTTAGTTTATGCTTTATGCGACTCACTAACCATCTCACTTTTTGCTTTATCTGTGATCTCCAAGCGGTATGTTGACGACTAACAAGTGTGTACATCATTAAATTCTCTTACCTTGAACATAGTTGTTTTCCGAAACTTCGATGCTCTTAGTTTCCATTTGTAATTTCCATTGTCTATGCATACCAGAACAAAATCTCGACCACTTGTTCTTTCAACCTTGTGTCGTCTATTTTGCCTTATGGAATGTAGCCTTATTGCTTGTGAAAGAATTTTCTTGTTTATGTAAGTTTGATGTATTTTGACTTCAAACTTATTCGGATCTGAAATGACCTCATCACATTGTTCTACAGTGTTTGCTATATTTCGTTTACGACTTTTCTTTGTCAATTACTTCAATTGCCAGCTGCTCAACATATTGTGATCCATTTTGTTCTTCTTGTGTTGCCAACGAAACAAATTCAGAATTCCATTGTGTCAATCTCATTGGCGTTTCTGCTTGCACTATATATTCTTCTTCATTTATCACGTTATGTAAGCTTGTAGTCCCTCCAATGCTGTGTTCATAATCTATAATTAGTGGAAACTTGCCATGTACATCTGATCTTCTACTGACTTCCATATAGAATCTTAAGGTTGCTTCATTTGTCACCTTGATCGGAGGAATGTTGCTTTTAATCTGAAATTTGATTGCCAATTCCGTTGTGTTGTAGTTTAGATTTAATGCAGTACATATCATGTTCTGCATTTCTGTGAATGAACAATTTGAAGGGGCTAGTAGGCCGGTAACTTCGAAATTTTGATATTGGCTATTGTCGGTCCACATTCCGTTGAAGTAAACTACGATTGGAAGCATATCCATGGTCTGAATACTGAAACAGTAACATTCAAACAATAATGTAATTAGTATCCAAATCTTTATATGAATGTTTCAAAAACTTTGTTTGCGTAACGAAATATGACTGTTAATGTTTCAAGAACTATTTTGTAACTGATATAATTTATATTCACTATTTAGATACTAAAGCAACTTTTTTCAGTAACCAAAATAGTCGTATCTAGTATCAATTATTATGCATCAAACTGCTTTCAGTTTGTTTTCAATCAAATCACAATTTATACTGCCCTACAAATGAAATACTAAATATTAAACAATAAAAATAAGGAATCCAAATATTTACATTGAATGTTGCCAAATTTTTATATAAATGCTTCAAAAATATGTATTTGTAACAAATAGTATTTGGTTACTGGAATTACAAAAGCTATTTAATTGATTACCAAATTAACATTATTCAGTAACCAAAATATACGTTATTGGTATCTCTATTATTGTAAAGCAATGTTTTCATTCCTTCCATATTCAAAAACTAAAGTATAATGTCGTGAAGATGATTTGCCAAATATTGAACACTTAAAACAAGGTAAACAAATCTTTATATGAATGTCCCCAAAACTTTGTATGCGTATCAAAATTGTATTGAACAACAAAGAATAATTGAATATTTATTTCATACAGTCGCTAATATTATTGATACAATATATACTAATAGAAATCTGTGAATTATTATATTCTGTTTTGTTTTTTGTAATTGTCATAAAAATTACATTCTCAGTTGAATTCGTAGGTAACAAAAACTGATTTCAAAATATAGATTAACTGATTCGTACCTTTGTATTCTCTTTCCAGATTCAGTTTGCAATCTTTGTTTAAATCTGTTCTTTCAGTTTCGGAAACCTTTGATCGGTTTGTGCATGTTGATTTTCTGAAACTCTGTATTTCGTTCTCTGTGTTTTTCGATTAGCTTCTTTTTTGTATGTATGTTTACGCTTTTTTTTTCGATTGATCCGATCTTGAAGATGAACAATTAGTTGAAGATGATGATTATTTGTAAAAGCTTTTGGATTGTTCTCATATGGAGGAGTTTTTGCGTTTTTTTGAATGTGTTTTTTTTAGTAGGTGGCAGCGTGAATGGTGGAGTAGTTTTCTCCTTGAATTAAGGTGTTTGTATTTCAGATTGATTTAGTTATGTGTCGTGGAATTGCTAATATTGATATTATTATATATTATTGCACTATTACTATAATTATTTAATTGATGCACTATTCTTGTAATATCTTTATAATAGTTGTATATTTATATAAAAGACCTTTAATCTCTAATAAATTCCCCGATTTAGAGAGAGAGATTAGGGTTCCGATGTCGCAGAACAGCACCGGCGGGCCGGATTTCCATTTACCGGATGAAATTCTGTCTGTAATCCCTACGGATCCATATGACCAGCTCGATCTAGCTCGAAAAATCACGTCCATGGCGATTGCGTCGCGCGTGTCGAAGCTCGAATCGGAGACGGGTAAATTGAGGCAAACGTTAAGCGAAAAGGATCGTGTTATAGTGCAGCTGGAAGATAAAGTTTTGCACCTTGAACAGGCTTATCAAGACGCCGAATTGCAATTGAAAGTCACTCTCGAAGATAATGTATGATGAATTTATTGTGCATTTTAAAATTTTTTTCTTCTAATTTTAGTTGATTAATTTTTTGTTATTATTTTAATTTTTTATTATAAAGATGAAGCTGTCAAGGGAACGGGATTCGTTGGCTATGACGGCGAAGAAACTAAGTCGTGATTTAGCAAAGGTGAGATTTTTTTTCCCTTTTCCTCATTTCATTATATAAGGGTGTGGATTACTTTTTATTGTAGTGCCTATTGTAAAGAATGAAACTTTTATTTTTTCAAATGCTAGAACTGGTTTAGTACTTTAGTATAAAAGTTGAGCCTTGTATGAATGCACTTTTGGTATTAATTCATTTTCTGGGCGCATAAGCCGATTTTGTGTATTTGAAGTCAATTAATTATGTTTTACAAGTAGATTTATTTTTTGTTATCTCCAACTCGGTGCTTAGACCTTGTAAACGGGCCGGGCCGTCTGTGGCCCGGGTCTGTGGCCCGGGCCAAAATGACCTGGGTTTTGGTGGGCTAAAATTAAGCGGCCCGTGGCTTGGGTTGGCCTGGCCCGGCCCGCGGGCTTTTTAGAAAATGACACTGTTGCTTTCTCTAAATGACATTCCTCACTGCATCTACTCTGTAATCCATAGCATTGCTTGTTCTACTCCCACTAGAAGTTCTTACTTCTTACAATTACTACCATCTCATTGCAACATAAAAAAGAAAGGAAAGTAGAATGAAAATACATAATTCAAACCAAGACAATTCTGTTCATTTCATTTGACATGTCACCATCAACACTCAACAGAAAACAATTGCAAATACATGCTTGCAATCCCATCTTCTCCGTCCAAGAATGGCATGACATCCTGTGCAGAAAGATTCATAAATGTGTCATTAGGAAAAACCATGTGTAAGACCATTTACATTGAGTACATAGAATGATAGAAACCAATTGTACAAATTAGAAATACACCAACAAACTGGGTATCTTGTTGATGACATCTTTAGAGAGGTGCAGACTCAAAGATCTTTTTATCAGTGATCAAAACTAATATCATCCTAATATCTTCAAACTTATGGTGGTCAAAAATTATAAAATTCAAGAAAACTATTCAATTTGTGGACATTTTTTCCCCTTTAAGTCAAGGTAGGCAACTGCCCACCATGAGAAAAAGGTAGCTTAGCCAATTACAGGCCTAGAGCATCAAAAATTCAGTCTCATCATCCTCCATAACTTTGGATTGCCAATGCTACTCCACTACTCACTTGATATTCATAAAAAAGGAGCTGTAATTTAGTAACTAAATTTTCAACAAAGGAATTAAAAAATAATTCATGTCCGACTGTCAAATGACATAACCAAACTTCAAATAACAAAGCATTTTAGGATTGCCGAAAACAACAAACTTCAACTTAAATAAATTGAAATAACACAAGTGCATCAAAAAAGAAAAAGTGAGCTACATAGTTCATATAATCAAGAGTCGAAATTCTCAAAAATAAAGCTAATTAATCACATAGATGAAAACACACAGACCTACACAAGCAATTTACATGGACAAGAAAAAGTTTGAGAGCGTACGAGTTAGGAGCGCAGACAAAAATCTGGTACAGGTTGGTTGAGACGAGGACTCGAACCAGAGCTTGCAAACCAGGAGCATCGATTCCGTCGTCGTTAGTCACCATGATCGTCGGTCGATTGCCTGTCAAACCATTACACAGTCGTCAGTCGGCGTGGTCGATTGACCGAAGTGTGGATTTGAGGATTTCCCAGTCGTTGTCTCTCTGTTGAGGACTCTCAGTTTCAGATCTAGATCTAAAAAAAGTCCCTTTTATTTTATTATGCCTTAGCCAAGCCGGTTAGGCCCCTTATGGAGATTAGAGAGTACTCGAAGTCTCGAAGATAGCCAGAATAGGTTTTTTTTTAAAGGACCGGGCGGGCCGGGCGCCCACGGGCGGGTCATCATTGGGCCGGGCTAAAAAGGCCCAGGTTTTAGTGGGCCAAAAAAGTGAAGCCCATAGCCCAATTTTTGATGGGCGGGCTGACCCGATTTTGCCAGGTCTATCGGTGCTCTTTGGTTTCATTTTTGTCCATTTTCCTTCTTAAATATTTTCAATCACATGAAAGTATATTAGGAGTTAGGACTGGTATGAATAAATTGAAACTTTGGGTTCATCATAGTTTTTCATTTTGTTGGCCGTTGAGAAATTCACTGGTTGTGTTTAAAATCATTTGGTGTGACGTCTGTTAGCTGCGTGGCAAAGCTAGAGAGTTAAAGTGCAATGGAAACTAGGTGCAAGACAAAGGTTTATGTATGCCTTTTGCATGATTACATGTTGAGTATAACAATTTCGAATGCCAGCAGGGGCAATTGCCCCACTTGCCCCGATTGTGATATACTCCTCAGTGATGTTTATGTGGCCATATTGTGTTGGCACATAGCTTTAGGAGGGAAGAGGTCAACATTTTACCTTTAGAATTGTCCATGTATGGGCACATAGTTTTAGGAGGAGAAAGCTTGATAATTTTGTGCATAAGGTTTATATGTTTCTAGATGCAATTTCGCAATAGCCTAGTTGATACTATTCACTTACTAGGAATAATTTAAATCAAATTGTTTTTGAGTTCAAAGAAGACACCCCCAACTACTTTGGGGAACCTACTCTTCTTTGGTTTCAGAATCGGTTGATGAACAAGAAAAATTTATTGCCTCTACTGTTTAGGATAAAAGTAGCTTGAGCTGAGAGGTGGCGTCATTTTTGGACACTAAAATAAGGAAAGGTGTCCACATAAACATGGACAGAGGGAACAACTGAAGATGACTGTTTCCGTACTAACTAGTATTACCTTAAACTCAGAAGAGGGTTAACTGGTTTATGCTATAGGAAGTCTATTTTAAAGTCTATGATGTTGGCTCCATCCTTAACCCCTTCTTATTTTGCTGTTATTCATTTTTTCTGAACATAAATAGTAATAGACTAAGTTAGTAATGCGACAGCTGAACTTATCACCAAATAACTAATGCAACAGATGCTGGAGATGCAACATTACTAAAGAGATAGGGAGAAAGAGTTTATCAAAACATGAAATATGAAAGTAATTTCTGTAATCTCTTGTAATCTTGTTGAATCTATTTGTATAATATTCAGCTTCACATCTCTCCCTCTCTCTCTCACTCCCTTCTCTTCTCTTACTCTCTCTATCCTCTCCTCCCCCTTGAAGGACTAAATAGGTTAGAAATTGATTTTGTTTCACAACATTCTTATTTTTTTTGGTGGTAGTGTCAGAACCTTAAAGTAAGTTTTAATGATCTCTTTGACACATAACATTAATTCCTTTTGGCAGTTGGAGACATTCAAAAGACAATTGATGCAGTCATTAAACGATGACGATTCATGTGTAAGATCACCAGTATATTACTGTTGTTCATTTTCCTATTGATTCTAGTTTGTTTGTGCAGTAGTTTTTTTCGAAAAACTTGTACATATGTGGTAATTCTGATATGTACAGTTGTCCTAATAAACAAATTGGCTCTGTTTTGTCTCCTCAGCAAGCTGAAACTGTTGATATAGAGACATGTGACCAATCAATTCCCAAACCTAATCCTACTAAGGGTAAATTTATACCTGACTTTATGAAATTTTGTATTTAGATGTATTTTCACAATAATTTCATGATGCTTAATAACTGTTATCTCTACATTGCTTTTTGCAAATTTAGTTTGCTTTTGGTTCCATCCCGCCATCTGGTGGTAATTGTTATTATTTTTATACTTATCACTTTACAGAGGAGAGTAATGGCTACACAACACAACATTCTTTAAGGGGATCTATAGAAAGCAGAAACACCGTTGATGATGGTACTTGCAGTCTGCCCACCGGTTTATTCAGCATTGTATATGCTCAATTATATTTTATTTTTATAAACTAATATAAATTTTTGGACTACAGCCTTGAAGCAAACGGGACACAGATTTTCAGTGACTCCGTATATTACACCCCGGCTTACTCCAACTGCAACTCCTAAAATTGTATCAACAAATGGGTCCCCTAGAAGGTATTCTGTTGCTGAATCTCCTCAGACAGCCTCTGGGGCTATGTCTCCAACAAAAGCTCAGTATGAAGGACGGGCTTCCTTGTCTTCATGGTATCCATCCAGCCAACAGTCATCAGCAGCAAATTCTCCTCCTCGTGGGCGCTCCATGACAGGTGTTGAAGAGTTACCACTGCTGTTTTAGCCTTTTCTTTTTTTGGGAGAAATTTAACTATTGTAATCGGCAAAGTTGCTAAAAAAACTACCCTGTTCTTTTTATGATATTTTGATTGTATACTGCTCACATGCCCCCCTTGCAGCAACCCATATATATCTAATTTGTAATACAGCCACTTGCTATTTATTTTATTCTCTATTTTATTGCATATTCTAGCCTAACCTCATTTTTGCTTCAAAATTTTCAAGCACGCACGCCCCGGATTGACGGGAAGGAGTTCTTCCGGCAAGCTAGGTGAGTCATTTATAAATCTCAGTAACTTTTTGGAAATCTTCAAAATTAAATAATGTATGATCCTACCTCAATATACTATTGGTTTAATGATCAATCAAAGCTGCATGTTAAATAAGTCTTGTGGACCAACTCGTAAAGAAATGATTTGACCAAGGATTAGAGAACAAAAAAACAATTAGCATCATCCTCTGTTTGCCCTTCTTCTTGGATTTACCAGACAGCTTGGCTGATTAAAACAATTTTTCGTAGTTTCACAGGACTTTTACTGACAGCTTTTGTTATGAATCCAGGAGTCGTTTGTCGTATGAACAGTTCAGTGCGTTCCTGGCAAACATTAAGGAACTAAATGCTCAAAAGCAATCTCGTGAGGTGATCAGTGAAGCCATTTTAAATTATAGGCAGTCGAATTCTGTTAGGATAACAGGTGATAATTTTATCTTTTTTTGCATCTTTCTTTTGATTTCAGGAAACTTTGAGAAAGGCAGAAGAGATTTTTGGGACAGATAATAAAGATCTTTACTTGTCATTTCAAGGATTGCTTAATCGCAATGTACACTAGAAGCATCTTTACTGGAAATGGGTTTGGCAATATAAAAGTATATTTCACGTGCTTTCATCTTTACCCTGATAAAATTTCCTATTGTTAATTTTGTTTTATTTCCCTCTTCCAAATTTTTATATCCCTTTTCTGGAAATATTTTGCAGAACATAATTCAGAGCCTTCTGATAATTAGTGCGATTAGGTTCTTTGTGCCGATAAGCCTGGGTACAGTTTTCAGACAGCAGATTACTCTTCAACAAATTAGAGCAATATGCATGTAGAGCAAGGATCAAGAGCATTCTTTTTATCTAGCATTCCTCCTTTAACACTCTTTTATTAAAACGACGTCGTTTTGGAGGTTCTTAAAAGAGAGTGGTCTCATTTGCTTTCCTTTTATTTACAAAAATGTCACATGCGGCCCCAGTTGTTTTTTAAAAGAATTTCTAAAACGACGTCGTTTTAATAAAAGAATGTTATTTAAAGAGAAATGCTAGATAAGAAGAATGCTCTTGATCCTTGCTCTATGTATGTAAGCCTTATGGTAGCTATAGGTATGCTATGTAAATTACTAGATGAATGTGAGCATAATTTGCTCCATCTTTTAAGAAATGTTGATTGGCACTTGCATGATAGTGAGTTTGCTACTTAATGAATGTCTGTGCTGTGTGATCTGTCGTGTTATTATTGTTCAATTGAATTTAGATTAATTGGATTGATCGAGTTAACTTAAATTAACTCAATAAATTATTATTCATTGTACTTGTATTAATGAATTGTTTATTAAACTTCTATTTTTCATTCTGTTCACTTTCTCTCACTATCATATCAACTATTTATCTTCCTTTTCTTCCCTTTCTTATTAGGTAGCAATACTCACAACTTTCAATTTCATTAATACGTAACTTCACATAGTATAAATTGAATTAAAAATATATTTAATTATTTATATTTTTAAATTCATATAAGTGCATATTTTTCTCTATACTATTTATACATATTTAATACAAAAAAAAAATGTAATTCATATTACTTATTAACATACTCACACGAACATGATATATAAGATGACTCTTTTCAGCAAATCATAGGGAGTGAATTAAAAACGAATCGGTTATAACGATGGTTTTATCCGTCGTTATAACATAGAAAATCGATTTTCTATGTTATAGCGACGGATAAAACCATCGCTATAGCCAGTTTGTTTTTAGTTCGCTTCCTATAATTCGCTGGAGAGACGGATCGTGATATATATATATATATATATATATACAGAATGGATCAGGTCCGGACTCCCGGACCTGACGAAAAATTCGGACCCCATTTTTTTTCTTTTTTTTTAAGAACTGAAAAAAAAAGTTTAATATTTTATGGAACTGGAATTTTTACATAATACAATATTTTGGGTGTGATTTGGATACATAGTACAGACTGTACATACATGTTTTGTTATATGTATCCAAATCACACTCAAAACACTGTATTATGTAAAAATTTCAATTCCATAAACTATTAATTTTTTTTTTGTTGTTTTTTAAAAAAAAGGTCTGGATTTTAAACACTGTAATCCTGATTGTGATCGAAACCTCTCTCTCTCTCTATATATATATATATATATATATATATATATATGACAATGATTCATAGCCAAAGGAGGATGAGAGCCCTATCCTTTCAACTCAATCATAGCCGTTCATTATTTGATCCAATAGAGTAATATAGACCCAATCCGCATGATAATCCGCATGATCCTAATTAGGGTTCTTTACATAAGTATACAACAAATAGAAAGTAATTACAAAAAAAGTGCATCAACCAAATAATTACAAAAAGAGTGTAATTAGGACCCATATTACAAAAAATAGTACAATTCACATTAATAAAGAAACCTAAAATCAAGGACAAAAAACTGCCATAATTAATAATTCAAATTCAAATATTTGGATCTAACAACAAAAATAAATTCAAATTCAAAATAATAATTCAAATTTAAATATTCAAATTCAAATCTTCATCTCCGTCGCTACATCGCCGCGAATCTCCGTTGTCCAAAACGCCAGTGAGAATAAGAAGAAGATTCGCCCTACAAAAAATTTAAAAATAAATAGATGTAACTTTTAATGTTTTGAATTTTTTTTTATAACTATTTTGTTACTCATAAATAATAAAATGGTTACCTTTGTATTAATGGTTTGCTACCAACTGCATCACATTCAAACGAAATTGGTAACTTAATAAAATTGAATTGGTTACCTTGGTCAGAAAGTTTGGCTACCAACTGCACTATGAAAAAACTGCAAGTGTGGATGTGAATTAGTTACTTTGGTATGAAGGTTTTGTTATTTTGGTACGAAGGTTTGCTTACCTTGATTTGAAGATTTGGTAACTCAGTACTAAGAAAAAAATTTAAAGTGTGGAGGTTGATTGGTTACTTTGATATGACAGTTTGGTTACCTTGGTATGAAGGTTTGGTTACCATCATCTAGTATTCATATCCACCACCACCACCGCCTAAATCTTCACTCGAAGAAAAGGGATTATCGAGTGGTCGGATATTCCATTTTGGTTCATAAGCTTTTGAATCTTTGGGCTTGGTTCTTTGATCTCCGAGACATTGCTCTGGGTGTCCATCACGATGACTTGTGTGCGAGAAGAAAACTAAACTAGGAATTTGAGGAGGGAAGGGTGCACCCGTTGTTAAGGAAGGAGAACGACCACCTATCATATGCTTCAAATACGGAGGGAGGACACATCGGTCCAAGCTGCAGCGATGTCTTAGTCAAAGCATGTTATAATTGTGGAAGGAAGGTCACTTAGCTCGATTTTGTCGCTCATCAAGACAAGTTCAACTAGGATGGAGGCACCAAAGGTCGAGTAAAAGTCAAAGCCAGTAGTGCTGAGGAGAGCGTTTGTTGTGACCTCCCAGAAAGCAAGGAACCCGAATGAAGTTATCACGGGTAAGCTTATCATAAACTCTAGTAAAGTCTATACCTTATTTGATACCGATTCTACCCATTCTTTTATTTGATACCGATTCTACCCATTCTTTTATTTCTCCTACTTGCGCTTAACGTTTAAATTTGACTCCGGAGAAATTAGACTTTGACTTATCTGTTGAAACTCCATTAGGAGAAACCTTCATTACATCCAATGTTTATAAGTCTTGTTTGATTCAAATCGATAACCGCACGTTACTTGTCGATCTTATCTCCTTAAAAATACTTGCATTTGACGTGATTCTAGGGATTGATTGATTAACTACTCATCATGCTAAAATTGATTATTTTCGTAAGGTTGTTAGCTTTCATATTCCTAATAAACCTATTATGCGAATTCAAGCGACCAAACCATTAAAATTAATCACGGTCATCTCAAGCCATAAAGCTATTCGTTTATTGAAAAACGGATGTCAAGCTTTCTTAGCTCATGTCACGGATTTAAACAAAAATACGTCAGATTTGAAGGATATTTCTATTGTTAATAAATTTCCCGACGTATTCCCTGAAGAACTTCCTGGCCTACCTCCAGAGCGTGAAGTTGAATTTTGTATCAACCTTGAACCCGGTACAAAACCCATTTCCAAAGCCCCATATCGAATGGCTCCTATTGAACTTCAGGAGTTAAAAACCCAATTGCAGGAATTGTTAGACATTGGTTTCATTCGTCCCAAGACGTCTCCCCTCGGGGTGCTCCTCGTTCTATTCGTGAAGAAGAAAGATGGGAGTATGCGACTTTGTATTGATTATCTGGAGTTGAATCATGTCACCATCAAAAAATAGGTACCCATTGCCACGTATTGATGACCTGTTTGATCGATTACAAGGAGCACAATTTTTTCAAAGATCGATCTTCGATTCGGATATCATCATTTGAAGGTTAAAAGCGAGGATATTCAAAGATCGCCTTGAGAAACTGCAGACGGGCATTATGGATTCTTAGTCATGTCTTTTGGATTGACTAATGCTCCCCGCCGCTTTCATGGATATGATGAACCAAAGTATTCAAGGAATATTTGGATCATTTTGTGGTCGTCTTTATTGATGACATCCTCATATATTCCAAAAGCCGTGAAGATCATGAGAAACACTTGGGGTTGATACTCCAAAAGCTTCGTGAAAATAAGATTTATGCCAAGTTGAAGAAATGTGAGTTCTAGCTTGAGGAAGTAGCATTCCTTGGGCACGTAGTATCAAGTCATGGAATATCTGTTGACCCGGCAAAGATTGAAGCTATTCAAAGCTGGGAGAAACCTAAATCGATGGATCAAGCACGTAGCTTTCTCGGCTTAGCTGGTTATTATCGGAGATTCGTAGAAGGGTTTTCTCGAATCGCTACTCCATTAACTCAGTTGTCTCGGAAAGATACAAAGTTCGGTTGGAGCGAGGAATGTGAGAAGAGTTTTCAAGAACTTAAGAGAAGACTCATTTCAAAGACTGTTCGACAATACCATCCGCTCTTGAGAGGATTTGTCATCTACAAAGTGATGCTTGACCAAAGGGTTAAAATGTGTTCTCATGCAACATGGGAAAGTCATAGCTTTATGCCTCACTACAAGAACTCAAAGAATATGAGAGGAATTATCCTACTCACGATCTAGAGTTGGTAATTTGTCGTTTTTTGCGCTTAAGATTTGGAGGCATTACATTGTATGGAGAGAAGGTGGAGATCTACACGGATCATAAAAGCCTCAAATATTTCTTCACCCAAAAGGAACTCAACATGCGACAACAACGTTGGTTTGAACTATTGAAAGATTATGATCATACCATCCAATACCATCCCGAAAAGTTTAACGTGGTAGGCGGACGCGACCGAGTAGAAGATCATATGCGAATGGGTGTAATATTGTCAACGAAATGCCCATTTTGTATGACTTGCAAAGAATGGAGTTAGAGATAAAGACTCCAGGGACCCATGTGATGATGGCGAATATATGAGTAGAACCGACTTTAATCGATAAAGTTAAAGCTGCTCAAGCTACAGACCTGGAGCTGATGCGTATGAGGAAGAAAGTACAAGAAGGTGCTATGCCGGAAACAAGAATCGATGAAGAAGGAATACTTCGAATCAACTCCAGACTTTGTGTTCCTAACAACCCTGATTTAAAGTATAAAATCATGATGGAGGCGCACAACACACCGTTTGCAATCCATCCTGGGAATACCAAAATGTATCGTGATCTTCGACATACATTTTGGTGGAGCAATATGAAGAGAGAGATAACAGAGTTTATCTCAAGGTGTTTAACTTGTCAACGAGTCAAGGCGGAGCATCAAGTACCAAAAGGTCCATTGCAACCACTTGAAATTCCAGAATAGAAGTGGGAACACATTACCATGGATTTCGTTACTGGTCTTCCCAAGGTTTTTCAAGGCATAGATGCAATTTGGGTCATTGTTGATAGATTAAAAAAAGTCTGCTCTTTTCCTACCTATACGAGAAACTTATACACTTGAACGTCTTGCTCGTATATACATAAACGAGATTATAAGATCAAGATGGTATGCCAAAGATCCATAGTTTCGATCGAGACCCAAGATTCACTTTAAGATTTTGGGTTAGTTTGCAAAAAGCTATGGGCACCGATTTACAATTTAGTTTTAAGATATCATCCTCGATTTGACGGGGCAATGGAGAGGACCATTCAAACTCTTGAAGATCTATTAAGACTCGTGTGTCCTTGACTTCAAGGAAGTTGGGATAAGTTCCTACCATTGGTGGAGTTTTCCTACAACAACAGATTATCAAGCAAGTATTGGCATGGCTCCATTTGAGGCGTTGTATGGAAGAAAGTGTCGTTCTCCAAATCTTTGGGATGAGGTGGGGTGAAGCAACGTTGTTGGGACCAGAGTTGGTACGTATATGACTATGGAAAAGATTCAAACGATCCGATAACGTATAAAAACCTCACAAGATCGACAAAAGAGTTATGCTGATCTTCATCAAAAGGACGTGGAATTCGATAGTGGAGATCATGTGTTATTACGTGTTGCTCCATGGAAGGGAGTTACGAGATTTGGAAAGAGAGGAAAGCTCAACCCTCGATTCATTGGCCCATTTTTAATCCTCGATCGAGTAGGAACTATGGCGTATAGACTCGCTTTACCGCCATGTATGTCTCGTGTTCATAACGTTTTTCACATATCTATGTTACGTAAATATGTGAAAGACCCGAACCACATTATTGAATTAGAACCGCATTTGAGATAGAGGAAGATTTAACGTATGAAGAGTTACTGTTAAAATCTTGGATAAAAGGATCATATTCTACACTCCAAGGTTATACCTCAAGTCAAAGTTTTGTGGAGAAACCACGATGTGGAAGAAATGACCAGGAGTTAGAATCGAGATGAAATCAAGATATCCTTACCTCTACGACATACCAGTATCACGCACCCTAATTTCGAGGACGAAATTTCATAAGAAGGGAGGTTGTAAGACCCCAACTTTTTGAATAAAGATTAAATTTTCTCGAAATATATTTTTGAATATTATGGTGTGGATTTGATATAATGTTATAGTTGTGGGTAATATTTACAAATTTTGCAAAGTACGCAAGTTGTTATATAATATTCGATTGCTCTGGGAATATTCGCTTTTAACATGGAATATTCTTACAACTAAGACAATCATTGGTGGACCCCACAACGAAATTATCATTTGATCGAGAAAATGACAAAAATACTTTATGAAAATAACGGCGGAAGTTTAACCGTTAACTGTTGAACTACCCGGTAGTAAAAGTACATTAATACGTCTGGCGTGGTTGCATAGTAGCACACGATATTAATTATTGATGCTTACGTGAGAAGTCACTCGATTATACTCAATTATTCTTTCTACAAGAATTGTTTGATCATATCTCTCATATTATTGATTCGCTTATTATTACAAAGATCATCCGCATAATATGTTATTTTATTAAATCAATAATTGAGACGACAAAGTTATTCATATTATAAAATTGCAATATTTATAACGCCTAGAAGTTACATCAAGGAGAGGTTTGGTCACCTAATCATGCGCCAATATAGGAGAAATCCTTATTAAAGCCCCCTTTCCTAGGAACGACCTGGTTGATAAATATTGTGAGTTATAATATTAATGATGAATGTTATTAAAATTGAAGTTGTGTTCGGAGTTGAATTTGGAGACGCGGACGTGATATTTGAGTCCGGAGCGATGAAATTAGTAAAAATAGACTATAAACACAAAATTTGCCAGTTTTTACTATTTGGTTAAAAAGTCAATAGTTGACTTTTTCAGGAAAAGTCAAACTTCAAAATTTCAAAATTTATATTTTTGATAAAAATAGTTACATTATGTTGGAATTATTTGTGTTAGTGAAAATCGATATTTATTTCGATAAAAATTGATGTCTGGAGGTTATTTTGACCAATCGGGTATTTAACCGGATAAATGAGCAATTGATTGCTATTATTTCATATGATTATAACTATTTGTTCACATGTGTATACTATTGTTTCACATTCTTGTTACTATTAGGGGAGTTGGTACAAGATTGATAATACTTGCATGACTAAGTTAAAATGGAGGTATAGATGGAGTACTATATCTTTGTAAGTCGTATTTTCACATGTCTAGAACTATTGATTCACATAATTTACTATTGAATCACATTATTTACTATTAGGGGAGGTGGTGCAAGTTTGATAATACTTTTATGACTAAATTAAAAATAAAGGAAAAGTTGGAGGTATTGTACTGTAATTTTTCATGCCCCAAAACGTGCAATTATCAAAACTATATTTTTTTTAAATAGAAGCTCATTCTTTCTTCATTTCTCACCAATTCACAAAAGCTTTAGAGCGATTATTATATAGAGAAATTATAGAAAAAGAAGAGTTTCATTACCTCACTATTCCAAAGATCCGCTTTTTTCTAAGGTAGGGAATATTATTTGTTATACTCGTAGGGAATATTATTTGTTGTACTCGTAGGGAGTATTATTTCTTTTTTATCTATGAAGAGAACTTCTGTTATTCCATTCTATATTATTACATTGGAATAACTCAGATCACGCTGCTACCCTATACTTGGTGAAATTCTTCGTGATTCTATTCTTTATCATTATGTTGGAACATCCATCGTGCATGCGTTTATGCCTGGGACCGGTTCCATTATTTATCATTCTGTTGGAACATCCTCGTGCAATGCGTTCTCACGCCGGACCGGTTCCGCTTCTTTATTATTCTCGTTAGAATATCCACGCTCATATGCGTTTACGCCGGAATTCGATTCCGTCATTATTATTTTGTTGGAATATATCGTCTGCATGCGCTTTTACGTCGGTCCGATTCCGTTATTTATTATTCATTGGAATAACTCGCTGTCATGGCCTATCGCATGCCCGGTGATTTCTTTTGTTATTCCATTCCTTATTAAACTCAGTTGGTTAAAGTTTTGACTTCTATACTCCATAAAATTGGTGGAATATCCTTGATATTTGCGCTTCATCCAAAGATCTTTTCATGGAAATATTCTTCTGAGCATTCTTAAATTTTACTCTACAAAGCAGTATCGTGTTGACAATTTGGACGTTATTAGTTCCTGGATAAATTAATTCTTGAACTTGTTTTATTGAATTCGTATATCATTGTCATCATCCTCATGTTTATATTTTGTTGAAAATCATCTGTTGCCTATAGTGCATAGATGGACTTGATTATGACCAGGGATTATTCGGTGTAATCATGACCATAATGTTACCATATTCATAATGCATGTTATATTTAGGTGGGACCTAGGCGGAAAGTTTTTTTTAATAACTACCCAAACCAGATCTTGATATATTTATTTTTCTAATGATTTACCATATTCATAATGCATGTTATAGCATATCAAATCACAACAAGAAGTGAACAAGATCAAGCCAAAATGAATAATTTTATTATAGTTGTAATTTTTTGAACTTGTACCAACTTCAAATTATATAAAGGATGATACATTTGTAATATTTAGTTTAATTCAATATAATTCTTAAATTTATGTTTAGTTTCTTAAGTTTTAATATTGAATTGAATTATTGAAATTTTAAATTTTATTATTTAATAGCAATCTTGTTTATGAATAAAACTAATACGTTAAAGATATGTATTTGAACTTTAAGTAAAGTCTTTTATTATCTTTATTATAGATTTTTTTGCTTTATATTATTGTTTTGTTTGGATAAATGTAAGATAAAATATTAAAATTTGCTTAAAATAAAAAATCCCGCCTAGGTCCCCTAGGTGCTAGGTTTCCCGGCCACATGCCTCCTGCCTAACGCTTGTTAGAACATTGGTCATGAGGTAGGACTTTAAGCAATTTTAGCTAGATTGTGAACTGTTTTTTTATCCCTCATTAGTGCAGGGGCAGACCCAAAGCTGGGGCAGGGGGGCACATACCTCCACTAGATTTTCAGGAAGTCTGCCTCTTCATATATATATATATATATATATATACACACACACACACTACAGTTATTAATTTATTCACAAATTTTAAGACTTAGTGAAACAAAATAAGTAGAGTACTACAATTATATTAGTACACTACTATTATGTTACTGGAAAAAAGAATATGCTACTATCTTGTTAAAATAAAATACTATTATAAGAAATTAAGTATTTTATTATCTTTGTCAATTTACTTCTCCTGAATACCAAGAAGGTAAAAACCGGAGGAGTTACAGTTACTAAAAATTGTGAAAGATTTCGGTTAGAGTTTCTATAATTTATTCGAATTTTCCAAGAAAAAAATAGTGCCTAGTAAATATTCCTATATTATGCAGATGGATGCTGTCATTTCAATATTAGTAGTAATATAAAATTGGAGATCAATATCATTATATTTATTTTCTCCCAATAATGTTACCGGCTGTTGTGGAACAATCCATTAGTCACTTAATCAAATTTAAACATTTTAAAGTATATTAAAATGTTTATCTATCATATTAACAAGATAGTAACATATTCTTTTTTCAGTAACATAATAGTAGTGTACTAATATAACTGTAGTACTCTACTTATTTTGTTCCACTAAGCCTTAAATTTTGTGAATATAGTAATAAGTGTAGTATATATATATATATATATATATGGGCAATATGGCCATACACAACTGTGTATGTTTTATTTGTGGAGTCTGTCAAAACTACGTTATTTTGGCAGATTTGTTTTTTCTTTTTTATAAAAAAGTAGCTTCTCTCCTCCTAAATCAGAAATCAAAAATAAATATGTCAAAACGATGTAGTTTTGGTAGATTGTGAAAAAATAAAACATACACAATTGTGTATGACCATTATTCACTATATATATATATATATATATATATATATATATATATATATATACATGAAGAGGTAGAGGAATGGAAAAAAGCACGTCGAAAGAGGCGTACAACGTATGTATGTCCCGTTACTACTGCAACTGTTGAAAGGATATTTTTAGCCATGAATATCGTGAAGAATGAATTCCGTAACCAAATGGGAGATAAATGGATGAATGACCGTTTAGTAACATACATTGAGCGTGATATTTTTTGTAACTATTAAAAATGAGGTTATCATGCAACAATTTCAAGCAATGAAACCTCGAAAAATGTTATTGTAAACAATATTTGAGGATTATTTAGTTTTGTATTCTTAAGAATTTTTTTTTTGAATTTGATCCCACTGAACTTTCAGGCTGGATCTGCCCCTTTTCCGGTGTGCCGGTGTAAATAAACCAACAGAGGCCTCAACTTACTCTTCTCTTTGATCATGGGAGAAAACTTGTAATAAATATTCCAGTGTCAATGTAATATATAACTTATTAGTATAAATTAAGATTTCTTTATAGGTAGGACAAAACCAAGGGGATTTACTATGTCTAATTAACCTTTTATTAAGGAGATCATTAATTTCCTTTTTGCATAACTCCATTTGTTCATGATTCATCCGGATAGGTCTAGTCTTAGTTGGAATCAAATGTTCTTTGAATTCCTTAGCGTAAGGAAGCCTTACCATATGTTTCTTCTGATGCCAAAACGCATTAGGAGAATCAGAACAAAGATTTTCATTTAAATAAGCTTTTAAATATGCAATTTTCACTTGAACCCTTTTACTCATAAGCTGTTCTTCAACTTGCTTATATTTAATCTCTTCTTTTAAGAAGTTTAAACGGGTGGATTTGCAGTTTAACAAATTTATCGAAGATGAATCTATTTCTAATTCTTTGAATTTGTTAAACTGCAAATCCACCCATTTAAACTTCTTAAAAGAAGAAATTAAATATAAGCAAGTTGAAGAACAACTTAAGAGTAAAAGGGTTCAAGTGAAAATTGCATATTTAAAAGCTTATTTAAATGAAAATCTTTGTTCTGATTCTCCTAATGCTTTTTGGCATCGGAAGAAACATATGGTAAGGCTTCCTTACGCTAAGGAATTCAAAGAACATTTGATTCCAACTAAGGCTAGACCTATCCAGATGAATCATGAACAAATGGAGTTATGCAAAAGGAAATTAATGATCTCCTTAATAAAAGGTTAATTAGACATAGTAAATCTCCTTGGTCTTGTCCTGCTTTTTATGTTAACAATGAAGCAGAAAAGGAAAGAGGTGTTCCTCGTCTAGTCATTAATTACAAGCCATTAAACAAAGTGCTCGAATGGATCAGATATCCTTTACCCAATAAAGAAGACCTCCTTAATAGGTTAAGTTATGCCACCGTTTTTAGTAAATTTGACCTAAAATCAGGATTCTGGCAAGTTGCCATTCACCCAGATGATAGGTACAAAACATCGTTCACTACCTTATTTGGTCATTATGAATGGAACGTTCAATTATTTGGTTTGAAAAACGCCCCTAGTGAATTTCAAAACATTCTCAATGACATTCTGAATCCCTTCAGTCATTTTATCATTGTTTATATCGATGATATCCTCGTTTTTTCTAGAACCATTGAAGAACATATTAAACATTTGAATTCGTTCTTCAAAACTGTTAAAACAAATGGACTTGTCTTGTCCCCCTCTAAATTCAGTCTATTCCAGACTAAAGTTCGGTTTCTTGGTCTCAATATTTATCACAGACTTATTCGGTCTATTGATAGAGCTATTCAATTTGTTAACAAATTTCCAGATAAGATTACCAATAAAACCCAACTTCAGAGATTTCTGGGATTGCTCAACTATATTGGCAAGTTATATGAAAATCTCAGGAATATCTGCAAACCTCTCTTTCAGCGTTTGCAAGATAATCCTCCCCCTTGGACTGACGTACACACTTCTGTCGTCCAGCAAGTTAAAAAATATGTTAAGGCATTGCCCTGCCTTGGCATCTCCAATGATTCATCATTCAAAATTGTTGAAACTGATGCTTAAGATATTGGATTCGGAGGTATCCTCAAGCAAAAATTAACTTCTGCTTCTTCTGAGCAAATTTTTCGATTTCATTCCGGTGCATGGAATCCTACACAGTTAAATTATAGTACTATAAAAAAAGGAAATTCTTTCTTTAGTTTTATGCATTAATAAATTTCAAAGTGACTTACTAAACCAAAAGTTTCTAGTCAGAATTGATTGCAAATTTGCAAAATTTATTCTTGAGAAAGATGTTGAAAATATAGCCTCAAAATAGTCTTTTGCTAGATGGCAAGCCCTGTTAAGCATTTTTGATTTTGAAATTGAATATATTAAAGGAAGTAACAACTCAATTCCTAATTTTCTTACTCGAGAATTTATTAATACAAGTACTCTACCTTCGATATGAGTGTGCGAGGACGTTCATCTTCTCGTGGTTCGGGTCGCCCTTCAGGCCCAAGTAACAAACCCAAAGGAACTTTGGTTCCACACCCAGTTAACCCAGTCCCTTCAAGTAATAAATATCAGGTTCTTGGATCTATTCCTAAGCCTTACAGCTCAGTGCTAGCCACTAACCCCAAACCAGTCGACCTTTTTATTGACCCATCTAGAGCCACTCCGTCCATTCCTGTTCAGTCATCTTCTCAATTCAAACAAAATTGGGAAAATAACCTATTTCATATTGAACCCCATATGAAACCCATGGATGATCCAGTTAAACTTACTTCCCAATATTTTCCTCCGGGATGGCATTTTACTCTTCTTGCTCCTAATATTTCCCTTGCGTATTATAAGGATATTCTTTTCGAAACAGAGTCAGTTTTCGTCAAACCTATTTATGCTAGGGATGGTGAAAGTAAAGTCCTTTATCATTCCTTATACATTAAGCAAATTATCCCAATAATTGACTGGGGTAATCACCCATCTGATCTTCAACAGCTTTCTAATCAAAATAACTCATTTTGTTATTTTGATTACATAGAAGCATGGAACAAGATCTTTCTCTACCAAAACCAGTCACATAGTCATTCGTGGTTCGTACAATTTGACCACAAATTCAAAAGCCTTTTTCCCATCTGGTTCCTTTTATGGTGGTCAAGATTTGGCTCTTCTCTTGACTTAATCCCCGAACCATTAAAGGCCCAAGTCTTTTGTTTTTGTAACAATAGTCAATATCAACAACGGTATGAATGTATCCCTATACTGCTTCAGTTCGTCAGTAAATACAAGGTCCCTTGGATTCTAAAATGGCAATACAACCTTCTTACTCCAGTAGTTGAAATAATTTGTCCGCCTCCAGTTTCAAGTGTTTCCGGTCAAATTATTAAAGTTAACAATGTTCTACCAATCACCATGGTAACCACATCTTTTTTACCAAGTGGTGGGATAAATTTGATATTAATAGGATTATTGGACAGGTTGAAAAAGAATTCCCTCCTGTCCCTCTTCCTATTGTTCCAATTAATTCAATCCCAATCATAAACTCTTCTAGTAATATGAAAAAGAAGTTAAAAGTTAGTCCAACAGGTTCTTCAACCTCAGTTGATATCTCCAATATCAAAAATTCCAAAGTTAAAGATTTGAAGCTCATGGCCCAAGCCATTCAAGATAGAATTTCTCAGTTACGAGAAGATGTTGAAGCATCAGAGTATTCTTCTTCTTCAAATTCCATTACCAGTAAAGACGAAGATGATGATGATCCATATGGCACCATCAACCTTCAAGATGCTCAGGACCCATTTGCCTGACATTTCAGTCACTCATTGCTGCCTCCATTCAGTAATCAATCAGTTAATCACACATGCTCCTGCTTTTCCACCGAAAGCAACCACTAAGTCAAAAGATTAGGCCCCTTTTCAGCAAAAGTTGCCGAAAACATTTATGCATAGTAAAAAGTCAGCTGTTTCACTGTTATTTCCTTATTCTATAAAAAGAATTCAAACTTAGTTAGCAAGGCAGACTTAAAAAGACTCAGAGTTCTTTCTCTGACAAATCTTTAGACTATGTTCTTCTTTCTCTTCATCTACTTCTCTAATGTTCTAAGTAAATCTATAAGTCACTTTTATTTTTTGTACTTGTAAATATTTTCTCTTGTAAATATTTTCTGTTTTCAGTAAAACTGTATTATTTTTAGTAATATAACTGTGTTGTTGTATGCGTCACTCTGTTCTTCTTCTTATTTCCTAGTTCCACTTCAAATGGTATCATGTTTGATTATGGTAAATATCAAAGTATTAACACCATCCGACAGACCAATTCCCACATCTTCATCAAAGATGGGGTTAGCGTCGTCATCCATTTGGACATCATGGATTATGGATACCCTAGTGTCTTCAGTAAGACGCTTTTCCCACCAAGATCTAAGGATACCAGTAAATCCACTAACTATTAATTCAACAATATCTGGTTGAGACAGATTGTTAAATTTAGTAATATAGCTATTAGCTACCATGGACATGTGATTTAACTTGTTAAGAGTTTCTTGCTCACTGAAACCATCTATATTCCATTCACAAATTTTATTTGAAGAAACAGAAAAATGTTTAGATTTCTCTATTCGAACTGTAGATCCGGAGGAGTATGTCTAGAATACCAATGTCGTGTAATACTAGTGTTACTAACTGTTAGTTTTTTTAACTGATCATTAAGATCAGGAATTGAAACAATATTAGACTGATCTGATTGGGTAACACTTTCATTGTCAGATTCGACTTGATCAATGATAGCAATAGTACCACTTATTCCAGCTAAATTTTTAGTTTTTAATTTTTTAATAAACTTATCAATAACTTGGATAATTTCACCATCATTATTAAATTACTGTTGTAAATATCCTAATTTATTTCTATTCTCAGGCAATTTTAACAAAGGCTGCTCAATTTGAATCGGGCTTCTTAATAATAACATCATCAAACTTTTCTTCAATCTTATCTAGCTGTTTTCCTATTGTCTATATATATATATATATATATATATATATATATATATCGCTGAAATATGTTTCACTACCCTAAACTATTGACCATATTTCACTTTGGTGATCCACCTTTCAATTTTGTCAATTAGATGATTGAATTATTACTTTTTTTCAATTTCATTCAATTGAGGTTACCACCTTAGAAATTGCTGACGTGACTATTTGGGCGGGGCAGAAATCAATTGATGTGTGTAAAAAAAATAGTTTTTTATTTTAGGATTAAACAGTTGTGATATATTAAAGGGAAAAATTGTCACACCACTTTCTATCAAACATTAATACTAATAAAGAAAACTTCAAAAGCTAAAAACCATTAGAGACTCGCTCACTGAAAGCCCCAAATTCGATCAAAAAACCCTAGGTCTCAGAATCAAAAATTTCTTAACCTTACTTTCCTTTCTGTCTAGAAGCCATGAAAGGGGATAGAGCAACGAAGCAACAATCAATCCAAACCCAACATAATACCACAAAATCTACCACTAATAATTTCAAACAACTCATCTTTTTCTCTCTCCTCCCTGCCTTCTTCAAGCTCCTTCTCATCCCTTCCTACTATAGCACATATTTTGAGGTCCACCACCACTGACTAGCCCTCACCCACTCCCTCTCTCTTCCCCACTGGTACTCCGACAAAACCAGCCCATGGACTCTCGATTACCTTCCATTCTTCGATTATTTCGAGCATTTTCTATCTTTTTTACCAAATTAATCGACCCCATAAAGATCTCCACAAGGGTCTTAATTAGAACTCACTTTCAGTAAAAAAATTTCAAAGACTCACTGTAATTGCCTTGGTCATTACTTTGATCTATAGAGTTTATCAGTTAACTCAAAATTTAAGGATGAGAGAGAAAATTATGATCTGGGTATTGGTTATTTGGTCACCTGGGCTTTTGATTGTTGATCATGTGCATTTTCAGTATAATTTTTATTGGGGATTTTGTTGCATTGGAGGATCAGAAGGATTTGTTTGGTGGGTTTGTTTTTGCGGTTCTATTGTGTTTTAAGCACTTATTTTTTATTAGTATAAATGTTTGATAGAAAGTGATGTGACGAGTTTGCCCTTTAATACATCACAAATGTTAAATCCAAAAATAAAAAAATATTTTTTTACACACATCAATTGATTTCTACCCCACCCAAATAACCACCTCAACAGTTTCTGATGTGACAGCCTCAATTGAATACAATTGAAAAAAAAATCAATAGTTCAACCATCTAATTAACAAATTGAAAGGTGGATCACCTAAGTGGAATATGACCTATAGTTTAGGGTAGTGAAACATATTTAAGCCTATATATATAGGCCCAATCCGTCGTGACTATTTGTCCGCTGAACGAACCATCCTCCCTCAGTTTTTTTTTCTTATTTTCGCTCGTATATTTTAGTTTAGCCGGTGCTTGAATTTATGTTCCATACAAGAAGTGTTTAACAGTGTTCCAAATTCATTTCTTTATGCTCGTCGTTGTGATTTTAAAAGCACTTAATCTCCTTTGTGAGGCCGAGGATAAATCCTACATCAAGCGAACTGGTAGTGCCCACGGTTGGGATGATTTGTTCTACATATTCAGTTTCTTGAAAGGAATTTCTGTCTTCACCTTAATTATGTTGATATAGAAGAGGTAGTATTAGAATTTAATTTGCAAGACAAAAACTGCTGTTGGCCAATCTAGAGGAGCCAAATTTGCTTAAATTAAATCTTACCGCATGATAATTAAATCTAGCGGTAGGGTAGGAAATCCAATCCGGGGCTTTTATGTTATTTAACTTAGGGGACTTGGCTTCGCATGATAATTATTTTGGCTCTTAATTACTATCATGTGGATTGAGTCTATATTACTCCATTGGATCAAATAATGGACGATTATGATTATGATTGGGTTGGAAAGATGGGGGTTCCCATCTCGTTTGGCTATGAATCATTATATATATATATATATATATATATATATGTGTGTGTGTGTGTGTGTGTGTGTGTGTGTGAGAGAGAGAGAAATGATTCATAGAACGTACTTGCTACAGATCTTTATAAGGCATATTCCATCTCTACCATCAATTTTAAACATCAATGATCGAGATTAAAAATGCCAAGACTATTGTCCGCTACTAATAGTAGTTGACACTATTCAGAATTCTTCATGCTTTTCACGCGAGTAAGAGTTTGAATTTATTAACTAGGGTTTTATTAATCCAGGTTAAGGGTTATAAATTAGGGTTTAGAGAAATGTTTAATGGTCCGCAGGCTAGAAGAAAATTGATGATCTTCCAAACCTTCCTGCTTGTCCAGCTTCTACGGCGGGATAATTAGTGATAGCGTGGAGGTCGAAAAGGTTTATTAACCGCTTTATTAACTAGGATTTAGGGTAAGGTTAATATATAAACCCTAAACCCTAGTTAATAAACCTAAACACTAGTTAATAAACCCAAAATATTGGTTAATAAACCCTAAATCCTGATTAATAAAACAAAACCCTAGTTTATAAACTCTAAATCCTAATTAATAAACCTTAAACTCTAGTTAATGAAGCCAAACCCTTTCTTGTGTGGAAGCTGATTAGCGTTTACTACTATTAGTAGTAGATGAATTGCATTTTTTTAACTGTCTGCTGTTATTCGTAGCGGACGACTAGTTTGGCTTTTTTAATGATCTATACAATGTATTTGCTATGGATCAAGAATGTACATACACCATCTATAACATCCGTTCCAAATATCAACGACCGAGATTAGTCTGGGGAATGCAATCTACTAATAATAGTAGCAGACAGAGTGTCTATAATATTACCCCTAAAGTTAACCATTTTTATAAAATTAGTTAATAATCCATCAACCGGTCTGCTATTATCACCAACAAACGGTTATCAATATTATAAACACTAATTATAACTGCACTAGTAAAAGAAATGGGGGGAAAAAACAACCCTAATTTAGAATTCAATCCGAAGATTTGGAGGCGCACGTGGCGGTGCGATGATTTGGAGGTGCAAACCCCTTCGTAAAACCATCCCTAATTTGAACTCAAGCGTGAAAGATATCAGCAGATCGGTCCCCATCACATATACTGCAACCCATACATCGACAATATATATTAGAGTTGTTGTGCAATATGGTGATTGATAATTACGTGCAAATATACATGCAACAAGTAATATATATAGTAGTAAGTAGAGGGTTGATCCTACGAGAAATATGCTAATAATATTTATCCAAGTACTAACTTTGTATCAATTCAATCTTATTTAAACAATTGATTAAAGATTATGAAATTAATTAAACTAAAACAATAAATTGCTAACAAGGGTTAAAATCAAATTTAAAAATTAAGATTACAATTTCCCCTAATGATTCATCTAAATCTCTTCACTCTCATTTGAATTAATTAATCATATTAAATCATCAACCGAGAATTCACAATTTCATAAAATCCTTTTCCTAGTAGTTATATAAACATATCTATTCCAATTAATTCACTATATTCCTATGTGAAATAATTAAAAATAAATTCATTATGCATCAATTCTCATAAAAGTACTAAAATGTGACACATAAGTATATTCCTATCCTATACACAAACAAGCTACTCAATCTTATGAACAATTAACTTAACATATGTCACCATATAGGTATATTCCTATCCTATATGCAAATCTTGTTAATCACCCTAAGAAGAATAAACTTTCACATGTCATCATATTAAGATCTAAACCAATACTTCATCTTCCAAATTCATCTAGGTTTTCACAATAATTGCTTGCTAGACAATCATAATCACAAAATATGATAAATAATTCAATTATAATCAACAATAACCAAAAAGAAGAATAAATCAATTTATACTAATTAAACATTAGGTTTAATTACAATCTTAGTTAAAAAATTAATCCATAACGTAGGAATAAAAAATCATCAATAAACCAAGTAACATAGTAGATTATAAAAATAAAAGGAAAAGAAAAAAATAAAAACTATGTCACACAGCCTCGTTCTCCTATTCGCCTTCAATCCTTGTGCTCTTTCTCGCTTCTTGAAATCTGATGAATAATTCTAGCTTGGATGGTGGAATATGATGTTAATGGTGTTAGGGTGTTATCTTGTTAGCCTCTCTAGGGTGTTAGTCCCCTCATTATGTGCTTCTTATCATGTATTTATAGGTTACAAGTCTAATCCCTAACATATGTGGAGAAACAAATCCAATTGGGAGTCAAAAACATGCAAAAACGCGTCAAAACTTGGTATGACCATACCCCAAGTATAGTGACACTACTTAGCAGTTTGCAGCTCTCAAAATCAGCTTGTATAACACTGTGGTGCTCTTCCCCAGTGCTACGATGCTGAGCATTATGATTTGCAAAATTCTGATTTCGTGCTAGAAATTGTGAGCTATTTTTCTATTAGATAACGATCGAATCTTGACTTGGTCTCTTCATGAAAGTTGTAACTCATGAAATGTAGATGAATTTAGGCTTTTGAATCACCTAATTTGGATTTCGTAAACTCAATTTATGCCCTTTTGAAGTGTACTGGTCCAAAAATGAATCCAATCCAAGTAGGGTGATTCGACGTTTGTTGGTGAAAATGCCATAATTTTTGATATGGGAAGAGTTACGGGACGTGATATATATCAAATTGAAGCTCTCGACGACCCCTACAATAAAATTCAAGTTTCAAGAGAAGAGCACATATCAAACTTTGAATTAAAAGCCTTTCCATCCTCCCTTCTTGCTTTTGCTTGCATATTTTAGCTATTATGCACCCAACTTGCTTTGCCGACCCTACCAACGACTATTCAATGCCCACCAAGCTTCAAGCTTGCATCACTTTGTCAACACCGAGTCACACGTCGATTCACGTTTTTACCCACTAATGAATGATAATGCATGAATTATCCTTCAAAACACCATTCTAAGCTTAGTTTCCATTCCTACAATAAAAACACACAAAATGCATAACAATGAACATAAAATACCCAGGAATGCACAATTTCATCAAAGCCAAAACTACCCAATTCATAGGTATAAAACCCACGCATCAGTAACAAAAGCCATCCCTAATTTTGGGATATTATCTGGCGATTTGGAGGTGTAAACGGCTTCGAAAAACCCATACATTGAAAACATTTAATCGGTATGCTTTTCAACTTATGATTTTTAACAATTGAAAACTCAACATAATTGGGTACCCCATCTACTAGGGTAAATAAAATGGATAACATGACTGTTTGGGTATCATATATATTTGGAATGTCAGTGTTAAATCTTTTTTTGTGTTTGGAGTTTGATATCCATGTTTATTATATTTTTCATTTTGCTCATACTCAAGTTTGATGAGAATTTTTATAAATTGTTTAATACTTGACATTGTCATGAATGTTTAGGTAAACTATGGATATTAATCTCGAACCTTGTAATCCTAAATTATGGGACCAAGAAAATCACGTTTCGTTAGACTTATAGAAAAATATTTTAAGTTTATTAATGTATAACAACTTTCACTTTCTTAAACTATTGCTAGAGACATTCATGTTGTAACAATTTATGTTCTTATGTTGTTGGACTTGTAGGATAAGGGTGTGTTAGAAATATTTCAAATGCCTGTAAAATCAAATGAATGGAACATAATTGAACAACAAGAATTTCTACCAGAACAATTAGGTTCTAGTATATTTGTCATCAAGCTGTAATCTCAAGAAATGACGTATCTCTTGTATCTGCTCTAGTTGAGCGTTGGAGAAATGAAACAAATACGTTTCACTTAAATTATGGAGAGATTAGCATTACTTAAGAGGATGTGGGATTTTTATTCGGGTTGCCCACATTAGGAAAACCTTTGACTTGTGGAGAACTTGGATATCCCAAAAGCTATTTTATAAGGTTTTTTTGGCAACAAGATGCTATAGATGATTGGGAACAATGATATAAGGGGGGGGGGGGGGGAATAAGTTTGTCTCGGTTAAGACATAGATATGAACAATTACTTGAGGATGTTACTCCAGATGATGAGGTAAAACACACTAAGACATATTTGTTGTACTTGTGTGGCACTATTTTGTTTCCAACCAAGAGTAAAAATATTGTGCATCCTAGATATTTGTTGTTATTGGAAAGCTTGGATGAGATAGTTACATTCGCTTAGGGGACAATAGTTTTAAGGCATTTGTATAGGGGTTTACTTGATGCTACTCACAAAATAGAGAAAAAATTTACAGGATGTGCAACCTTTATTTTGATGTGTGAAAATGAAAGGTTCAACATTAGTCGTCCTACCTCTAGGCCTAATTAGTCCCAAAATTTGATACATATGACATTATCCTAGGCATACTCCTCTTTTGATCGTAATTCAAAAGATTATCAGCGCTGAAAGAATCCACATCACCATCTTGTATTTTACCGAGGAGAGTTTGATAATATGTTAGAAACAGATGGGGTGTGGCGTCCATATAATTTATTCAATAGACGTTTGGGTTGTGACTTTTTTGAAGAAAGGTTAGGTAGAGCCGCTCGTATACCATTAATACATTATGATGTTGTTGAGTTTCAGATGCCTAACAAATTTATGAGGTAATTTGAATTTTTTTAATCTTATCCATCTAATGTTGAAAAGATGGTAGAATAAAGGGAGAAAAATAATTTGTTTGAGAAAATAAATTATGAAAAGCATAGGACCAATTATATTTGATTGTGGGAGGCCTACATAGAGAGTTTAGAAGAGCAAGTGTCGGAAGCTTTGCTGCAAACATCTACCAATGATTTTATGAAATGGTACAGAGAAATTTCTTGAAGAAGGATTCACCATCCTCGAGCCTGCAAGGTTTAAGGGGAAGATTATGAGCCACGAGCAGTCATTGACAATTATGTGGCTGTAAACACTATAAGTTGTTCAATTTTTAATATTTATTAATGTTTTTGTGTTTTAAATTGATGACCTTGTTTTAATAATATAAATTTTGTTTTTTTCTTTATATTGTAGATTGAGACAACAAAAGCTATATTTAAAAAAGTTTTTTACAATTGAACAACCACTTGAGTAAAGAACCATGTATCAGGCATGGTTCAATACACTGTACCAGTCGTTGATGACTGATTACAAAGGGGTTCCAATCAATCCAAATCCAACAAAACCTCAAATTGGACAAATGGAGATTGATTTGACAGGATCCCAACCTCAGGTGCACGAGACTCAGCCTAGCGTTGACCTTCCTACTCGATAAAGTAGGAAACTGCCGGTTAGAAGGAGAGAGGGAACAAAACACACTCATTTTTTAAGTACTTAAAGATTGAGAAAATCACGTGGTTAAATAACCATTGGTTTAGTCCAATGAATGACCCATTAGAGTTTTTTCATATCTATTCAGGCGGTCTATATAAGTTATAGTTTAAGGATATGAACTGTCAGAGAGCCAATGGTTGGTTATGAGCACATGTCTTTGATGCATATTGCTTTTGAGAGATATAGAAGCTAAGATGTGGAATGAAGGTATCCAAAGATGGGCTTTATTTTATTTTATGCCTACATACTTTGCAAAGTTGGGCACCCAAAACTTACCAAGTGCCGGAGTAAGCAAGGCAAACAAACTTAAATTTCTAAGAATTTACATCAATCCTCCAGATGGTGGCCGAATACATAAGTGCACGTGATTACATATTTATTCCAGTTTTCAACGAATTAAACATACATTTCTTCTTATTTATTTAGAGTGTACAAAAGTGGAGTAATTCTACTTAACCCACTTTATGATGACAAACCATTAATGTCATTGTCACAATTATACCAAAACTTTTTCGCAGTTGTGGTGAGTTTATTATTATATTTTTTTCATGTCATCACATATGCATGTATTGTATATTGGGTATTAAATGGAGGCTTTGTGTTTTACAGCCGGAGTTAATTTCGTTGTTGCTTCGTCAAGCAAATTCAAAAGGAAAGTGGCCAAGATCGAAGCCGAAATTTAAAGTTTGTGTGAATAGGTCGACACAATGGACTTCAGAAGATTGTGGTGTATATGTCGCAAAGTACGTAGATTTTTTTTGCATCAGATAAACATCATGGAAGGAACTAAAGTGGACTCCTAATGAGGCTTACAAGTTTAGATTTAGAATAGCACATGAGATTTGGATGTGCAAAGCTATGAAGATTCCTGAAAATTATATTTGTAACGACCAACCTTTAGACTCGGATTCAAACGAATACTAACTCAGATTAAAACTTTTAAGTGAACTCTTGTTAAGGAAATAGTTTCAAAATGATTACATTTGTGTATTTATGTAAAAGTAGATGTTGTTTTAAGCATTGTGCATTTACTTTTCTTTTGTATGGACATAGTTGGTCATAGATGTTTGTGTGGATTGGATTGGTTTGGATTGTTTGTGTGGATTAGATTGGATTGGATTGTTAGTATCAATATAGATGTTTGTGTGGATTTGATTGGTTTGGATTGTTGGTAACATGGCACGCTGTTTCACTTTGGTTCAGCAACAACAGGGGATGTTGTGAGTGGAGTTACTGATCAGTGTCTGCTACTAATAGCAGCGAACATGGACTGAAATGTCTACTAATCTGCATCCAGTAATAATAGTAGCGGTCCTGCATTTTACACAAACTAACTAAATTTATTGACTTTGCATATGCATTTTACACAAACTAATTTTACTAAAGCATCTTCTAGGATTAAAAGAAGGCTTAGTCCAAAGTTAAAATTGGAAGTATCAAAGGGTCTCGATTCCTATTTGGTGAAGGGTTTTAAAACCATTTTTTCAAAATAGCAGTTTCATATGTTTAATAACTAAAATCACACACACACACACACACATATATTTCATTGATAGGGAATTAAAAAGGCGCAGTAACTGTGTTTCATGGAAGTCGGGGGGTCGCTTAAGCAAGTCGTTGAACTCATTGAATATCGAGTTCTAGACTAATTCTACAGAGTCAAATATTGGGCCATATTAAGAAAACCTTAAAAATTCAGATGAGTATGTTCATCCTTTTGAACTCATACCAACTGGCGACTTTGTCTAATTTGGCCCAATCGCAAAAACCAACGTCAACATTTATGTCGGTTCATTCCTTAAACTCACCCTTGAACAAACAAAAGATAAAATCAAAGGGTAGGAAAACACATGAAAATTGAGTGAGTTCCTCCCTGGCGTCGACAATGGCTTGGTTAGGGTTGAAATAACTTGGCTAGGGTTGAGCTAAGGGTTTGGACAATCTAGACTAGGGGTAAGCCTGGGGTTTGGAGAGCTTGGCTAAGGGTTTAGCCAAGGCCAAAACTAGGTTATGGTGGTTTGACTTAGGGTTGAGCAGTGGCTCAAGTCTTAGGGTTAAAACCTAAGAGCTTAAAACCAAAGCAAGGTAATTAAACATGTGGGATAAGAAGTGGTGACAAGGCTTGTCCAAGAAAGATAAGGAAGGAAGCTTACGGATTATCCATATGGGATAAATGAGGCAATGAGGGGCATTTTGGGCCAGGGGTGGCCGGGTATAGGAGGCAAGAGGGGAGAATGGATGACTATGGCTTTAGGTGGAAAAAAGCATTGAATGCTTAGCTATCCTCTTAAACATTTTATTCAATTAATCCTAAGTGTCATCCTTTCATTCATTCACCCTATTTGAGTTATTTTAAACCTTAGAGGAAGGTTAGGTTAGTTGGTGGGGGAGATTAGTTAAACTAATCATTCAACACTTAGCCTTTCTTTCATTTTCATTTCATTTGCAAGAGAGAGAGAGAGAAAGAAAAAGCTTGAGAGCCCTAGAGAAAGAAAGGAATTCGGACAATAGGGGAGGAAAGAAATAACAATGATTAACAAGGATCAAAGCTTGATCAAGGCTAGGAAGAAGAAGAACTAAAAAGGTAAACCTAGAACCCTAACTCTTCATCTCTTTGAATTACTTTCTTTGAGTTTGTAGTTGTTGATGGTTGTTGATAATGGAAGATCATGACGGATCTTGAAGATATAAAGTGGTTTTGAAGGAGTTAATCTCGTTAAACTACCTTAAATATGCATGATAAGTGAACCAAAGAATAAAATTTAAGCCTATGCTTGAGGATGAAAAGACTTAAATAGTGGACTGTAAACGGACTTAGTTAATCGATTGTCTATATGTTGTTGTTGGATTTCGAAAGATGGAATCCTAGATATGTGAGTTGAGAAGATGTTCGAAGTGGAACGGAGGAAAAATACGCTATAACGAAGTTATGGAGAATTTTTTTGTAAAACTTTTCTAGGGTGAAAAAGTGGATCACGAGGAGGGGGGGGGGGGTTTGAGCCTATTTCTTGACAAGTTAGAGACTTGTAAAAAAATTTCTGTCCAGGGGGATTTAAAGAATTTTTTACAAAGAAGAAATAAACGCAAGAACGAGCTCATTCTGTTATTGGAGGAGTAAGTTATGATGTGTTAAAGTAGGCGCGTTGAAACCGTTCGAAACCAAACTCCGGGGTGCTAGAAATAGCCTTGGTTGGGAGCTGAGGTGCTATGCTCCAGGGAAGGAAAATTCAGGTTTGATGCACTTTAGTAAATATGACATAACTCTTTCGTTTGAACTCCGATTGAGGTGATTAAGGATGATTCAGAAAGATAAGAAGTAGACCTAAAACTTTCATTCGTTATGTTTTGAGATTTGAGGTCGAGATCAAGGTCGAAAATGAGCTATTTTAGGACTGTTATGTATTTAGAGCCAAACCGTGATGGTTTCTTCAGACCGCCGGGGCGTCAAACCATGTTCGACTAGTATTTTCGAGTTCTAATCATTGGACTTTGGAAATATAGTCTAGAGGAATATAAACCAAGGAATGGTAAAAGTATTGGACGTGTTAGTCGTACGCAATAACGTGTCAATTAAGCGTTGCTCAAAGTTAGAAAAGTCCAAGGATTTGACGCATTTAACGTCAAACGCCAAGTCGAATATTAATGAACTTAATTAGTGTTTTGATTGGTATGAAACTGACATTATAAAATATGGAATAGAGTTAAAGGAAACCATAAGTGGCGTATATATTTAGCTAATTGGTATAATTGACCATAATGATATATATAGGTTGTTTAAGGAGCGATTGGATAACGTTTCGATAAATCACGTAACATGCAAGTTTCTTAACTTATAACTTACTCTAATGTTGTAATTGAGCAAGTTTCCTAACTTCATTCAAATTATTGAATTGAATTGAATTGAATTGTCATGTTTTTGTGTAAATAGATTATATTTGTACAAATTATTGAGCTATGAATTGTGCTAGTTGCCAATATATGCACTTATGTGCTTTATTTTTTAGAAATGTTATGTTGTTGAACTTTTTACGTTGGTACAGTTCTATTGATGCATGCATTATTTTATGATTAAGTCCATGATAATTGTTTTAGATGGACACATTTAAGGTGTTATACGGAAATAAACACAGGTTTTGTTATGATATTGAAGTAGACACTGTTGCTGTCAAAGCGTAAGATTTAAGAAAAGTAATAGGTAAAAGTCGGTAGGACTAGTTAATAGAGATTGTGATGTTTAAGAATGATAGGGATTTAAGTTATTCCTATTTATTCGAACTGTTTCTCAACTATTGCTTCGTTGAGGAAGTTTTCAAAGAATACTGAATTGACTCTTGATTTTGTTGTTTATTTAATTGCTATAACTTGCTGGGCAATTAAATGCTCACTCTTCCAAAACTCAAAAAACATTTGCAAAACTCTAAAAACATTTGCATCTAAAGTAGATGGACTTGATTAGTCAGATGATATTAAGCGAAAGGAATTCGTTAAAGAAGAAGGCTTAGAGGATTACATATTGTATTGTAATAGTTGTTGTAATTGTTATAATTTTATGATGTAATATTCATTAATATAATAATTTTATGATGTAAAGGTCTTAGAACCTGGGATTAGCAGCGATATGCTGTAATAATATATTAATTACATTCATGTCTTAAGAATCTACTAGATGGGTAGCACCGTGACACACCAAACTCGGGTTTGAAGATAGATCGAGTTTTGGTGGTGTTACAGTCCCCTCCCTTGCCCATGTCCGACCACCTCTCCCTCTTCTCCTCTTTTCCACATTCATTTAACCTCATGTTTAATTGTTATCCAATGACACATGTCTCTCATCTTACATATCAAGTGACACTTGTAATTTGCAAAGCTTTAGCTCCAGGACTTGCTATCCTTTGGTTCTAAGTCCAAGCCATGACTCATACATCTTGGCTCAATCCAAGCCAAATCATATTCATCCTAGTTAAGCACATTTAAATCTTTAGCCAAGCCATTTTAAATTCTTAGCCAAGCTATTTAATTCTTAAGCTTCACTTGGATTGGTTACTTTTTATATTATTATTATTATTATTATTATTATTATCATTATTATTATTTCCTGGTTTCTTTTCTAACTTTTACATTTAGTCAAATTATTGACTATCTCATTGTCAAGTTTCGATTTCACTTTGCATCTCCATTTCCCAAACAAGCAATATGTCAAAGTTCAAAAATTCGAAAAATATGTAAATGCATTTTTATTATGATCAATAGTGATTCTACACCTTTTCTGATAAAAATATTTTTATTGGAGATTACATCTCCCTTTTCCAAATAAATGTTATGCCGTAATTCAAAAAGCTCAAAAACGAAAAATACATTTTCTGCGTTTTATGAATATTGATTTAGCGTTTTTCCTGGAAAATTTTTATTTCGTCAAAAAATTCCAACGCACATTCATAATCACATAACACGAAATCTAGGTTAAAAATCAACCTTCAATCACATAAAACACAAACATTTCCATTGAAATATTTATTTTATTTAATAAATATTAATAACCCTTATTATAAGGATGATACATTCTCGACCATTAAAGCAAAGATAAGATATTTCATTTAATTTCGCTTTAGATAGCGAGTTATTGCTTCGGATAATGGTCAATTGACGCTTAATAGCGAGAAAAATGATATGTTAATATATCACCTTGGTTAGAACCAAGATGATATTAAGTATGATTGACCAAATATGGTAAGTCCTACTATCCGTATTAACCTGGTAAATAATCGGATGCGAAATCTCAGAGTTGGCGCTTAAAGAAGTAAACAATTAAAGAATTTGAGTTAGGCACTCGAGGAGTGACTGAACTAAGATCCGCACGACATGACTATAAGGCTTATGCTCACGATAATGAGATTGTCTGCCGTGACATGTTTTATGGACCAAAATTTTAACGCTTCAAAAAGTAAGCAATTTGAAAGTTTGAAGTTAGACACTCGGGGAGTGACTAGACTAAAGTCCACACAACAAGGCTATTTAATTAGTACATTGTGAAAATATAACATGAGTTTAGCGACAAAATAAAGGAGGTGAGAAAATGCATCCCTATTTTTTCAGTATGTGTTGTCCTTTTAAAGGATAAGTTATCCCTTGATCCTTTTATAAAGTACTCTTTGTGATCTTTGACTATGTTACAAAGAGATGAATTAATATTGTTACTTTGGTTTTATTTCTTAAAGTTCAAACTATGAGACTATATGGGGTGATTTTGGGAAAATAATTGATTCAGATTTGAGTAACATTACGACAAAGGGAAGATAACTTAATTTAACCATGCTTTGCACTTATTTTTGACAACTATGACGTTTTTCGAAATGATATAGTAATACGTGATATGCAATAAAGGGGTTAAGTACGACACTCTAAGGGATCAGAGATACTTAACCAACTAAAAATTAAAGTTAATATGGGGTACTATGAGTTTGAGAGGTTGTAGCCTCAATGCAAACCTTAACCAGTTTAACTTAACGGCTCCCGCATTGCATATTTTGTTAAAAGGGTTGATGTCTCTATTTTGGCCCTAACGAGTTTGATTTAGAACTCCTGCATTGTAGGTAAACTCAGCGGTCGCACAGTTCGGTAACTAAACAAATCTTTCGACTTACACATTTGGACTTTATTGGCTTATATAATATCAACGTCGTCCTCGCCATGGGTGAGTGAGAGATATTTGTTTAATGGACCCAAACCGAAGCGCCCATGGAGCGAACGACCCAATGGATATCCACACGATTCATTGTCTAGATACAATAAACGTGTGTCCATTTATACTTGGGAGTTACTTATATTAATTCTTGGAAGTTACATATATTAATTCACGAGAGTTATATTTATTAACTTTTGTTTAATATATATAAGTTTAACTTTTTTAAAGTTATATAAATTGTGAAGAAAGCTGCTGATCATTTTGACACAACAACACACAAAACAAATTAGCAAGTATTCTCTATAAGCCATTAGAAGTCTCTTCTGAAGCTAGAAAGTTTGTAGCTACTCGAACCGTTGAAGATATATTTGGTACTCGTGGTAATGTAGTCTAAATTATAACTGAGAGTATTGTTTGGAGAGCACATGATTTTAGTCGTTCATTGTTGTGGGCATATGCTTCAAGAGCTAACTATAAAATTTTAATTTTTCGATTTATATCCGCTGCATGTATGCTCAATGTTATTACAGATTGAAACTCTAATTTCTCTCTTCCACCATCTTCTTCTTCCCATTTTTATCTTTTAAATATATTTTAATTTTGAAGATACCTTATTTGACATAAATATCCCTAAAATTTCACATAATTGCACCATCTGTCTACTTGGTAGGTGAAAAAATAAAGAGTGCAAATTGTTTCTTTGGTTAATATTTAGGGTGTATTTAATCGAAAATAAAGTTTGAGGTGCAAATCGATTTTATTTATTAAGTTTGGGGTCCAAATTGAATTTTAGTAGCTAAATAAATATTAAACTATTGAATTTTTCTAAATAATAAATAATAAATATATTAAATCTCCAAACTTGCAAAAATATATAGAAATCATAATCTTCATTGATATTTTTGACCGTATCATATTGCGATTTTTTTGATATCATAATCATAATCATAATCTTCATTGATATCTTCAATGTTGGTTTATACCTAGCAATTCAGTTTATAAATTCCCAAATTAGCCAAAACCATTTGGATTGATTAACTACTTTAAATAATTTAAGCTGATCAAAGTTTGAACCCATAATTTTTTGGATCAATTACATAATTTATTACATTTTTTAAAATAATTACAATAATAGTGCACTCATAAAATATTTATACAATTAATACATTTTCCATATTTATTTATAATATTAGTGCAATTAGGATTCCTTAATTTAGGGAATTAGCATGCAATTAGGATTCCTTAATTTAGGTAATTAGTATGCAATTAAGATTCCTTAATTTAGGAAATTAGTATGCAATTTGGATTCCTTAATTTAGGTAATTAGTATTGATTTACTTATTAAATTAAGTAATTAATAAGTAAACTCATCTTCCTCTTCCTTTCTCTCTCTCAGAAATACAAACTCAGTCTCCATTGTTACACAAACTCTTCTCGCTCTCTTTCCTCCCTCATCCGCCGTCCGCTGCCATGCCGCCGACCCTACGGTTGGACTGAAAGAGAGGTGGTCATGTGACCGAGAGAGCTACCTGACCGACGACGATGACGCGTTTTCCCTTCCGATGGCCTATCCGGACACCTCACCGGTGTCTGCTGAAGAGATTGATCGCCGACACTATTATTGTCGCCTTCCGCCGCCACCTCCTCCTCTGTCGCTTCTATTATGACCGCCTCCACCACCTCCGTCTCCTGAATTTTTTTCTCATAGTGCAGTTGATAGCCAAACCTCCATACCGAGGTAACCTATTCAGTTTTATTAGGTTGCCAATTTATTTTGAATGTGATGCAGTTGGTAGTCAAACTTTCATACCAAGGTAACCTATTTAATTTTATTAGGTTACCAATTTTATTTTGAATGTGATGCATTTGGTAGTCAAACATTCTTGCAGTTGGTTGCCAAACCTTCAGACAAAGGTAATCAATTTAGTTTTATTAGGTTACAAAATTATTTTGAATGTGATGCAGTTGGTAGCCAAACCTTGATACAAAGGTAATCATTTTAGTTTTTGTTGGTAACCAAATCTTTAAAAAAAAATCATAACAGTAACTCAGGTACTTTCGAAGATTTGTGGCGGAAGAGGAGGATGATGAAGGGGAAGAGAGGGCTATGTAACGACGGCGCAACCAAGGACTTCTTGAGATTCGCGGCGGAGGATGATGATGAAGGGGAAGAGAGAGGAGGCGGTGATGAAGATAATGAGCGGTGAGGGAGATGAAGATTAGGATGAAGAAGATATTTTTCTGTTTTTCACTCCTTTTATTTTGAATTTGAATTTGTTTTTGTTGTTAGATTCCAAATATTTGAATTTGAATTATTAATTATGACAATTATTTCTCCTTGATTTTAGGTTTCCTTATTAATGTGAATTGTACTATTTTTGTAATATGAGTCCTAATTACACTCTTTTTGTAATTATTTTGTGCATGCACTAATGGTGTAATTATTTTTTAATTGTTGTATATTTATGTAAAGAACCCTTTTTTTTTAATAAAAAACTGAGCCCAACCGATTAACCGGTTTTGACCCATTTTTTTGTCTAACCTCCATCACTCAGTTAACCTGTTTATGGTCCAAACCAGTGTGTTTATGGCCTAGCATTCATTCATTAATAGATGCAGGAGGAGTACTATACTTGGTTTCTTTCTTCAAGAATTTTACAAACTGCCCTCGCTGGGCCAAACTGAAATTAAGAATCTATTAAGAGTCTCAATATTCAAATTGCCCTCGTAGGGCCAATCATCAGCAGTGCATGCACCTTCAATTAAAAGTTTATATAAAGAGTATAAGAGTATAAAAGTTTTAGAGAGAGTTGTGTTGTAAACATTTTAGAGAGTAACAAAATTTTAGAGAGAGTATAAATTTTAGAGAGAGAAAGTGTGAAAAAATTGAGTGTACAAAATATTTTAGAGGGAGAAGGAATGTATAAAAAAAATTAGACAGAGAAGCTAAAGGAAGATAAAAAAAAAAAATCAATATCAATTATTAAGTTCATTGGGACAAAATAATAGTATAAGATTGAAATTTGAAAAATAAATCTATATAATAAAATATAAATGTTTTTGAATTTCTCGCTCATCTTAATAAATTATCTGGGCCGTTCAAAGTTTGGGATAAATCCCACCGTCCATAGTGCAAAACTCTAAAAACATTTGCAAAACTCAAAAAACATTCGCAAAACTCTAAAAACATTTGCATCTAAAGTAGATGGACTTGATTAGTCAGATGATATTAAGCGAAAGGAATTCGTTAAAGAAGAAGGCTTAGAGGATTACATATTTTATTGTAATAGTTGTTGTAATTGTTATAATTTTATGATGTAATATTCATTAATATAATAATTTGATGATGTAAAGGTCTTAGAACCTGGGATTAGCAGCGATATGTTGTAATAATATATTAATTACATTCATGTCTTAAGAATCTACTAGATGGGTAGCACCGTGACACACCAAACTCGGGTTTGAAGATAGACCGAATTTTGGTGGTGTTACAGTCCCCTCCCTTGCCCATGTCCGGCCATCTCTCCTTCTTCTCCCCTTTTCCACATTCATTTAACCTCATGTTTAATTGTTATACAATGACACATGTCTCTCATCTTACATATCAAGTGACACTTGTAATTTGCAAAGCTTTAGCTCCAAGACTTGCTATCCTTTGGTTCCAAGTCCAAGCCATGACTCATACATCTTGGCTCAATCCAAGCCAAATCATATTCATCCTAGTTAAGCACATTTAAATCTTTAGCCAAGCCATTTTAAATTCTTAGCCAAGCTATTTAATTCTTAAGCTTCACTTGGATTGGTTACTTTTTATATTATTATTATTATTATTATTATTATTTCCTAGTTTCTTTTCTAACTTTTACAATTAGTCAAATTATTGACTATCTCATTGTCAAGTTTTGATTTCACTTTTCATCTCCATTTCCCAAACAAGCAATATGTCAAAGTTCAAAAATTCAAAAATACGCAAATGCATTTTTAGCATGATCAATAGTGATTCTACACCTTTTCTGATAAAAATATTTTTATTGGAGATTACATCTCCCTTTTCCAAATAAACGTTATGCCGTAATTCAAAAAGTTCAAAAACGAAAAATACAATTTCTGCGTTTTATGAATAGTGATTTAGCGTTTTTCCTGGGAAATTTTTATTTCGTCAAAAAATTCCAACACACATTCATAATCACATAACACGAAATCTAGGTTAAAAATCAACCTTCAATCACATAAAACACAAACATTTCCATTTTATTTTATTTAATAAATATTAATAACCTTTATTATAAGGATGCTACATTCTCGACCATTAAAGCAAAGATAAGATATTTCATTTAATTTCGCTTTAGATAGCGAGTTATTGCTTCGGATAATGGTAAATTGGCGCTTAATAGCGAGAAAAATGATATGTTAATATATCACCTTGGTTAGAACCAAGATGATATTAAGTATGATTGACCAAATACGGTAAGTCCCACTAAATAATCGGATGTGAAATCTCAGAGTTGGCGCTTAAAGAAGTAAGCAATTCAAGAATTTGAGTTAGGCACTCGAGGAGTGACTGAACTAAGATCCGCACGACATGACTATTAGGCTTATGCTCACGATAATGAGATTGTCTGCCGTGACATGTTTTATGGACCAAAAATTTAAAAAATGACGCTTCACAAAGTAAGCAATTTGAAAGTTTGAAGTTAGACACTCGGGGAGTGACTAGACTAAAGTCCACACAAAAAGGCTATTTAATTAGTACATTGTGAAAATATAACATTAGTTTAGCGACAAAATAAAGGAGGTGAGAAAATGAATCCCTATTTTTTCAGTATGTGTTGTCCTTTTAAAGGATAAGTTATCCCTTGATCCTTTTATAAAGTACTCTTTGTGATCTTTGACTATGTTACAAAGAGATGAATTAATATTGTTACTTTGGTTTTATTTCTTAAAGTCCAGACTATGAGACTATATGGGGTGATTCTGGAAAAATAATTGATTCAGATTTGAGTAACATTACGACAAAGGGAAGATAACTTAATTTAACCATGCTTTGCACTTATTTTTGACAACTATGACGTTTTTCGAAACGATATAGTAATACGTGAGATGCAATAAAGGGGTTAAGTATGACACTCTAAGGGATCAGAGATACTTAACCAACTAAAAATTAAAGTTAATATGGGGTACTATGAGTTTGAGAGGTTGTAGCCTCAATGCAAACCTTAACCAGTTTAACTTAATAGCTCCCGCATTGCATATTTTGTTAAAAGGGTTGATGTCTCTATTTTGGCCCTAACGAGTTTGATAATTTAGAGCTCTTGCATTGTAGGTAAACTCAGCGGTCGCACAGTTCGGTAACTAAACAAATCTTTCGACTTACACATTTGGACTTTATTGGCTTATATGATATCAACGTCGTCCTCGCCATGGGTGAGTGAGAGATATTGGTTAATGGACCCAAACCGGAGCGCCCATAGAGCGAACGACCCAATGGATATCCACACGATTCATTGTCTAGATACAATAAACGTGTGTCCATTTATACTTGGGAGTTACATATATTAATTCTTGGAAGTTACATATATTAATTCACGAGAGTTATATTTATTAACTTTTGTTTAATATATATAAGTTTAACTTTTTTAAAGTTATATAAATTGTGAAGAAAGCTGCTGATCATTTTGACACAACAACACACAAAACAAATTAGCAAGTATTCTCTATAAGCCATTAGAAGTCTCTTCTGAAGCTAGAAAGTTTGTAGCTACTCGAACCGTTGAAGATATATTTGGTACTCGTGGTAATGTAGTCTAAATTATAACTGAGAGTATTGTTTGGAGAGCACATGATTTTAGTCGTTCATTGTTGTGGGCATATGCTTCAAGAGCTAACTATAAAATTTTAATTTTTCGATTTATATCCGCTGCATGTATGCTCAATGTTATTACAGATTGAAACTCTAATTTCTCTCTTCCACCATCTTCTTCTTCCCATTTTTATCTTTTAAATATATTTTAATTTTGAAGATACCTTATTTGACATAAATATCCCTAAAATTTCACATAATTGCACCATCTGTCTACTTGGTAGGTGAAAAAATAAAGAGTGCAAATTGTTTCTTTGGTTAATATTTAGGGTGTATTTAATCGAAAATAAAGTTTGAGGTGCAAATCGATTTTGACTGTTAAGTTTGGGGTCCAAATTGAATTTTAGTAGCTAAATAAATATTAAACTATTGAATTTTTCTAAATAATAAATAATAAATATATTAAATCTCCAAACTTGCAAAAATATATAGAAATCATAATCTTCATTGATATTTTTCACCGTATCATATTGCGATTTTTTTTTACCGAATTACGTTTACGACGTACATCAATACATGAGATTTGATAGAATTATAATGTTGGTTTATACCTAGCAATTTAGTTTATAAATTTCCAAATTAGCCAAAACCATTTGGATTGATTAACTACTTTAAATAATTTAAGTTGATCAAAGTTTGAACTCATATTTTTAATAAAAAACTGAGCCCAACCGGTTAACCGGTTTTGACCCATTTTTTTTGTCTAACCTCCATCACTCAGTTAACCTGTTTATGGTCCAAACCAGTGTGTTTATGGCCTAGCATTCATTCATTAATAGATGCAGGTGGAGTACTATACTTGGTTTCTTTCTTCAAGAATTTTACAAACTGCCCTCGCTGGGCCAAACTGAAATTAAGAATCTATTAAGAGTCTCAATATTCAAATTGCCCTCGCTGGGTTAATCATCAGCAGTGCATGCACCTTCAATTAAAAGTTTATATAAAGAGTATAAGAGTATAAAAGTTTTAGAGAGAGTTGTGTTGTAAACATTTTAGAGAGTAACAATATTTTAGAGAGAGAGTATCATAGTTTTAGAGAGAGGAAGTGTGAAAAAATTGAGTGTACAAAATATTTTAGAGGGAGAAGGAATGTATAAAAAAAATTAGACAAAGAAGCTAAAGGAAGATAAAAAAAAATAAAACAATATCAATTATTAAGTTCATTGGGACAAAATAATAGTATAAAATTGAAATTTGAAAAATAAATTGACCTATATTGAACCTATAACTATTTAATTCCAACCCATATAATATCTATATGAATAATAAGAAGTTATATGGTTTTAGTTGTTGGTGGAAGCATACCATATTTTGTAAATTATAACCCAACCAAATTTATATTTTTGCACGGTTTACATTTCCCATTTTCACGGTATGTAATTCAAATACGTGAACTTCGTGCTTGAAGAAGGTGTGTGGTAGTGTGAACTTCAACTTTGGTTGGCTTCATGGGAACGTATGTGGATTGAAAGTAACAGCAGACAGCTTAATAATTTTGTTTTGACTCGGATTTGTTCCCATGTGGATTGAAAAGTAACAGGAGACAGCTTAATAATTTTGTTTTGACTCGGATTTTGCTTTACCAAGTCTACTCAACCAGTCAACCCCCAACCCAACCCAATATGTATATTTCAAATTGTAGTTCAAATAGAGGACCCCTCCCATTAATGAAACTGTATATACTTAATCGACAGTACTTAGAAAGTAAACTAAACAAGAAGATTAATGATGGATTGACCAACTAAAGCTCATTAAAATATTTATTTAAAATGATATTCTGGATGAATATTCAAATATTTAAATATACTTCTATTATATGGAAAAGATAGATCCTGGTTCAATTAATAAAACTCTCTTTAATACTCCTCAAAATTAGGAGTAAACAAATTTATTTGGCGAGTCTTTCTAGGTCTTTAGCAATGACTAACTTTTACTTTAGAGATATAAGAACTAAAATACGTAAACAAAACATAAATTGAGTTAATTAAAAAGGAATTTGAATTTAGGTGCATCCTTAAATTAGTGAAAACTTGCAAGTGTTTGTATAATCATTTTTAAGGCCTAATTCTCACTTGTTCTATGAATTTTTCACTGTTTTTATATTTTCGATGTCTATATTTTGAACTATATTATTATATTTTTTGTTTTCTACCATTAAGAATTTAATTACTTTCATTTTTACTTGGCCGAATAAGGATTAGGGTTTTCTTACTTACTATTTAAACAATTTAACTAGTTTAGGACATCAGTTTTTATTAAATTAAAGGTTTATATATCAATTTGTTCTATTAGAACAATACCTAGACATACTAAGATTTCCACAATGCTTCACTCAAGTCACTCAAGTAATCATTTACTCCCACACAAACAATGCTTCACTCAAGTCACTCAAGTAATTATTTACTTGCACACAAGAAACTATAGGAGAGATCCACAGAGTGACTTTAAAATTTGTAAAAAGCTTGACCATATGTTAAACTGATTTGAATATAAAACAATAAACAAGTTGAATCTGAATGACTTGTGTATATTATTCATTAACTGAGGAGATATATATAGCAAAGACAAGATAACAAGAAAACAAAAAATAGCAAACCCAATCCCTTTAGTAACAAACTCTGTCACCCGTTGGAATACTCCTAAAGAACTGGTAGAGACCTATTGAACCGGTAAACTCCTATTGACTAGGACTTATTGGACCGAGAAAGAGAAACAAACAGAAACAAACACTAAGTAGTAAAGATATTACTCAACATATCTCCCCTTAAACTGATGCCTTAAATTTCTTTAAGCAACAGTTTACATAAAGCTCCAAAGAACCTTCATTTACTCCATTGTCAATCACTTTTTTCTTGAACACACACCCATTAGACCTCTGAGTTTTACAAACACACGGTGACCTAAGAGGCTTGGTCAAGATGTCTCGCAAACCGGTCTTCGATTTTACAATGGACCATATCAATCACACCATCCTTACACGAGATCACGCAAAAAATGATATCTAACATCTATATGCTTGCTCCTTCCATGAAAGACCAGATTCTTTTGAGAGCTTGATAAAGGTACATGTTGTCGCAATAAATTGTTGTTGGACCTTGTTGTCGATAACTTAACTCCTCGAGTAACTTTCTCACCAAATGGCTCGATTGAAGACAAGTCGTTGTCGCGACAAACTCAAACCTCGATGAGTTGATAAGGTCACAATTGGTCATCGCTTTGAAGCCCATGAAATTGGCCCCGACCCCATCATAAAAACATAAGAGATGTGCTTCTTCTATCATTAACATCACCAAAGATAATCACTATCTCGTGAACCCAACAAGCTCGACTTTTCTCCCTCTTATAAAGAACTCCAAAATCAAATGTACCTTTTATATAGCAAGTAAGATTCTTTTCACAAAGAGAGAGATGTTGCTCGGTTGGATGTTCCATAAACCTGCTAATGAGACTTACTGAAAGCATGATATCAGGCCTTGTGGTTGTAAGATACATCAAACTTCCGACAATTTGCTTAAAGAACGTGTTGCCAACTTTCTTGCCATCAGGATCCATAGTTAACTTTAGTCCTGGGTCAGCTGGGATTGCAACTGCATTACAATCCTTCATCTCAAATTTCTCCAAAACCTCCATAAGATACTTTCTTTTTGTGTGATGAAAATTCCAACCGATGATTGTAATACTTCTATGCCAAGAAAATAGCTAGTGCAATCTTCCCGGATCGGTCATCTCGAACTTAGCCATCATAGAGTTCTTAAATTCAACGAACATCTCATCATTGTTGCATGTGTAGATGAGGTCGTCTACATACAAAAAGTACTCACCAAGAACCTCCCCGCAATTCCAGATTTAATGTAGAAAGTATGCTCATATGGACACCTTTGAAAGCCAAAGATTAGAAAATAAGTATCTATACGACTATACCAAGCACGTGGTGCTTGTTTTTAGACCAATATAGAGCCTTCTTTAACTCAGTATACCTTCTCCTCACTTCCCTTTTTTCACATAACCAAGGGGTTGATCAATATATACTTGCTCTTGAAGATCTCCATGCAAAAGGCCGATTTCACATCAAGTTGATAAATAGGCCATGAGTGTTGTGCCGCCATTGAAATCACAAGTCGAATGGTATCCATCCTAGCCACCGTGAGCAAACACTTCCTTATAATCCACTCCAAACTTACTGTTTGTACCCTTTGAAGCAACCAGTAGTGCCTTATGTTTGTCCAACGCTCCTTTTTCATTGATCTTAGTTTTGTACACCCATTTCACACCGATTGTTTTTTCGCCTCTTTCGGAAGATCCATTCGGCCCAAAGTGTTGTTTATCTCTATGACATCAATTTTCGAGTCCATAGCTCTTTGCCACTTAGCCTCCTTCTCGCTTCTTCATATGCTATGGGGTCACAATCGAAAGTAGAGCTAGATGGGTCAAGGTTTCATCATCCGAGAGCTCTCCACCACTCTCCTAATCATTCATCCATATCGGTCTTCTTCTCGAGATGTTGATCTCTTCGCCCTGTGTAATCAAGATTGATCCTCATTTGGAGTAACCACAGTTGGATTTGTCGCCAAGGGAACCTCATTAGTTGATAGTTCTTTGATTTGACTCACCCTCTTCATCAAGAGTGGATCGGTACTTTTCACGCTTTCAACACAGTTCCATTCCCATGAAGTTTCTTCATCAAATAAGACATCACGATCGATTATGATCTTTTTTCGTAATAGGATTAAATAAATTGTATGCCTTGGATTCTTCACTCACCCAAGGAAGATACACTTCATTCCTTTGTCATCTAACTTTTTGTCTTCTCGGTCGGAATATGGGAATATGCGATACACCCAAAAAATTCGAAATGATCAATCAGAGGTTTCTTTTCACTCCATGCCTCTCTTCGGTGTCATGTCCTTCACAAAGAAGAGTAGGACTCTGTTTAACACATGAATGCTCCAATTAATTTCTTCGCTTAAACTCTTTGGGACACTCTTTTTGCCAACATACTTGCGCACCATATTTAGAATTGTGCAATTTTTCCTCTCCGCTACACCGATTACTGTTGTGGTGAATATGTCAGTGTAAGTTGCTGCATGAATCCCATACATTGCACAAAAACTTGCAAACTTTTGTGAATTGTATTCACCGCCACGATCCGTATGCGAAGAATTTTAATTGCTTTTCCCATAGATTTCTCAACTAAAGCTTTAAAGGTTTTAAACATAACAAGGGCCTCACACTTTTCTTCCAAGAAATATATCCACGTTTTTCGCTTATAGTCATCAATGAAAGTAATAAAGTACTCTCTTCCCGCCATTTAACATGGGTTAATTGGCCCATGAGATGTCGAGTGAATCGGTTGTAATACTTCTTTAGCTCTCCATGCATTCCTTCGAAAGGGGTCACGATGTTGCTTCCCATAACACATTCTTCACAAGTTTTGATGGACATGTAATTTGAGAAGTCTCATCACCATGTTTCTCTTTGCGAAAGTTCTTAGGCCATTGGAATTGGTGACCAGAAGCGGAAGTGCCACAAACCAAGTAGCATCTTGAATTGAAGAAAGGCATGTCCAGATATCATCTCCAATATGTAGTGGGAATAATGGTTGGTCAGTCAAATTCACTTCTGCAATCAGACCCTTCTTTGGATGATTTGATTTGGACAAAGCAGCCTTCCTTGAATGGTAATAGCAAATTCCTTTTCTTGCAACTGCCCTATGCTAAGGAGATTGCTTTTCAACTTCGGAACATAAAAGACACCTGAAATTGTCAGTGTATAATCTCTGAACTTGAGTTTGATGTCTCTTCTCCCCATAACAGTAATTTTTGAGTTATTTCCAAGCTTGACAATGTCTCTGTAAGACTCATCCAGTTCAGAGAACAAGGTTTTATTCCCACACATGTGGTTTCTCCATCCAGAGTCTAAGTACCATTTATTTGAAAGTGGTACCTCCTTGTCATGGTAAGCCATCAGCAGCAGCTCTTCTTCTGTCTCAACAAAATTAGAGTTCTCCTCCTTTGTTGTGTTAAACTTTATAGGACATTCAGAACAATAATGACCTAACTTGTGACAACGGTAGCACTCAATATCTGATTTGTCAGCTGGATTGAAAGAATTTATGCCTCTTCCTCTTCCTTTGTTCCAACCTCGACCTATTCCCGATCCCTCCAAGTGGTTGATTCTCCAAAGGTTGCAACCTTCAAAGCTTGCTCTCTATGACGTTGTCGCCCATCCTTTGTTCATGCACCAAGAAAGAACTTTTGTAGCTCATCCACGGATAATTTATCAACATCATTTGATTCTCGATCGAATGAGCAGGACCCATAAGCGAACTTGGTGGTCATGGATCAAGAATTTTTTCAACTATCGTGATATCCTCCGCTTTATCACCATGAATCCTCATCTTGTTGGCAATGGCAAGCACCCTTGAGAAATAATCTGTTAGAGTCTCTCCTTCTTTCATATGAATGACTTCAAACTCTTTATGAAGAAGAGCTTGAAGCTGCTATTGCTTCACCCTTTCACGAGCCTTGATACTTCTTCTTCGTGGAATCCCGGATCCGCTTAGAGGTATCTCTCTCAAGGATGGTCTCCGTGGATTGTTCGATCAATGGCTTGAAACGGTAGTTTTTTGCCTTAAGATCTTCGACTTTTGATCTTCCCACGCTTTCTTCGAAAGGCCTCGACAAGATTACACCAATTGTCTCCACCAGTTGGATCAACAATTCCTCCTCTATAAGACCCGATTACATTCTTTGATCTCAAGAAATTCTCCATAAGCATACTCCAAAGGGTCGAAGTGGCCGCCAAATCGAGGAATGGTAGGTTGCACATAATTGTCGTTGTCTAATGCCATAAGTCCTTGTCTTTGCAAGTAAAGTCACGCTTTCTTTCTTTTTTCGCCTCGAGCCTAGTGGGGCTTTTTATATCACAATGTTAAACCGATTTGAATATAAAACAATAAACAAGTTGAATCTGAATGACTTGTGTATATTATTCATTAAGCGAGGAGATATATATAGCGAAGACAAAGAATAAGAAAAGTAAAAAAAATAGCAAACCCAATCCCTTTAGTAACAAACTCGTCACCCGGTTGGAATACTCCTAAAGAACCTGGTAGACTCTATTGAACCGGTAAACTCCTATTGACTAGGACTTATTGACCGAGAAAGAGAAACAAACAGAAACAAACACTAAGTAGTAAAGATATTACTCAACATATCTCCCTTAAACCGATGCCTTAAATTTCTTTTAGCGGCGGTTTACATATGTAAAGCTCCAAAGAACCTTCATTTACTCCATTGTCAATCACTTTTTTTCCTGAACACACACCCATTAGACCTCGGAGTTTTACAAACACGGTGACCTAAGAGGCTTGGTCAAGATGTCCGCAAACCGGTCTTGGGCTTTTACAATGGACCATATCAATCACACCATCCTTACACAGATCACGCAAAAAATGATATCTAACATCTATATGCTTGCTCCTTCCATGAAAGACCGATTCTTTGAGAGCTTGATAGCAGATACATATGTTGTCATAATAAATTATTGTTGGACCTTGTTCTTTGAAAACTTAACTCCTCGAGTAACTTTCTCACCAAATGGCTCGACTAAGACAAGTTATTCTGTCGCGATAAACTCAAATTTCGAGAGTTGATAAGGTCACAATTGGCTGTTTCTTTGAAGCCCATGAAATTGGCCCTGACCCCATCATAAAAACATAAGCAAATGTGCTTCTTCTATCATTAACATCACCAGCATAATCACTATCTGTGAACCCAACAAGCTCTGACTTTTCTCCCCTCTTATAAAGAACTCCAAAATCAAATGTACCTTTTATATAGCGCAAGATTCTTTTCACAGCAGAGAGATGTTGCTCGGTTGGATGTTCCATAAACCTGCTAATGAGACTTACTGAAAGCATGATATCAGGCCTTGTGGTTGTAAGATACATCAAACTTCCGACAATTTGCTTAAAGAACGTGTTGCCAACTTTCTTGCCATCAGGATCCATAGTTAACTTTAGTCCTGGTCATTTGGGATTGCAGAATCGCATTACAATCCTTCATCTCAAATTTCTCCAAAACCTCCATAAGATACTTTTTTGTGTGATGAAAATTCCAACCGATGATTGTAATACTTCTATGCCAAGAAAATAGCTAGTGCAATCTTCCCAGATCAGTCATCTCGAACTTAGCCATCATAGAGTTCTTAAATTCAACGAACATCTCATCATTGTTGCATGTGTAGATGAGGTCGTCTACATACAAACAGACCACCAAGAACCTCCCTGCAATTCCAGATTTAATGTAGAAAGTATGCTCATATGGACACCTTTGAAAGCCAGCATTAGAAAAATAAGTATCTATACGACTATACCAAGCACGTGGTGCTTGTTTTAGACCGTATAGAGCCTTCTTTAACCTCAGATACCTTCTCCTCACTTCCCTTTTCACATAACCAAGGGGTTGATCAATATATACTTGCTCTTGAAGATCTCCATGCAAAAAGGTCGATTTCACATCAAGTTGATAAATAGGCCATGAGTGTTGTGCCGCCATTGAAATCACAAGTCGAATGGTATCCATCCTAGCCACCGAGCAAACACTTCCTTATAATCCACTCCAAACTTCGTTTGTACCCTTTAGCAACCAACCGTGCTTTATGTTTGTCCACCGCTCCTTTTCATTGATCTTAGTTTTGTACACCCATTTCATAATCGATTGTTTTACGCCTTTCGGAAGATCTACGGCCCAAAGTGTTGTTTATCTCTATGACATCAATTTTCGAGTCCATAGCTCTTTGCCACTTAGCCTCCTTTTTCACGCTTCTTCATATGCTATGGGGTCACAATCTGAAAGTAGAGCTAGATGGGTCAAGGTTTCATCATCGAGAGCTCTCCACCACTCTCCTAATCATTCATCCATATCGGTCTTCTTCTCAGATGTTGATCTCTTTCGCCCTGTGTAAATCAAGATTGATCCTCATTTGGAGTAACCACAGTTGGATTTGTCGACAAAGGAACCTCATTAGTTGATAGTTCCGATTTGACTCACCCTCTTCATCAAAGAGTGACCGGTACTTGTCACGCTTTCAACACAGTTCCATTCCCATGAAGTTTCTTCATCAAATAAGACATCACGATCGATTATGATCTTTTTCGTAATAGGATTAAATAATTGCCTGTATGCCTTGGATTCTTCACTCACTCCAAGGAAGATACACTTCATTCCTTTGTCATCTAACTTTTTTGTCTTCTGGTCTGGAATATGGGAATATGCGATACACCCAAAAATTCTGAAATGATCAACTGTAGGTTTCTTTTCACTCCATGCCTCTTCTGGTGTCATGTCCTTCACAGCAAGAGTAGGACTCCTGTTTAACACATGAATGCTCCAATTAATTTCTTCTGCCCAGAAACTCTTTGGGACACTCTTTCTTGCCAACATACTTCGCACCATATTTAGAATTGTGCAATTTTTCCTCTCCGCTACACCGTTCTGTTGTGGTGAATATGCTGCTGTAAGTTGCCTGCGAATCCCATACATTGCACAAAAACTTGCAAACTTTTGTGAATTGTATTCACCGCCACGATCCGTGCGAAGAATTTTAATTGCTTTTCCCATAGATTTCTCAACTAAAGCTTTAAAGGTTTTAAACATAACAAGGGCCTCACACTTTTCTTCCAAGAAATATATCCACGTTTTTCTGCTATAGTCATCAATGAAAGTAATAAAGTACCTCTTCCCGCCATTTAACACTGGGTTAATTGGCCCACAGATGTCAGAGTGAATCAGTTGTAATACTTCTTTAGCTCTCCATGCATTCCTTCTTGGAAAGGGGTCACGATGTTGCTTCCCCATAACACATTCTTCACAAGTTTTTGATGGACATGTAATTTGAGGAAGTCTCATCACCATGTTTCTCTGCTGCAAAGTTCTTAGGCCATTGGAATTCAGGTGACCGTAGCGGAAGTGCCACAGCCAAGTAGCATCTTGAATTCTTGAAGAAAGGCATGTCTGCATATCATCTCCAATATGTAGTGGGAATAGTCGGTTGGCCGTCAAATTCACTTGTGCAATCAGACCCTTCTTTGGATGACGGATTTGACAGCAGCTTCCTTGAATGGTAATAGCAAATTCCTTTTCTTGCAACTGCCCTATGCTAAGGAGATTGCTTTTCAACTTCGGAACATAAAAGACACCTGAAATTGTCAGTGTATAATCTCTGAACTTGAGTTTGATGTCTCTTCTCCCCATAACAGTAATTTTTGAGTTATTTCCAAGCTTGACAATGTCTCTCAGAAGACTCATCCATTCGAGAGAACAAGGTTTTATTCCCACACATGTGGTTTCTCCATCCAGAGTCTAAGTACCATTTATTTGAAAGTGGTACCTCCTTGTCATGGTAAGCCATCAGCAGCAGCTCTTCTTCTGTCTCAACAAAATTAGAGTTCTCCTCCTTTGTTGTGTTAAACTTTATAGGACATTCAGAACAATAATGACCTAACTTGTGACAACGGTAGCACTCAATATCTGATTTGTCAGCTGGATTGAAAGAATTTATGCCTCTTCCTCTTCCTTTGTTCCAACCTCGACCTATTCCTGATCCTCTCCAAGTGGTTGATTCTCCAAAGGTTGCAACCTTCAAAGCTTGCTCCTCTATGACGTTGCTGCCCATCCTTTGTTCATGCACCAGTAAAGAACTTTGTAGCTCATCCACAGATAATTTATCAACATCATTTGATTCCTCGATTGAACAGACCACATAAGCGAACTTGGTGGTCATGGATCGAAGAATTTTTTTCAACTATCGTGATATCCTCCGTTTTATCACCATGAATCCTCATCTTGTTGGCAATGGCAAGCACCCTTGAGAAATAATCTGTTAGAGTCTCTCCTTCTTTCATATGAATGACTTCAAACTCTTTGCGAAGAGCTTGAAGTCTGCATTTCTTCACCCTCACGAGCCTTGATCGACACTTCTTCTTCAGGGAATCCCAGATCTGCTTAGAGGTATCTCTCTCAAGGATGGTCTCCAGGATTGTTCGATCAATGGCTTGAAACAGGTAGTTTTTTGCCTTAAGATCTTTCAGCTTTTGATCTTCCCACGCTTTCTTCTGAGCGTCTGACAGTACTACACCACTGTCTCCACCAGTTGGATCAACAATTCCTCCCTCTATAAGACCCCAAAGACTCTTTGATCTCAAGAAATTCTCCATAAGCATACTCCAGTGGTCGTAGTGGCCGTCAAATCGAGGAATGGTAGGTTGCACATAATTGCTGTTGTCTAATGCCATAAGTCCTTGCTGCTGCAAGTAAGCTGCTGCTTCTTTCTTTCTGCCTCAGGCCTAGTGGGGGCTTTGATATCACAATGTTAAACTGATTTGAATATAAAACAATAAACAAGTTGAATCTGAATGACTTGTGTATATTATTCATTAAGCGAGGAGATATATATAGCGAAGACAAAGAAACAAGAAAATGTAAAAATAGCAAACCCAATCCCTTTAGTAACAAACTCGTCACCCGTTGGAATACTCCTAAAGAACTGGTAGACTCTATTGAATCGAGTAAACTCCTATTGACTAGGACTTATTGACCGAGAAAGAGAAACAAACAGAAACAAACACTAAGTAGTAAAGATATTACTCAACATATCTCCCTTAAACCGATGCCTTAAATTTCTTTTAAGTTAGCTTACATGTAAAGCTCCAAAGAACCTTCATTTACTCCATTGTCAATCACTTTTTTCCTTGAACACACACCCATTAGACCTCTGAGTTTTACAAACACGGTGACCTAAGAGGCTTGGTCAAGATGTCTCGCAAACCGGTCTTGATTTTACAATGGACCATATCAATCACACCATCCTCTTACGAGATCACGCAAAAAATGATATCTAACATCTATATGCTTGCTCCTTCCATGAAAGACCGATTCTTTGAGAGCTTGATAGCAGATATGTTGTCGCAATAAATTATTGTTGGACCTTGTTCTTCGATAACTTAACTCCTCGAGTAACTTTCTCACTAAATGGCTCGATTAAGACAAGTCATTGTTTGCGATAAACTCAAATTTCGAGTAGTTGATAAGGTCACAATTGGCTGTTTCTTTGAAGCCCATGAAATTGGCCCTGACCCCATCATAAAAACATAAGCAGATGTGCTTCTTCTATCATTAACATCACCAGCATAATCACTATCTGTGAACCCAACAAGCTCTGACTTTTCTCCCCTCTTATAAAGAACTCCAAAATCAAATGTACCTTTTATATAGCGCAAGATTCTTTTCACAGCAGAGAGATGTTGCTCGGTTGGATGTTCCATAAACCTGCTAATGAGACTTACTGAAAGCATGATATCAGGCCTTGTGGTTGTAAGATACATCAAACTTCCGACAATTTGCTTAAAGAACGTGTTGCCAACTTTCTTGCCATCAGGATCCATAGTTAACTTTAGTCCTGGGTCAGCTGGGATTGCAACTGCATTACAATCCTTCATCTCAAATTTCTCCAAAACCTCCATAGCATACTTTCTTTGTGTGATGAAAATTCCAACCGATGATTGTAATACTTCTATGCCAAGAAAATAGCTAGTGCAATCTTCCAGATCGGTCATCTCGAACTTTATCATCATAGAGTTCTTAAATTCAACGAACATCTCATCATTGTTGCAGATGTGTAGATGAGGTCGAGTCTACATACAAACAGACCACCAAGAACCTCCCTGCAATTCCAGATTTAATGTAGAAAGTATGCTCATATGGACACCTTTGAAAGCCAGCATTAGAAAAATAAGTATCTATACGACTATACCAAGCACGTGGTGCTTGTTTTAGACCGTATAGAGCCTTCTTTAACCTGTATACCTTCTCCTCACTTCCCTTTTTCACATAACCAAGGGGTTGATCAATATATACTTGCTCTTGAAGATCTCCATGCAAAAAGGCTGATTTCACATCAAGTTGATAAATAGGCCATGAGTGTTGTGCCGCCATTGAAATCACAAGTCGAATGGTATCCATCCTAGCCACCGGAGCAAACACTTCCTTATAATCCACTCCAAACTTCTGTTTGTACCCTTTAGCAACCAAATAGTGCCTTATGTTTGTCCACTGCTCCTTTTTCATTGATCTTAGATTTGTACACCCATTTCACACCGATTGTTTTCTGCCCTTTCGGAAGATCGGTCAGTTCCAAAGTGTTGTTTATCTCTATGACATCAATTTCTGAGTCCATAGCTCTTTGCCACTTAGCCTCCTTTGCTGCTTCTTCATATGCTATGGGGTCACAATCTGAAAGTAGAGCTAGATGGGTCAAGGTTTCATCATCTGAGAGCTCTCCACCACTCTCCTAATCATTCATCCATATCGGTCTTCTTCTCGTATGTTGATCTCTTTTTCGCTGTCTGCAATCAAGATTGATCCTCATTTGGAGTAACCACAGTTGGATTTGTCAGCAAGGGAACCTCATTAGTTGATAGTTGCTGATTTGACTCACCCTCTTCATCAAGAGGATCGGTACTTGTTCTTCGCTTTCAACACAGTTCCATTTCCATGAAGTTTCTTCATCAAATAAGACATCACGACCGATTATGATCTTTTTCGTAATAGGATTAAATACTTTGTATGCCTTGGATTCTTCACTCACCCAAGGAAGATACACTTCATTCCTTTGTCATCTAACTTTTTTGTCTTACAGTGCTGGAATTGGGAATATGCGATACACCCAAAAATTTCGAAATGATCAATCAGAGGTTTCTTTTCACTCCATGCCTCTTCTGGTGTCATGTCCTTCACAGCAAGAGTAGGACTCCTGTTTAACACATGAATGCTCCAATTAATTTCTTCTGCCCAGAAACTCTTTGGGACACTCTTTCTTGCCAACATACTTCGCACCATATTTAGAATTGTGCAATTTTTCCTCTCCGCTACACCGATTACATTGTGGTGAATATCTTCTTTGTAAGTTGCTCATGAATCCCATACATTGCACAAAAACTTGCAAACTTTTGTGAATTGTATTCACCGCCACGATCCGTGCGAAGAATTTTAATTGCTTTTCCCATAGATTTCTCAACTAAAGCTTTAAAGGTTTTAAACATAACAAGGGCCTCACACTTTTCTTCCAAGAAATATATCCACGTTTTTCTGCTATAGTCATCAATGAAAGTAATAAAGTACCTCTTCCCGCCATTTAACACTTTGGGTTAATTGGCCCTGATGTCGAGTGAATCGGTTGTAATACTTCTTTAGCTCTCCATGCATTCCTTCTTGGAAAGGGTCACGATGTTGCTTCCCATAACACATTCTTCACAAGTTTTTGATGGACATGTAATTTGAGGAAGTCTCATCACCATGTTTCTCTGCTGCAAAGTTCTTAGGCCATTGGAATTCAGGTGACCGTAGCGGAAGTGCCACAGCCAAGTAGCATCTTGAATTCTTGAAGAAAGGCATGTCTGCATATCATCTCCAATATGTAGTGGGAATAGTCGGTTGGCCGTCAAATTCACTTGTGCAATCAGACCCTTCTTTGGATGACGGATTTGACAGCAGCTTCCTTGAATGGTAATAGCAAATTCCTTTTCTTGCAACTGCCCTATGCTAAGGAGATTGCTTTTCAACTTGGAACATAAAAGACACCTGAAATTGTCAGTGTATAATCTCTGAACTTGAGTTTGATGTCTCTTCTCCCCATAACAGTAATTTTTGAGTTATTTCCAAGCTTGACAATGTCTCTGTAAGACTCATCCAGTTCAGAGAACAAGGTTTTATTCCCACACATGTGGTTTCTCCATCCAGAGTCTAAGTACCATTTATTTGAAAGTGGTACCTCCTTGTCATGGTAAGCCATCGCCAATGACTCTTCTTCCGTCTCTCAACAAAATTAGAGTTCTCCTCCTTTGTTGTGTTAAACTTTATAGGACATTCAGAACAATAATGACCTAACTTGTGACAACGGTAGCACTCAATATCTGATTTGTCAGCTGGATTGAAAGAATTTATGCCTCTTCCTCTTCCTTTGTTCCAACCTCGACCTATTCCTGATCCTCTCCAAGTGGTTGATTCTCCATAGGTTGCAACCTTCAAAGCTTGCTCCTCTATGACGTTGCTGCCCATCCTTTGTTCATGCACCAGTAAAGAACTTTGTAGCTCATCCACAGATAATTTATCAACATCATTTGATTCCTCGATTGAACAGACCACATAAGCGAACTTGGTGGTCATGGATCGAAGAATTTTTTTCAACTATTGTGATATCCTCCGTTTTATCACCATGAATCCTCATCTTGTTGGCAATGGCAAGCACCCTTGAGAAATAATCTGTAAGAGTCTCTCCTTCTTTCATATGAATGACTTCAAACTCTTTGCGAAGAGCTTGAAGCTGCGCTCGTTTCACCCTTGCTGAGCCTTGATACTTCTTCTTCAGGGAATCCCAGATCTGCTTAGAGGTATATCTCTCAAGGATGGTCTCCAGGATTGTTCGATCAATGGCTTGAAACAGGTAGTTTTTTGCCTTAAGATCTTTCAGCTTTTGATCTTCCCACGCTTTCTTCTGAGCGTCTGACAGTACTACACCACTGTCTCCACCAGTTGGATCAACAATTCCTCCCTCTATAAGACCCCAGTACTCCTTTGATCTCAAGAAATTCTCCATAAGCATACTCCAGTGGTCGTAGTGGCCGTCAAATCGAGGAATGGCAGGTTGCACATAATTGCTGTTGTCTAATGCCATAAGTCCTTGCTGCTGCAAGTAAGCTGCTGCTTCTTTCTTTCTGCCTCAGGCCTAGTGGGGGCTTTGATATCACAATGTTAAACTGATTTGAATATAAAACAATAAACAAGTTGAATCTGAATGACTTGTGTATATTATTCATTAACTGAGGAGATATATATAGCAAGATGAAAGAATAAGAAAAAGCAGAAAAATAGCAAACCCAATCCCTTTAAGTAACAAACTCGTCACCCGTTGGAATACTCCTAAAGAACTGGTAGACTCTATTGAACTGGTAAACTCCTATTGACTAGGACTTATTGGACCGAGAAAGAGAAACAAACAGAAACAAACACTAAGTAGTAAAGATATTACTCAACATATCTCCCTTAAACCGATGCCTTAAATTTCTTTAAGCGTTAGTTTACATGTAAAGCTCAAAGAACCTTCATTTACTCCATTGTCAATCACTTTTTTCCTTGAACACACACCCATTAGACCTCGGAGTTTTACAAACACGGCTAACCCAAGAGCTTTGGTCAAGATGTCCGCAAACCCGGTCTTCGCTTTTACAATGGACCATATCAATCACACCATCCTTACACAGATCACGCAAAAAATGATATCTAACATCTATATGCTTGCTCCTTCCATGAAAGAGACGATTCTTTGAGAGCTTGATAGCAGACATGTTGTCGCAATAAATTGTTGTTGGACCTTGTTGCCGCGATAACTTAACTCCTCAAGTAACTTTCTCAAATTAAATGGCACGAGTGCGACAAACTCAACACCTCGATGAGTTGATAAGGTCACAATTGGTCATTTTTTTTTGAAGCCCATGAAATTGGCCTGACCCCATCATAAAAACATAAGCGGATGTGCTTCTTCTATCATTAACATCACCAAAAGATAATCACTATCTCGTGAACCCAACAAGCTCGACTTTTCTCCCTCTTATAAAGAACTCCAAAATCAAATGTACCTTTTATATAAATATGAAGATTCTTTTCACAGAGAGAGATGTTGTTGCTCGGTTGGATGTTCCATAAAACCGCTTAATGAGACTTCTTCATTGAAAAGCATGATATCAGGCCTTGTGGTTGTAAGATACATCAAACTTCCGACAATTTGCTTAAAGAACGTGTTGCCAACTTTCTTGCCATCAGGATCCATAGTTAACTTTAGTCCTGGGTCAGCTGGGATTGCAACTGCATTACAATCCTTCATCTCAAATTTCTCCAAAACCTCCATAGCATACTTTCTTTGTGTGATGAAAATTCCAACCGATGATTGTAATACTTCTATGCCAAGAAAATAGCTAGTGCAATCTTCCCAGATCAGTCATCTCGAACTTAGCCATCATAGAGTTCTTAAATTCAACGAACATCTCATCATTGTTGCATGTGTAGATGAGGTCGTCTACATACAAACAGACCACCAAGAACCTCCCTGCAATTCCAGATTTAATGTAGAAAGTATGCTCATATGGACACCTTTGAAAGCCAGCATTAGAAAAATAAGTATCTATACGACTATACCAAGCACGTGGTGCTTGTTTTAGACCGTATAGAGCCTTCTTTAACCTGTATACCTTCTCCTCACTTCCCTTTTTCACATAACCAAGGGGTTGATCAATATATACTTGCTCTTGAAGATCTCCATGCAAAAAGGCTGATTTCACATCAAGTTGATAAATAGGCCATGAGTGTTGTGCCGCCATTGAAATCACAAGTCGAATGGTATCCATCCTAGCCACCGGAGCAAACACTTCCTTATAATCCACTCCAAACTTCTGTTTGTACCCTTTAGCAACCAGCCGTGCCTTATGTTTGTCCACTGCTCCTTTTTCATTGATCTTAGTTTTGTACACCCATTTCACACCGATTGTTTTCTGCCCTTTCGGAAGATCGGTCAGTTCCAAAGTGTTGTTTATCTCTATGACATCAATTTCTGAGTCCATAGCTCTTTGCCACTTAGCCTCCTTTGCTGCTTCTTCATATGCTATGGGGTCACAATCTGAAAGTAGAGCTAGATGGGTCAAGGTTTCATCATCTGAGAGCTCTCCACCACTCTCCTAATCATTCATCCATATCGGTCTTCTTCTCGTATGTTGATCTCTTTGGCCCTGTGCAACTGAAGATTGATCCTCATTTGGAGTAACCACAGTTGGATTTGTCAGCAAGGGAACCTCATTAGTTGATAGTTGCTGATTTGACTCACCCTCTTCATCAAGAGTGACTGGTACTTGTTGCTGCTCAACACAGTTCCATTCCCATGAAGTTTCTTCATCAAATAAGACATCACGACTGATTATGATCTTTTTCGTAATAGGATTAAATAGCCTGTATGCCTTGGATTCTTCACTCACTCCAAGGAAGATACACTTCATTCCTTTGTCATCTAACTTTTTTGTCTTCTGGTCTGGAATATGGGAATATGCGATACACCCAAAAATTCTGAAATGATCAACTGTAGGTTTCTTTTCACTCCATGCCTCTTCTGGTGTCATGTCCTTCACAGCAAGAGTAGGACTCCTGTTTAACACATGAATGCTCCAATTAATTTCTTCTGCCCAGAAACTCTTTGGGACACTCTTTCTTGCCAACATACTTCGCACCATATTTAGAATTGTGCAATTTTTCCTCTCCGCTACAGATTACATTTGTGGTGGTGAATATGTCATTGTAAGTTACTGCGAATCCCATACATTGCACAAAAACTTGCAAACTTTTGTGAATTGTATTCACCGCCACGATCCGTGCGAAGAATTTTAATTGCTTTTCCCATAGATTTCTCAACTAAAGCTTTAAAGGTTTTAAACATAACAAGGGCCTCACACTTTTCTTCCAAGAAATATATCCACGTTTTTTCGCATATAGTCATCAATGAAAGTAATAAAGTACCTCTTCCCGCCATTTAACTTTGGGTTAATTGGCCCACGAGATGTCGTAGAGTGAATCAGTTGTAATACTTCTTTAGCTCTCCATGCATTCCTTCTTGGAAAGGGGTCACGATGTTGCTTCCCCATAACACATTCTTCACAAGTTTTTGATGGACATGTAATTTGAGGAAGTCTCATCACCATGTTTCTCTGCTGCAAAGTTCTTAGGCCATTGGAATTCAGGTGACCGTAGCGGAAGTGCCACAGCCAAGTAGCATCTTGAATTCTTGAAGAAAGGCATGTCTGCATATCATCTCCAATATGTAGTGGGAATAGTCGGTTGGTAGTCAAATTCACTTCTTGCAATCGAGACCCTTCTTTGGACGATTTGATTTGATGTGACTTCCTTGAATGGTAATAGCAAATTCCTTTTCTTGCAGAATCGCCCTATGCTAAGGAGATTGCTTTTCAACTCCGGAACATAAAAGACACTGAAATTGTCGATTGTATAATCTCTACGAACTTGAGTTTGATGTCTCTTCTCCCCATAATGATAATTTTGAGTTATTTCCAAGCTTGACAATGTCTCTGTAAGACTCATCCGATTCGAGAGAACAAGGTTTTATTCCCACACATGTGGTTTCTCCATCCAGTCTAAGTACCATTTATTTGAAAGAGGTACCTCCTTGTCATGGTAAGCCATCAGCAACACCTCTTCTTCTGTCTCAACAAAATTAGAGTTCTCCTCCTTTGTTGTGTTAAACTTTATAGGACATTCAGAACAATAATGACCTAACTTGTGACAACGGTAGCACTCAATATCTGATTTGTCAGCTGGATTGAAAGAATTTATGCCTCTTCCTCTTCCTTTGTTCCAACCTCGACCTATTCCTGATCCTCTCCAAGTGGTTGATTCTCCATAGGTTGCAACCTTCAAAGCTTGCTCCTCTATGACGTTGCTGCCCATCCTTTGTTCATGCACCAGTAAAGAACTTTGTAGCTCATCCACAGATAATTTATCAACATCATTTGATTCCTCGATTGAACAGACCACATAAGCGAACTTGGTGGTCATGGATCGAAGAATTTTTTTCAACTATTGTGATATCCTCTGTTTTATCACCATGAATCCTCATCTTGTGGCAAATGGCAAGCACCTTGAGAAATAATCTGTTAGAGTCTCTCCTTCTTTCATATGAATGACTTCAAACTCTTTGCGAAGAGCTTGAAGTCTGCTTCGTTCACCCTTCTTTGAGCCTCGATACTTCTTCTTGTGGAATCCCGGATCCGCTTAGAGGTATATCTCTCAAGGATGGTCTCCAAGATTGTTCGATCAATGGCTTGAAACAGGTAGTTTTTTGCCTTAAGATCTTTCAGCTTTTGATCTTCCCACGCTTTCTTCTGAGCGTCTGACAGTACTACACCACTGTCTCCACCAGTTGGATCAACAATTCCTCCCTCTATAAGACCCCAGTACTCCTTTGATCTCAAGAAATTCTCCATAAGCATACTCCAGTGGTCGTAGTGGCCGTCAAATCGAGGAATGGCAGGTTGCACATAATTGCTGTTGTCTAATGTCATAAGTCCTTGCTGCTGCAAGTAAGCTGCTGCTTCTTTCTTTCTGCCTCAGGCCTAGTGGGGGCTTTGATATCACAATGTTAAACTGATTTGAATATAAAACAATAAACAAGTTGAATCTGAATGACTTGTGTATATTATTCATTAACTGAGGAGATATATATAGCAGTACAGTAACAAGAAAACAGAAAAATAGCAAACCCTATCCCTTTAGTAACAAACTCTGTCACCCGTTGGAATACTCCTAAAGAACTGGTAGACTCCTATTGAACTGGTAAACTCCTATTGACTAGGACTTATTGACTGAGAAAGAGAAACAAACAGGAAACAAACTAAGGAAACAAACTAAGTAGTAAAGATATTACTCAACACCATACCTATGCTTACTAAGGTTTTGGAACTGTTCAAAGTTACCACAACTTTGTTTAAAATTTGTTAAGATTAGAACAATACCCAGGCTTACCAAGGTTTTGGAACTCTTCAAAGTAGCTACTACTTTGTTTAAAATTTATCTCGTTTTTGCATCTTCACACAGTTGGAACTAGTCGTCACAACGTACAAAGGTTAATTTAGAAAGATATAGTTTCAGTAATAAGATTACCTTTTTATATTTTACTTAATGAATGGAACAACTAGGAGTTTCTATATCACGAGAATTAAAAATTAATTAAGTCATCTTTATTCTTTTTTTATAACCTACTTTATTACAATTCGATTTTAGAAAAATATTTTATCCTAACACGGGGATTCCCAAATTACATTCTTCATGTAGCATTGGCTAATTCTAAATTATCTGTTGAGGGGTAAACAATGTGGCCACTATCCCTAGCTTATCATCTTTTGTGATGATCCCAAATTCAAATTCGAGTGCTTTTAAATTCCGGATACGATATTTTATAGTACTAAACATACATTTACATTCATTTACATTACCCTGCTAATATAAAAATAATTACTAACTATTATAAATATATTATTACATTTCTAGGTTCTAATACCTTTAAATTTTCAAAACATGATAATTAACATATTAATTATTTACAATACTCCAATCTATTACATATAGAATTCATATCCTTTATTCATTCATCTTTCTTTTGTCCTTGTCCTTACCAGAACCTTCAACACGTTCAGTTTTCGCTGAAACATTTAATTTCAATGCAAGAATGAGCATTTACACGCCCAACAAGTATAACAGTTGCATTTAAAATAACAAAATCAAGAATCATGCTTTCGTACTTCTAAACATTAAACAACTGAACAAAAGTTGTGAAGAGAACTCGAATGACATGAAATTACTTCCCTTGTTTTCAAACCATATTTTTGAAACGACATACTGATATTTTTGCTAAACGGTCATAAGACCACAAACTTTCATTTTTCATTTAAAAATGTTTAAACATCTATTCCGTTGTAAATCGTCATGGCTTACGAGCACGTTGGGTGATCAACTCTTTATACCCTGTATTGATCAATACTACCTAGCTGAACGACTGATTTTGCGTTCATACCGTCACCCGACAATGTATGCCGACAATATTAAAATATTTTCCTAATATTAGGATTGTTCATTGTCAGACTGAATCCGCACCAAGTCAAATTAGTTTGAAAGTTCTACAACTCAATAAAATTTCAGAGGATTATATATTCAAATCAATAAATTCTTTCAACATGTGTTGTTAGATCGGAGAATATTGTACATACATATTTGTGAATAAAATAATATTTTATTACAAATATATGCTTTATGATTTTATTATAATTATAGAGGTGATGTGTGACAATATTGATACTATGAATTATTTGATATCTAGGAAGGGAATAAATGAAAAATAGAAAATTTGTAAGAAAGAGATTAATTTATATTAGTTAATTATTTTATAAAAAAATATTAAATTTATTAAATGACTTAATAGATAAAGAAGTAACTAAATGATTATTTAATTATTTGAGGAAAGAAATGGTATTATATATATTTAATGATATAATATGTGTAAATAAATTAAATAATGTAAATCAAGCAATTTATTTGATTAAAGTGTATAATATATTATTATTAAATAAATTGTGCAAAAACAATTTATTAAAGAAGAAGGGAAAGAGTAACTATAAATTACTTAATTAAAAATGTTGAGTAATGTATTTGTTATACAGTTAGTAAATGATTTATATTACATAATTAATTCATTCTAAATATGATATATGAAATATTGGGAATATTGTAAGTATAATGTAAATTATATTTTCTGTAGGCAATAAGGTAATATGTATTATGATTAGTGTAATATATATTATGTTTGTGTGTATGCTGGAGTCTATTTGGGACTTAAGGGAACATAATAATGCGTCATATGAAAATAGCAGAGAGAAGCAGGAGGTGGCAAGGATTAAGGAGTCCAATCTGCGCTAATGAATGCGGAGTCAATTGCTTAAGGAGGAGGTGTCATGTTGAAAATTCATTAACATTCCAGTAAGCATATATGTTTGATAAATAAGAGAAATGTTGAAAGTATTGCCTTGAATTTAATTGCCTTTGGTTGATAGTACTTGGGTGGATGACATTCGTAAATGATCATTGGTTGTTAGTGATTGCTTTGACTACTCATTTGAAACACACCAACATTAAAGAGCAATAGAGGTATTGAAAGAAAACTCTAGTTTGAGCATTAGTAACACTCTTTTTCTGAGTTTTGGACAAAAAAGAAAATTATAAAAAAATTAAATTCGAACAGAAAAAAAAAGAACATAAAACTTGAAGTTTTTCTTTGTGCTATTTCTGAGTTTTTAATAGAAAAGAATAGAAAATTTAAAAAATTTCTTTTCTTGCGTTTTTGAGTTCCAATGAAAAGAAAAGAAAAATATTACTTTTATAAATTTACCATTCTATTAATTATAATCATTAAATCATGAATAAAAATATGCAAGATAAATTTAATCAAAGAAAAAATCCATATTCAAATACAAGTGTCCAAATACATTTCCTCTCCTTTTTACTTAATTTTTTAATAAAACTTTTAATTGAATTTGTGATATATTCTTCTACAATTCTTTTAATTTTTTTTATCACACTTTATTCTATTCATACAAACTTATAAAAGTTTAATGTGTATCTGTAAAAATATAATCTCTTTCTTTTCTAGATATATTTTAAAAAAAAACCTTTAGTTCATAAACAAATATTGAACTTATTTTGTTTGTCTATTTCTGCTTCAATGGAGAATGATGGAATTGGAGGCCATAAATAAATATGGGACCATATAATATTCGTGACCGAACAAAAAAAAAGTTTTCCTTTCTTGTTAGTATTGTACATTAAGTTTAGTAGATAAAAATATATTGAGGACATGAGTTGTAATTTAAAATTTATTATATTGAAAGTTGGGGATAATATGAGAATTATAAAAATATTACTTATTCTAGTTTCTTTTCTGTCCAAATCAGGCCAATTTTGAACGGAAAACTTTGGCAGGAAAAGTGACCAGGTTTTCTATCCATTTCTTTTCTTTTCCGTTTATTAAAAAACTCATAAACATAAGAATAGGAAAAAAACTTAATTTTTTCGTCAATTTCTTTTCTTTTCTGTCCATTTTAAAACTCAAAAACAGAGCATAAGATAGAGAGGTAGAGAGAAAATAAACAGTTAGTTTATTTCTTAGTTGAGAGTTTGTATTCTCCATATTATTTTCATAGCGAATTTCTGAGATATCTCCCCGTGATTTTTTCCAGTTGGATTTTTCACATAAAATTATTGTGTCATTATTTTATATCTCATACAATAGTGTGCTTATTTTATCTTTGTGTTTTTGTGTAAGCTTGATTTCTCAACAATCGGTATCAAAACTTTCGATTCACGCCGTTGGTGTCTAGGAAAGTGGTTTAAAAGGCAACGCCTTTAAGAAATGTGGTTATTTAATTAGTCACCGTTGTAAAAAGCATGAGAGACTCCCACCCGATTTTACACTTTACCGCTAACTGTACGATCCGCTTAAAGAGAAATTAAAATTTCACAAATACGAAGATTACAAGCACAAGTGCGAGGTATGAAGTTGAACCATTTGACGGTAAGTCAAATTTCAGTATTTGACAGTGTACAATCAAAGATGCATTGGCTCAACAAGGATTAACAAAGGCACTATATAAGGGAATGCGAAGAAACCAGCGACTATGACATATGAAAAATGGACGAAACTTGAAGCAAAGGTCGCGGCAACAATCAGATTGAGTTTGGCGCCACAGATCGAATATTAGGTTTTGATATAAATCTCTTCGAAGGACTTGTGGGAGAAACTTGAGAAAGTTTACAAGTCAAAATCTCTGTCAAACCGATTATATTTGAAGAAGGAATTATACCGACTTCGGATGGAAGAATGGTCATATTTGACCAATTATATTAATGAGTTTAATAGATTGGTGACCCAACTAATCAATATTGATGTTAAGTTGGACGAAGTAGATAAAGCTTTATTGCTTCTTGTCTCTTTACCAGATTCATACTCAACTCTCCAAATTACTCTCCTTGTAGGGAAGGAAAAGCTTGTAGTTGACGATGTGATGTCAACAGTCCTGGACTAGGATAAGTCAAGGGCACTACTTTCAGAGTATTCCATTTTCAAATGGGCGTGGCAGGGATCTTAATCGGAAGAAGTATTCTAGCAAGGAACGAGAAAGGTCTCACTCAAGACCTGGTAAAAAGGATAAATCTCAGGTTAAGCATTATCATTGCCATGAGAAGGGCCACTACAAAAATCAGTGTCCATTGTTGAAGAATGATAACAAGAAGAAAGGTAAACAAATTGAAGTATGCTAATATTTGTAAGACCCCGAATTTTATGAAATAAAAGTATTCAAATTTTCTTATAATTACTATTCAGTAAATGGTTAAATTGATAAAAGGTTAAAGTTAATGATGATATATGTAAATATTTTAAATAAGCAAGTGGTTATAAAATATTCATTGTTGTCGGGGAATATTCGGTTGATCGTTGAATATTCTTGTCATTTCGGAGAATATTAAATATTTAATGGCAGACCAACTTTTGTGGGCCCCATAACAGAATATTTGTCGGATGAAGATAATGACAAGTTTGAGTTTTTATAAATAACGACGTAGTTGTTCTTGTTAACACCGTTGAATATCTAGGTGGTTAAAATCTGATGTCTGGCGTTGTTGCACAAGAAAGAAGACATGGTATTGCATGCGAAGTTAGCTACTGTATCGCACATGATTTTTTTGAATTATTGATTCTTACGTAAGATGGCACTACTTAATAATTATTACTGAATAATTCTTTGTTCAATATTTTATTTTATTGATTCAATAATTGCTACGTTGATATTTTATATTATTGTTGTTTCAATAATTGTCACCGCACAATATTTTCATTATCGATCAATAATTCATATTATTTGAATAATATTATTAGATAGCATTATTGGAAATTCTAAGGAAGTTCTCGCCTAAGGAGAGGTTTGGTCACCTAATTGCCTTTTTCAAAGTAAAGGAGAAATCCTTATTAAAGCCCTCTCTTTCCAGGAACGATTTCAGTTGTCATTATTGTGATTCTGTAATATTATTTATGAATAATTAATTATTAATTTATATGATAAGAAAATATTTATTTATGTGAATATAAATGGAGGAATTTTTAGAAAAGTGATAATTGTTGAAAGTTGATATTTTATATTTTCTGATAAAATATATTATTATATTACAATAATATAATAATGGCGATATTTTTACATATGAATAAATGATGAGGAAGAGTATTTTTATTACAGTAAATGTTTAAAACATGTTTTGTGTGTTGGTGGACCCTATTTTTTTTTACTGAAATTTGATTATAGCATACAAAATCGTCCGTATGTGGATTTCGGTCATTTTTCGTTTGGAATTTAGAAAAACTTTCTTCTACAAAGTTGTATAGAATTCGATTTCCTATGGAATGGACATAAGATTCAAATTTTTTTGATAAAAGGGCTATTTATTATGAATTATTGAAGTTCCGGAATAATTGATTTTTGAAGTTTTAAATATTTTTTTAAAGAAAAACGTTTTTGGTAAGTTGGTGGGCCCCACTTGTGTGGTAAATGTGTTGAAATCTGAATTCAAATTGTGCGTATGATTTTTTATAAAATATATTATTTTATTAAATTTTCTACTTTGGTGTTCTAAGCATTTTCCTATAAATAGAGTGCTTAGGTTAGAATTGAAAATCACACCAGAAACTGAAATTTTCTCTCTCTATATTATCGAGCGTGTTTTTGTGAGTATTTAGATATCTTGAGTGTTGCTATACGATGCAAGTTCCTTTCAGCGTTATATCCGATATTCAAGTCAGAAGTACTGAGGTAAGGGATATTGTCATTATTATGGTAAGGGGTTGTAAGGGTTATTATGTTTTTTTCAGTTTCGTAATTTTTCCAACCCTAAAAAATTCTGAAAAAGTTTAAAATGATAATTTGATGAGTTTTCTAGATTTTGTCCAAAAATGACGATTTTTGGATGTATAGATTAGGAGTTATGAATTTTATGGGAAAAGACTATTTTAAAAGTAAACCCTTATAACTCATTGTGGTTAACTCCAAAATTGGTGAACTTTTTATTGGGAGTACATGTATATAACAACAGTATACTCTGTAAATTTCGGAATGTTTGGGCAAAAGTACAATTTATGATAAATGTCTAAATATTCCGCAGCTTTGGCCATATGAAAAATAGTAAATGAATTTTAAAAATTTTGAAAAAAATATATGTTCAATATGGGACTATATTATGCTAAATCCCAGAAAAGAAAATTTTCTGGGACTGATTTGGTATTTTTCATGAAAATGGACTAGTTATGAGTAAATAAATTAAATATGTTATGTGAAGAAAGAAAATTGGAAAATATGATTTTATGGCTTGAGAACCCTATATAAGGTATATGCAGATTTTTTATGACAGTTTTGGTTATTGATGATGAAATGTTAAGAGTTTGGTATTTTAGGATGATTAAATGCATTAATTAGTAAAGTGTAAACAATTAAAATAAATTGTTTATAAGTTTAAGAAATGATTAAATATTGTGGTAATATTAATAATATTAGATTATGAGATTATTAAGTGATTTATAACATTTTTATAACCCTGGTGATGGAATTTCTCTTTCACTTGAGTGTAAAGATGGGTAGATTATTGGTATGATCGTAACTATGGGTTCTCTTTGGCCAGTAGTGCAAAGATGAATTGTTGACTGGTATGATCATGACCATTGAATTTATAATTGAATATCTTTAGCTTAAGTGCAAAGGGGAATTGATCAACATGGTTATAATTATTATTTATATAAATTCTGAAATGATTATATATTTCTTTGAACTATTAATATCTTTGGCCTGTAGTGCAAAGATGATCTATTGTTGAATATCTTTGGCCTGTAGTGCAAAGATGATCTGTTGTTGAATATCTTTGGCCTGTAGTGCAAAGATTACCTGTTGTTGAATATCTTTGGCCAGTAGTGCAAAGATGAACTGTTGACGGATATCTTTGGCCCGTAGTGCAAAGATGAATTTATTAGTATGATTATGAATAGGAACTGTGATTTGGTATAACCATGATCTTTGATGTTTCAGGTAAAGACACGTGATAAAAATTATCTTCGTCCTGGATGAGAAGAGGAATTTAGAACCACAATTATGATTATGAGTTATTCATATAATTGTGGACCAAAACTGTTGATTGATGTTACATGGATAAAACATTGTTGGTGGATTTTTAACATTGAGAAGATAATAGAATTTATGGTCTATTTGAATCTTCTAATGGATTTCTCGTTCCGCTGCAACTATGGTTGAAAAGTTTTATCATCTACCATGTGTTCTAAATATCTGATTCATTACTGACGAAGGCTATTGATAATTTAATTATCTTTAGTCATGATATTTTTTACTGGGCTAGTTGTGCTCACCCTTTTGCTTCACAATTCCTTTCAGGTAATAAGAGTGTAGCTAGGTCGAGCGGGGGTAATAGGGGAATAGAACGGTGGTCTCTAGCTGTGGAGGTTCTCCCTAAACTGTGAGACCCCGAATTTTATGAATAAAGATTTAATTTTCTCGATTTATTTTTGAATATTAAGGAGTAAATTTGATATAATGTTATAGTTGTGGGTAATATTTATAAATTTTGCAAAATAAGCAAGTGGTTATAAAATATTCATGTTATCGGGGAATATTCGTTTGGTCGTGGAATATTATTTTTCGCCGAGGAATATTAAATGCGGCGGTAAATGACCATGTGTGGGCCCCATAACGGAAAGCGATTGGATGAAAAAAATGACAAGTATAAGTTATTTATAAATAAAGACGTAATTGTTACCGTTAACACTGTTAGAATACCCGGTGGTTAAAACACATTAGTACGCGGTGTTGCACGGTAGCACACGGTATTGCACCAATTATTGATTCTTACGTAAGAAGGCACTACTCAATAATTATTACAGTAATTACTGTTCAATATTTTCTTTTATTTATTCAATAATTGCTACGTTGATATTATTGTCGTTTCAATATTTATCACTACACAATATTTCCCATTATCAGATCAATAATTCATATTATTTTAATAATATTACTAGATAACATTATTGACAATGTCTAGAAAGTTCTGTCTAAGGAGAGGTTTGGTCACCTAATTGCGCGCCAGTAAGGAGAAATCCTTATTGGAAATCCCACTCTTTCCTGGGAACAGCCTGGTTGTCAATATTGTGATTCTGTAATATTATTTGTGAATAATTAATTATTGATTTATATGATAAGAAAAATATTTATTTTATGTTGATATAGATGGAGAAAATTTTTAATGTGACAATTGTTGAAAATTGATATTTTATCTTTTATGATAAAATAATTCATTTAAATATATTATTATATTATAATAATATAATCACGGTGATATTTTTACAATGAATGTGTGATATATGAGTAAATGAGGAAGAGTATTTTTGTTACAAAAAATGTTTAACACATGTTTTGTGTGTTGGTGGACCCTATTTTTGACTGAAATTTGATTATAGCCTGCAAAATTGTCCGTATGTAGATTTCGGTCAATTTCTGTTTGGAATTTGGAAAAACTTAAACTTACAAAGTTGTAGATAATTAAATTTCCTATGGAATGGACATAAGATTTGAATTTTTCTGATAAAAGGGCTATTTATTATGAATTATTGAAGTTCTGGAATATTGGGTTTGGATTGATTTTGTTGCATTAAATGATAAAAACATGTTTTTCATTTTGGTGGGCCCACATGTGTGGTAAATGAGTTGAATTCAGATTTTTTGGTGTGCGTAGGAAATTTATATAAATATATTAATATTTTATTAAATTTTCTGCTTTGGTTTTCTAAGCTTTTTCCTATAAATAGGGTGCTTAGGTTAGAATTGAAAATTACATCAGAAACTGAAATCTTCTTTCTCTATATTATCGAGCGTATTCTTGTGAGTATTTTGATACTGTGACACCCCCAAAACAGGTATACATCACCCATCTTGAGTCGCCAGATACATGGTACAGAAATAAATACAACTTCAGTAATATAATTGCCGTGCAAAATACGACAACACATATACTGTGAGTTTGAATACAAATATTGTATACTATAGAGTATACAAACTCAAAAGGAGTCCTCATTACAATTATTGATACACTATTTTACAAAAATAGTGAGGACTACTAAACAACTATCTTGAATCATCACTCCATACCTCGGCTTAGTTCTCGCTAAATTCTCCTCCCTCGGAGAAGAACAATGGAACAAAAAGGAAAAGGTGAGCTCAACTAGCCCGATAAAGAATATTATGACTAAGATAATATACAACAAATTATCATTAGTCTTCAACAGGAAAATCGATAAAATGTAATAGACAACAAGTTTTAGATCAACAATGCGCAAATAAAACAACAATCCATTAGAAGAAGAGTCAAGTAGAGAAAGAATTCTACTATCTTCTAAGATTTAAAAGTCCATCATCAATATTTTATCCATGTAACATCAATCAATATACATCTTGAATCAAATATTCATCTTTGCACCATGAGCCAAAGATATTCATTTGTATCACCGGTTAGTGGTCATGTTCATCTCAACACTGCTCATCTTTGCACTACGGCCAAAGATATTCATTAGTAATCATTCATCTTTGCACTACGTGCCAAAGATATTCAATTATATCATCATTTAGGGTGAGGATTATAAAAAATATTTTAAAGAAAACGAATCCAGTGAGATAATAGAACAAATATTAGGGATTCGTATTACAGTTTTATCCAAGTTCAATAATACTCTGAAATAACCAATTTTGAAGCAGAATTCAAAAATAATGATCAAAACATGGATACAATCAAAGATAGTAACCATAATAGACAACTTGGATAAAAAGAAGAAAATTTTATTTTTTGAATTGAATAGTCAAGAGTGATTCGTGAATAGTGTCGTATAAGTGAATAGTACCGTATACGTGAATAGTAACCCCGACACAAAAAGTTCCAAATTTGATAAAAAGTTTATACCAATATTTTGGCATAATGATATTGAAGAAAATATCATTTTTAAGAAGAAAATAACATCCCTTACCTCAAAATAACGATACTTCTGACTGAATTTCGGATATAGTGCTGACAGAAACTTGTACTGAATAGCAACTCTCAAAGTATCTAAATACTCACAAAAACACGCTCGATAATCTAGAGAGAAAGAAAACTTGTTTCTGGTGTTATTTTCAATTCTAACCTAAACGTCTATTTATAGAAAAATGCTAGAACGCCATAGGAGACTAAATAATAAATTAATAATATTTATTTTTTCTTCATTTCTACGTCTCTCCCACCAACCAAGACCAGCCCACCTCTTTTGAACCAAATTTGGCAGCCCACATGCTTGAAATAATAGTGGCTCCCGCTCAATTTTAATAAAAATTATTTTATTTTTCGAAACTTCAGTAATTCATAGAAAATAGCCCGTTTATCAGAAACATTCGAAACTCGCGAGTTTTCCATAGGAAATTTAATTATCTACAACTTTGAAAGTTTAAGTTTTTCCAAATTCTAAACGAAAAATGCCCGAAATCCACATATGGACTATTTTTAATACCTCCACACCGACAAAATACTGATAAAACACCTCAGCATTAATTCTTTCATTTTTATCCACATAAAAATAAATATATCCATCATTTATATCCACATAAAATAAATATTTCTATATCATATAAATCAATAATTAATTATTCACAAATAATATTACTGTAATCACAATTATGACAACTGCACTGTTCCTCAGAAAGAGGGGCTTTCAATAAGAATTTCTCCTCATCGGCGCCGCAATTAGGTGACCAAACCTCTCCTCGACAGAACTTTCTAGACATTGCCGATAATGCTATCTAATAATATTATTCAAATAATATGAATTATTGATCCGATAATGGAGATGATGTGCAAGCAAAGTGACAATTATTGAAAGCAACAATAATATAAAATATCAACGCAAAGAATTATTGAATCAATAAAATAAAATATTGAGCAAAGAATTACATGTAACAATTATTGAGTGGTGCCTTCACGTAAGAATCAATAATTCAACAATACTTCATGTAATACCTGGTAATCTTCAAGCAACGACCACGCCAGACATCGTATTTTAACCATAGGGTATTCAATGATGTTAACTGTGAATAACCTACGCCCGTTATTCAATTTTGTCGCTTTTCTTCATCGACCGTTATCCGTTATGGGGCCACAAATGGTCGCTACCGTCGCATTTAATATTCCCAAGCGGAAAGAATATTCCACGACCAAACGAATATTCCCAAACAATTGAATATTTTATAACCACTTGCTTATTTTGAATATTTTGCACATTTCACCCATAACCAAAGTTTTATATCAAATTAATACCTTATTATTCACAATAATAATTAGAGGAAATTTGATTTTATTCATTAATAAGTTGGGGTCTTACAGATACTTTGAGTGTTGCTATACGGTGCAAGTTCTTTTGAGCATTATATCTGATATTCCAGCCAGAAGTACTATTCTTTCGAGGTAAGGGGTATTATTTATTTCATATTCTGAAGAGATATTATTTTTCGTATTCGTATGCATATTATTTCGTTCAATATTCACAAGAAATATTATTTTCATTTAATATTCGTAAGGAATATTATATTCGTTCAATATTCGAAAGGAATATTATTTTCGTTTAATATTCGTAAGGGATGTTATTTTTGTTCAATATTCGCTCGAAATAATATTTTCTTCCATACTCTATAGTATGTAAGTAATATTATTTCTTTTCAGATTTCGAATTCTATACTCGTTTTGTTAAAGTTTTGGCTTCTATACTCCATGAAATTAGTAGAATATCATTGATATTTGCGCTTCATCTAGTATCTTTTTATGGAAATATTAATCTGAGTATTCTTGATAAGTTGTAACTTTTCATGCCAAAGTTACTATTCACGGGGTTACTATTCCTGAAGTTACTATTCACAGGTACTATTCACTCAGTTTCTATTCACCCGAGGTACTATTCATGACAACAATTGATTTCTTTTCGGTCCAAATCATTTTTGATATAATATTATTCTTGAATTTTATTCCACAAAGCAGTATCATTTTGATAATTTAGACATTATTGATTTATGGATAAATTAAATTATAAATCTTTAAAAATTTATCCTTGAACTTGTTTTATTGAATTCTTATATCATTGTCATCATCCTCATGATTATATTATGTTGAAAGTCATTTGTGGCCTGTAGTGCCTTGATGGACATGGTATGATTATGACAAGGGATTATTCGGTATAATCATGACCGTAATATTACAAATGATGTGGTAAAAGTCCTCATTGGCCCGTAGTGCATTGATGGACAGTTTTTTATATGATTATGGCCATGGATTCTCTTCGGCCAAGGGTGCAAAGATGAATTGTTTTATGGCATGATCATGACCATTGATGAATACACGAATATTCTTGGCCCGTAGTGCATGGATAATTTGTGGTCGTGATACTAAAGAATATCCTTGGCCGTAGTGCATGAGTGATTCGATGATGTGGATTATTTATTAAGCTGAGTCTCAGCGATAAAAGTGATGAAAAACCTTTTTAAATCATAGAAGATAGTAGATTTTATGCTCTACTTGAATCTTCTAATGGATTGCTTGTTCCGCTGCAGTTAAACTTGATGTTTGTTATATTTTATCAGTTTAACACTGTTGAAGGCTAACGATAAATTATTCTGCATTATCTTAGTCATAATATTTCTTACTGGGGTAGTTGAGCTCACCATTCTGCTTTCATTGTTCTTTTAAGGAAATGAGAACGTAGCCGGGACTTGTCGGGAAAAGGAATGACGGTCCAGATGATAGCATTAGTAGTTCTCACTATTCTATGAAATAGTGTGATAATAAATGTATTGAGGACTCCATTTGAGTTGAATACTTTCTAGAAGACAATATTCGTATTAAAACTCTCAGTTTATATTTTGTCGTATTTTACACGACAGTTGTATTATTAAGTTGTATTTGAATTTTGTACCATATATTTGGCGACTCAAGATGGGTGATGTATACCTATTTTAGGGGCATCACAGTTGGTATCAAAGCTTATGGATATGATCCCTGGCTGAGATGTGAGACAAGAACTAGGAGGGGAGAGACGGGGTATTCTTTTGCTAGTATGTCCTACCTAAGCTTATTTGTTGGTCGGTCAGAGTATATGGATAATATATGGTATGCCAATTAACCCTTATTTTGTGGCAGTATTTGAGAATGTCAGCTGAAAATGTTAACAATGGAGTGAATGAGACCATGGAGACACCTCTAATCGCCAACCAGGATAATGTGATGTCAGGCGAAGAAGCAATTAGAGATATCCATGTGATGAGTGAAGAATTAATAGTTGCACCCGAGATAGTCGCAGAGGTAACAGCTGAGAGTGAGGAAGAATAGGAACCTGAGGAGAATTTATTAGAAGAATTTTATGATCGAAATTTAGAATTACAAAATCGTATTCATTAGTTAGAAGAACAGGCTGAAGAACGGCAGGCGGTCGTGGAGCAAAGAGATGCAACAATTCAAAATTGGGCTACCCGATGTGCGATGCTTGAACAAAAGCACTCTTTGCCAGAGTATATAATATTAGAGCTAGAATCTGAGAATGCTATGATCAAAGTTCTGATGAAAGAAGAAGCAACCGAACGAATGAGAATGGAGGATGCGTGGTAAAAAAGCTGGTAGCGTTGATATTGTAGAAAAAGACGTCCGATCCAATAAGGCCAAAAGAGATGAAATGGATTTTGCTTTTTGGACATCAATTGGGAGAATCCAACATCGAGTTCGGAATTACCCTGTGCAGAGAGGTCAACCCCAATTCAATATGGATCAGAGAGTAATGATTCAAATCATGGATCAGGAATGCAACGAAGCAATTGAGGGTGGAATGTACTCTATAGTAAATTTTAAGTCCAGTTGGGACGATGATACCAAAGGCTATCCCAGAGAAGTCAAAATCAGCGGTTCAAGGGAGAGCGTTTGTCATGACTTCCCAAAATACGAGGAACCCAAACGAAGTTATCACGGGTTAATTAATCATAAAATCTTGCGAAGTTTATACCTTATTCGATATCGGTTCTACCCATTCTTTTATTTCTCCTACTTGCGCTCAACGTTTAAATTTGACCCCAGTACAAAACTCATTTCTAAAACCCTCAAATATTTCTTCACCCAAAACGAACGTAACATGCGCCAAAGGCGTTGGCTCGAGCTGTTGAAGATTACGACCATACCATTCAATATCATCGTAGAAGAGTGAATGTGGTAGCTGACGCGTTGAGTAGAAGATAGTATGCAGTTACGAGTGCGAAGTTTGTTGGGTTTCGGCACAGAAACGCACAACGAAAATTAAAATTTTAAATCAATTTCTGAAACCCTAAAACAGGATCCATGCAAAAAACAATTAATTCAGTGGTTAGATATTATACCGATTATATAATTTTCTGAAACGCTCTGAATCTCCAACGCAATTCCTCACGGTACTACGTCTCTATGGTATCCATACGAATGCACACAAACCGTCACACGATTCTGCAATAAAAGGAGCTGCGGTACTAGCCACCAAAGGAACAAGATTTTCGAACTTTTCTCTAGTCTCTCTCTAAGAGTGGCTAGGGTTTGTGAGTTTATGATCGCTTTCTTAAAATGAAATACGCTATATATCATATATATAGTAGTTAATAGGAATTAATCAAAACCCTAATCCAATTAAAATAAAATCAAATTTATATATATATATATATTAATTAAGTCTTACTTAATTAATATACCTATATATAAATTATCCTATTAATTTAAATTCGTAATTTAAAATTCTATCAATCATATTAACATATTTAAATCTTTACAATTTAAATTAATTTCCTTTTAATTAAGTTCTTTGTGTGTGACCCTATAGGTTATTATTACGTTGACAATAATTTTAAAATCATATTATAAAATTATAAACAGTGAGCGGTATCTAGTAATGCATCACTGCTACCCAAGTAATAATAAGATCGATGATTCGATGCAACCTTTTCGTGACCAATGTTTCAATGTAATTTAATCCTTTTAACCTTGACATCCTAGATTAAACTTGAGTCATGGAATATGTCATACTCTTCATAATTTAATCTGAGTTTTCTTTATCAATGAGTAGACTATATGAAACAAATCACTATTTGAGCATGGCCATGCATTTCATAGTCCTACTTAATCAAGAGGCCTGTGGATATCACCCCTAATATATAGGATGGTTAAATTCCATCTAGATCACTCATATTCCTCACACGATTCATGATGTACCCAATAATCACCTTTATAGTCCACCCTATTAAAGGTGACATTTGATGATATCAAAGTACATAAATTATAGTGTAGAAATATAGTGATTTTAGGTCGGAGGACCATTACATCATTGTCACTATGAGAATCGCTAATGACACTTCGATGCTCCACATAGAATTCTCATGGTGGGTCAGTCCAGTACATCGTTCTCTAACACATACCTATGCATTGACTTAATATCTCATATATTTATGACCAATGAGATTTGGTCATCAGTCAATCCAAATAGTAGTCTCAATGCATCATTGTTGTCCTATAAACAATGGTACTCGACTAGGGACATTTAAGAGCAATGATACTAATTGTAATTATATAATCTAATGTTCAAGTCACATACTTGAAACTATATAAATTGTATCACTATTCTAAGCAATTTTATTATGTTAACATTTATATAACGCAGTAAATAAAACCATAATAAAATCATTTATTTATTTAATCAAATATAATATCAAAATGTTAAGCAATTATATCAAATAATTGGCATCTAGGACATAAACTCTAACAAAGTTGTTAACACAAAGACCCATTTCGTACGACTTACTCTAGAGACCCACGTGATGATGTTAAATATACGATTAGAACAAACTTTAATCGATAAAGTTAAAGCCGCTTAGGCTACAGACTCAGAGATGATGAATATGAAGAAGAAGGTTCAAAGGGGCATTATTTTAGAAGCAAGAGATGCTGAATAGAGGAAATCTCAACCCTCGATTTAATTGGCCCATTTGAAATCCTCGATCGAGTAGGAACTGTGGTTTATAGACTTGCTTTACCACCAAGTATGTCGCGTGTTCATAAATTTTTTCACGTATTGATGTTACGTAAATATGTGGACGACCCGAACCATAATATTGATTTAAAACCAGACGAGATATCGGAAGATTTAACGTATGAAGAGGAACCTGTTAAAATCTTGGATAAGAAGAAACATATTCTACGCTCAAAGGTTATACCTCAAGAGTTAGAATATGAGGAGTTATCCTCACCTCTTCGGCATACCAGGTACGTACGTAAATTTCAAGGGGCGAAATTTCATAAGGAGGGGAGATTGTGAGACCCCGAATTTTATGAATAAAGATTTAATTTTTTCGATTTTTTTTTTGAATATTAAGGAGTAAATTTGATATAATTTTATAGTTGTGGGTAATATTTATAAATTTTGCAAAATAAGCAAGTGGTTATAAAATATTCGTGTTATCGGGGAATATTCGTTTGGTCGTGGAATATTCTTCATTGTTGTTGGGAATATTTAAATGCGACCACAAGAACCTTGTGTGGGCCCATATAACTGAAAAGCGATTGGATGAAGAAAATGACAAGTATAAGTTGTTTATAAATAACGACGTAATTGTTACCGTTAACACTGTTGGAATGCCCGGTGGTTAAAACACAGTAGTACGCGGTGTTGCACAGTAGCACACGGTATGACACCAATTATTGATTCTTACATAAGAAGGCACTACTCAATAATTATTACAGTAATTACTGTTCAATATTTTCTTTTATTGATTCAATAATTGCTACGTTGATATTATTGTCGTTTCAATAATTGTCACCACACAGTATTTCCCATTATCAGATCAATAATTCATATTATTTTAATAATATTACTAGATAACATTATTGACAATATCTAGAAAGTTCTGTCTAAGCAGAGGTTTTGTGACGCCCCCAAAATTAGGTATACATCACCCATCTTGAGTCGCCAGATACATGGTACATAATTTATATACAACTTAATAATACAGCTGTCGTGTACAATACGACAAAACATAAACTGTGAGTTTGAATACAAATATTGTCAACTAGAGAGTATAAAAACTCAAAAGGAGTCCTCATTACAATTATTATCACACTATTTCACAGAATAGTGAGGACTACTAATGCAAACATCTAGGATCATCACTCTATTCCCGAATTAGTCTCAAATTTACGTTCTCATTTCTGAAGAGAAACGGTGAAAGAAAGGGTGAGCTCAACTAGCCCAAGAAGAAATATTATGACTAAGATAATGCGTAATAATTTATCATTAGCCTTCAACAAAGTGTTAAACCGATAAAATATAATAACTATCAAGTTTAAGCTGCAATGAACAAGCAATCCATTAGAAGAGTCAAGTAGGGAATAAAATCTACTATCTTCTATGATTTAAAAGGCTTTTCATCACTTTTATCACGGGACTCACTTTTAATAAATAATCCACATCATCGAATCACCCTCTTTGTGACGAATTCCCAAAATAGGTCCATTCCATCCAACCCATTCTCGAGTCGCCAAATACATGGTACAGAAAACAACTACAACATTATTACTACAATTATCATGCAAAATACAACAACACATATGTTGTGAGTTTTGATGCAAATATATACCAACTGTGACTCTGGATACCAACTTGGATAAGACGTCACAATGGCACCTTACATAAAGGTAAAGTCAATAAGCTGTTTAGGAGAACCTCCACATTTAGAGACCACCGCTCTATTCTCCTGCTACCTCGCCAACGACCCAATTTTACACTCTTATTACACGAAAGGAATTGTGAAACAAAAGGGTGAGCACAACTAGCTCGATAAAGAATATTATGACTAAAGATAAATAAATTATCAATAGTCTTCATCATCAATAAATCGTAGATTTAGAACATATGGTAGATGATAAAACTTTTAAACCATAGTTGCGTGAATGAGCAATCCATTAGAAGAGTCAAATAGACTATAAAGTCTATTATCTTCTCCATGTTAAAAGTCCACCAACAATGTTTTATCCTCGTAACATTAATCAACAATTTCATCACAATCACATGTATAACTCATAATCGTAATTGTTGTTCTAAATTCCTTTTCTCATCCAGGACAAAGATAATTTTCATCACCTGAAACATCAAAGATCATGGTTATACCAAATCACAGTTCATGTTCATAATCATACTAATAAATTCATCTTTGTACTACGGGCCAAAGATATTCATCAACATACCATCTTTGCACTACATGCCAAAGATATTCATCAGAAATCATTCATCTTTGCACTACGAGCCAAAGATATTCATCAATAAGTCATCTTTGCCAAAGATATTCATATCTCAAAGAAATATATAATCATTTTTAATTTATATAAACAATAATTATAACCATGTTGATCAATTCACCTTTGCACTTAAGCTAAAGATATTCAATTATAAATTCAATGGTCATGATCATACCTGGATTATAATTCAACTTTTCCATCTTGGCCAAAGAGAACTCTAGTCATGATCATACCAATAATCTACCCATCTTTACACTCTATGTAAGACCCCAACTTTTATAAATAAAGATGAATTTTCTATAATTATCACTTTTGAATATTATGGAATAAATTTGATATAATGTTATAGTTGTGGGTAGTATTTATAAATTCTACAAAGTATGAAAGTGGTTATATTATATTCGATTGGTCGGGGAATATTCGTTTTAGCAGGGAATATTCGTACAACCAGTATAATCATTGGTGGACCCCATAGCGTAAATTATGTCGGATCGAGAAAGCGACAAAAATATTTTTATGAAAATAACGGCGGAAGTTTTACGAATCATTTGTTGAAACACCGGTGTTAAAAAATGCGATGTCTGGCGTGGTTTCATAGTAGCACACGGTATTGATTATTGATGCTTACGTGAGAAGTCACTCAGTTTTGTTATTTTATTGGACCCACGATTGCCCATTTTTCAAAATAATCATAAAAATTATTCTTATATAATATTGGTAGGAGCCCATATGTTGGTGGAATAATGGTATGGTTCATGAGATTTTGTGTTGCAGGTAATGAAAGGATGAATCATACATGTATTATATATATTAAATACATTTGCATGTTTGACATTTGTGTCAGGGGATGGGAGAAATCAAAGGATTCACGTGGGTGAAATTGGTGTGTATAAATTATATATATATATATATATTATATGATAGTTTTATTTTACATGGAAATTCTTCCATCTGTGACCCTGCATAAGGCATCCGTGAATCATTTCTATTGCGTCCGTTTCTTAACAGTACCCCTTCCATTCTCCTATAAATAGAAGCTCATTCCTTCATTATTTCTTACGAATTCACTGAAACTCTAGAGAGAGAAAATTATAGAGAGAAAAAGAATAGATTTTCGCTACTTACTTAACTACTCTTATATTCGGTTCTTTTTACGGTAGTGGGTGTTATTCTTTCTTATTCATGAAGCTTAACTATTGTTATTTCATTTATTATTATTACATTGGAATAAAATCATATCTGTGATCTACCCTATACTTGGTGACATTCTTCTATTATTCCGTCTTTATTATTACATTTGCTGAATATCCTGTCTACATTCATTTCGCCGAACCGATTCCGTCTTTATTATTACATTGGAATATCATGTATCATGCTTTTTCTGTAGAACACGATTTCATCTTTACTATTCTTTTGGAATATCACATGCATGCGTTTCATGGGACCGATTCCATCTTTATTATTACATTGGAATATCCTGCTCTATGTGTTTCTGTGGGACCGATTTCGTCTTTATTATTTACATTGGAATATCACATGCATGCGTTTTCTGTGGGACCGGGTTCCGTTAATTATTATTACATTGGAATAACTCGCCTATGCGATCTATTGCATGCCTGGTGATTTCTTTTGTTATTCCATTCCTTATTATACTCAGTTGGTTAAAGTTTTGACTTCTATACTCCATAAAATTAGTGGAATATTCTTGATATTTGCGCTTCATCCAAAGATCCTTTCATGGAAATATTCTTACGAGCATTCTTGAATTTTTACTCTACAAAGCAGTATCATGTTGACAATTTGGACGTTAATAATTTCGGATAAAATAATTCTTGAACTTGTTTTTATTGAATTCTTATATCATTGTCATCATCCTCATGTTTATATTTTGTTGAAAGTCATCGTGGCTGCGGTGCATAGATGGACTTGGTATGATTATGACTAGGGATTATTCGGTGTAATCATGACCGTAATGTTACAAATGATGTGGAAAAAAGTTCTCATTGGCCGTAGTAGCATTGATGGAACGATTGTTGGCATGATCATGACCATTAATGAATACATGAATGTCTTGGCTATAGTGCATGGATAATTTGTGGTCATGATACTAAAGAATATCCTTGGCCGTAGTGCAGGGGTGATTCGATGATGTGGATTATTTATTAAGCTGAGTCCCAGCGATAAAAGTGATGAAAAACCTTTTAAATCATAAAAGATAGTAGATTTTATTTTCTATTTGACTCTTTTAATGGATTGCTTGTTCCGCTACAGTTAAACTTGATGTATATTATATTTTATCAGTTTAACATTGTTGGAGACTAATGATAATTTATTCTACATTATCTTAGTCATAATATTTCTTACTGGCTAGTTGAGCTCACCCTTTCTTTCACTGTTCTCTTCAGAAAATGAGAATATAGCTGGGACGAGTCGGGGAACGGAGTGATGGTCCAGAGGATAGCATTAGTAGTCCTCACTATTCTGTGAAATAGTGTGATAATAATTGTAATGAGGACTCCTTTTGAGTTTGTATAATCTCTAGTAGACAATATTTGTATTCAAACTCACAGTTTATGTTTCGTCATATGGTACACGACAGTTGTATTAGTAAGTTGTATTTGAATTCTGTATCATGTATCTGGCGACCCAAGATGGGTGATGTATACCTAATTTTGGGGGCGTCACACTCTAGTGAAAGAGAATTTCAACATCAAGGTTATAAAAATGTTATATATGATAATAAAATCAATATAATCAATATATAGTTTTAATCTCCAGAGTAATATTCATACATCAACTATAATTTGGTTAGAAAAAGAAACCAATTTTGTAGTGAATAGTAACCGTGAATAGTAACTCATGAATAGTAACTCGTGAATAGTAACTCATGAATATTAACCCATCGTGAATAGTAACTCATGAATAGTAAATCGTGAATAGTAACTCATGAATAGTAACTCATGAATAGTAACCTCGACATGAAAAAGTTCCAAATTTGATAAAAATTTCCAACCAACATTTTGGCATAATGATATTGAAGAAAATATCATTTTAAGAAGAATATAACACCCCTTACTATCCCTTACAATCCCTTACCTCGAAAGAGCAGTACTGGAATGTCGGATATAACGCTGAACAAACTTGCACCGTATAGCAATACTCAAAGTACTAAAATACTCACAAAAATACGCTCGATATTATAGAAAGAGAAAGAGAGAGAAATCTTTAGTTTCGGTGTGATTTTCAATTCTAACCCAAGCACCTATTTATAGAAAATGCTTAGAACACTAAAGCGTAAAATTTAATAAAATATTATTATAATTAAATTATAATCTCACGCACACCACACCGCACCAAACTCATCACCATTCACCCAAAAAACAAAGAATAAAAAAGCGTTTTTCATAATTAAAATATTTTAAACTTTCAAAAATCAATTATTTCGGAACTTCAATAATTCATAATAAATAGCCCTTTTATCAAAAAATTCGAATCTCGCGACCTTTTATAGAAAATTCAATTCTCTACAACTTTGCAGAATAAAGTTTTTCCAAATTCCACACAGAAATTGACCGAAATCCACATACGGACGATTTTACAGGCTATAATCAAATTTCAGTCAAGAAATGGGTCCACCAACATGTTTAACATGTTTTAAACAACTTTTGTAACAAAAATACTCTTCCTCCTCATATACTCATATATCCCACATTCATTGCAAAAATATCACCATTACTATATTATAATAATATAATAAAATATTATTTTATTAGAAAAGATAAAATATCAATTTTCAACAATTGTCACTTTAAAAATTTTCTCCATCTATATCCACATAAAATGAATATTTTCCTTATCAATAATTAATTATTCACAAATAATATTACAGAATCACAATATTGACAACCAAGGAGTTCCCAGGAAAGAGGGGGCTTTCCAATAAGAATTTTTCCTTCTTGGTACAATTAATTAGGTGACCAAACCTCTCCTTAGACAGAACTTTCTAGACATTGCCAATAATGCTATCTTATAATATTATTCAAATAATATGAATTATTGATTTGATAATGGAAAGTACTGTGCAGTGACAATTATTTAAACAACAATAATATAAAATATCAACGCAGCAATTAATGAATCAAAAATAAAATATTGAGCGGTAATTATCGTAACAATTATTGAGTAGTAGTTCCTTTACGTAAGAATCAATAATTGGTGCAATACAGTGTCTTCTTGTGCAACAACGCAGTATTCTTGTGTTTTAACCACCTAGGTATTCCAACAAAGTGTTAGCGGTAACAATTACGCCTTTATTTATAAATAACTTATACTTGTCATTTTCTTCATCCAATCGCTTTCCGTTATGGGGCCCCATTACATTGGCGCTTGCGTGCATACGAATATTCCTCGACAGCAAGAATATTCCACGACCAAACGAATATTCCCCGACAACAATGAATATTTTATAACCACTTGCTTATTTTGAAATTTTTTTCATATATCACCCTTAACTTTAACTTTTATCAATTTAACCATTTACTGAAAAGTAATTATAAGAAAAATTGAATACTTTTATTTCATAAAATTCGGGGTCTTACACCTGCACTACGGCTAAGGATATTCTTTAGTATCACGACCACAAATTATCCATGCACTACAGGCCAAGGACATTCGTGTATTCATTAATGGTCATGATCATGCCAACAACTGTCCATCTCTCTCTAGAGTTTCAGTGAATTCGTAAGAAATAATGAAGGAATGAGCTTCTATTTATAGGAAAATGGACTGAATAGTAACTAATTCATTAACGGTCCAGATTGATTTAATTTTAAACGGACGGTCCATATTGGTTTACTATTAAAACTTAAAGCAACGGTCCATACTAATTTACTATTAAAACTTTAAACCAGCGATCCATATTGATTCACTATTATAACTTTCCACCAGCGGTCCATATTGATTCACTGTTATATCTTCAACCAACGGTTTGAAAAATTAGCACATCTCCTCATAGAATAATATTTTACCAAAAAATGATTTGGACCGAAAAGAAAAATATTTTACGGGTGATCAATAGTACCCCGTGAATAGTAACTCGTGAATAGTAAGTCATGAATAGTAACTCGTGAATAGTAACTCATAAATAGTAACTCGTGAATAGTAACTCATAAATAGTAAATCGTGAATAGTAACTCATAAATAGTACTCCGACACGAAAAGTGTCCCGAATACCCGATTGAACAATACTGAGTGACTTCTCACATAAGCATCAATAATCAATACCGTGTACTACTATACAACCACGCATATTACTGTACTTTTAACACCGGGTGTTTCAACAGTTAACGGTAAAACTTCCGCCGTTATTTTCATAAAGTATTTTTGTCGTTTTCTCAATACGTCAATAATTACATTTATGGGTCCACTAATGATTGTCTTGTCGCATTTAATATTCCCCAAACAAAAAGAATATTCCCCGACCAATCGAATATTATATAGCCACTTGCTTACTTTGCAAAATTTGTAAATATTACCCACAACTATAACATTACATCAAATCAACACCATAATATTAAAAAAAATTATTTCGAGAAAATTAAATCTTTATTCATAAAATCTGGGGTCTCACAATCTCCCCTCCTTATGAAATTTCGCCCTCGGAATTTACGTACGTACCTGGTATGCCGAACAAGTGAGGATACTTTGACTTCACTTCAAATTCTAACTCTTGAGGTATAACCTTTGAGCGTCGAATATAATCCTTCTTATCCAAGATGTTAACACGTATCTTCTCATACGTTAAATCTTCTGCTATCTCGTTCGGTTCTAAATTAATAATGTGGTTCGGGTCGTCCACATATTTACGTAACATTGATACGTTAAAAATATTATGAACACGCGACATACTTGGCGGTAAAACGAGTCTATAGGCCACAGTTCCTACTCGATCGAGGATTTCAAATGGGCCAATTAAATTGAGGGTTGAGAATTCCTCTCTTCGTCGATTCTTGCTTCTAGAATAACGCCCTCTTGAACCTTCTTAATTCTTCACATTCATCAGCTCCGGGTGTGTAGCTTGAGCGGCTTTAACTTTATCGATTAAAGTCGATTCTACTTGTATATTCGTTATCTTCACGTGGGTTCGTATATTCGCACTTGTAACCGCATACAATCTTCTACTCAACGTGTCAGCTACCACGTTCGCTTTTCCACGATGGTATGGTACGATCATAATCTTTAACAGCTCGAGCCAACGTCTTTGGCGCATGTTACGTTCGCTTTAGTTGAATAAATGTTTAAGGGTTTTTAGAAATGGGTTTTGTCTTTGGGGTCAATACAAAATTCGATTTCACGCCTAGGGTAGGCTAAGAAGTCTTGAGAATACGTCAAGAAATTTATTAACGATAAAAATATCATTCAAAACTGTGACCCTCATCCAAGACTTGGATAGCACGTCACATTGATACCTATCAACTTGTCATCGTCATTCATGACGTCTCTCTGTAAAGTCCGGCGGCGATTGTATTCCACATAACGAAGTCATCAGTGAAAGGCTCGGGGCTCTTTACTTATGGCTTGATATGACAGTGATTGACTTTAGTGGTTTGGTTTCTTGAATTCATATAACAGGTTAGTTAGGAGTATGAAAGCTAACAATCTTACGAAAAGCATGATGAGTAGTTAACCAGTCGTTTCCAAAAATCACATCAAAGGCAAGTATTTTCAAAGAGATAAGATCGACAGTTAACGTGAAAGTGTTGATTTGAACAAGATTTATAAATAGTGGAGGTAACGAAGGTTTCTACTATCGAAGTTTCAACCAATAAGTCAAAGTCTAATTTCTTCGAAATCAAATTTAAACGTTTAGCGCAAGCAAGAGAGATAAAAGAAGGGGCAGAACCGGTATCTAATAAGGTATAGACTTCGCAAGAATTTATAATTAATTAACCCATGCTAACTTCGTTCGGTTCCTCTCTTTTTGGAAATTTATGAAAGGCGCTCTCACTTGAACCACCGATTTTGACTTGTCTGGGACAACCTTTGGTTTCATCATTATCGCTAGAATTGACTTTCGCTATAGGGCATATTCCACCCTCAACTGCTTCGTCGTACTCCTGTTTCATAATCTAAATCATTAATCTTCGATCCATATCGAATTGGGGTTGACCGCAATGTACAGGGTAATTCAAAACTCTATGTTCGGTTCTCCCAATTGCTGTCCAAAATGAGAAATACATATCATCTATTTTAGCCTTCTTGGATCGGAATTCTCCTTCCACAATATCAACGCGTTATGCGGCTTTTACCCATGCATCTTTCATTCTTACTCGTTCAGTTGTTTCTTCTTTCAGCTCTGATTCCAGCTTTATCATCTTATATTATGCCAAATAGTGCTTCTGTTCAAGCATCACATATCGGGTAACACAAGCTTGAATCGTTGCATCCTTTTTGCTCCACGACCGCCTGTCGTTCTTCAGCCTGCTCTTCTAACTCATGAATACAATTTTGTAATTCTAAATTTTGATCATAAAATTCTTCTAATAAATTCTCCTCAGGTTCGCCTTCTTCCTCTTCTTCCTCACTCTCAGCTGCTACCTCTCGTGACTACTAGCTCAAAGTGCAATTTATTAGTTCTTCACTCACCACGTAGATATCTCTAATTTCTTCTTCGTTTGACATCACATTAACCTGGGTATTAATCTGTGGTAACTCCACGATCTCATGTGCTTCATTGCTTATCTCAACATTTTCGGATGCCATTTTCCAATACTGCCATAAAATAAGGGTTAATTAACATATCACATATTATCCCTATACTATGACTGACCAATTAAATACCAAATAAACTTAGATAGGTCATACTAGCGAAGGAATTCTCCGTCTCTCCCCTCCTAGTTCTATTCTAACATCTTTTGCCAGGATCATATCCCTAAGCTTTGATACCAAATTGTGGCGCCCCCAAAATTAGGTATACATCACCCATCTTGAGTTGCGGATACATGGTACGTAATTTATATACAACTTAATAATACAAATCTGTCAGTGTACAATACGACAAAACATAAACTGTGAGTTTGAATACAAATATTGTCTACTAGAGAGTATAAAAACTCAAAAGGAGTCCTCATTACAATTAGTATCACACTATTTCAAAAAATAGTGAGGACTACTAATGCAAACATCTAGGATCATCACTCTGTTCTCCGACTAGTCCCAGCCTACGTTCTCATTTCACGAAGATAATAGTGAAAGAAAAAGGTGAGCTCAACTAGCCCAAAGAAGAAATATTATGACTAAGATAATGCGAGAATAATTTATCGTTAGCCTTCAACGATGTTAAAGCGATAAAATATAATAACTATCAAGTTTAAGCTGCGGTGAACAAGCAATCCATTAGAAGAGTCAAGTAGGGAATAAAATCTACTATCTTCTATGATTTAAAAGGTTTTCATCACTTTTATCATTTGAGACTCTCGACAATAAATAATCCACATCATCGAATCACCCCTGCACTACGGCCAAGGATATTTTTTAGTATCACGACCACAAATTATCCGTACACTATGGGCCAAGGACATTCGTGTATTCATTAATGGTCATGATCATGCCAACAATTGTCCATTAATGCACTACGGGCCAATGAGGACTTTTATCACATCATTTGTAACATTACGGTCATGATTACACCGAATAATCCCTGGTCATAATCATACCAAGTCCATCTATGCACTACAAGCCACATATGACTTTCAACAAAATATAAACATGAGGATGATGACAATGATATAAGAATTCAATAAAATAAGTTTAAAAATTAATTTATCTAGGAACTGATAATGTCCAAATTGTCAACATGATACTGCTTTGTAGAGTAAAATTCAAGAATGCTCAGAAGAATATTTCCATGAAAGATATTGGATGAAGCGCAAATATCAAAGATATTCCACTAATTTCATGGGTATAGAAGTCAAAGTTTTAACCAACCGAGTATAATAAAGAATGGAATAACAAAAGAAATCACCGTGCATGCGATAGACCAAGACAGGCGAGGTTATTCTAATGAGAATAATAAAGGATGGAACGGTCCCGTAAACGCATGACGAGGATATTACGACGAATAATAAATAATGGAAACGGTCCGGCGTAACGCATGCATGGGATATTCCGCGAGAATAATAAATAATAGAACCCGGTCCCAGGCGTAAGCGCATGCAGACGGGATATTAAACAGAATAATAAAGAATGAAATAATAGAAGAATTTCACCAAGTATAGGGTGGCAGCGTATCTGAGTTATTCAAATGAATAATAAATAATGGAATAATGAAGTTCTCTTCATGAATACAAAAGAAATAATACCCCACCGTAAGTAAGAATATAAGAGTAGGGAAGTAGCGAGAATACTTTTTTAGTTTTTCTATAATTTTCTCTCTAGAGTTTCAAATTGAATTCGTAAGAAATAATGAAGGAATGAGCTTTATTTATAGGAAAATGGTGAATAGTAACTAATTCATGAACGGTCAGATTGATTTACTTTTAAGCGGATCATCCATATTGGTTTACTATTAAAACTTAAAGCAACAAATCATCTTGATTTACTATTAAAACTTTAAACCAATGATCCATATTGATTCATTATTATAACTTTCCACCAGCCATCCATATTGATTCATCATATATCTTCAACCAACTGATTACGAAAAATTAGCACATCTTCTCATAGAATAATATTGTACCCAAAAATGATTTGGACCGAAAAGAATAGTAACTCATGAATAGTAACTCGTGAATAGTAATTCATGAATAGTAACTCGTTAATAGTAACTCATAAATAGTAACTCATGAATAGTAACTCGTGAATAGTACTCCGACACAAAAGTGTCTCGAATACTCGATTGAACAATACTGAGTGACTTCACACATAAGCATCATTAATCAATACCGTGTACTACTATACAACCACGCGTATTACTGTACTTTTAACACCGGGTGTTTCAACAGTTAACGGTAAAACTTCCGTCGTTATTTTCATAAAGTATTTTTGTCGTTTTCTCAATCCGTCAATAATTCCGTTGCGGGGTCCACCAATGATTGTACCGTCGTACGGATATTCCCCGACAAAAAAATATTCCTCGACCAATCGAATATTATATAACCACTTGCTTACTTTGTAAAATTTGTAAATATTACCCACAACTATAACGTTACATCAAATCAACACCATAATATTAAAAAAAATTATTTCGAGAAATTAAATCTTTATTCATAAAATCTGGGGTCTCACAGGTTTGGTCACCTAATTGCGCGCCAGTAAGGAGAAATCCTTATTGGAAAACCCCCTCTTTCTTGGGAACAGTCTGGTTATCAATATTTTGATTCTGTAATATTATTTGTGAATAATTAATTATTGATTTATATGATAAGGAAAATATTCATTTTATGTGGATATAGATGGAGAAAATTTTTAATGTGACAATTGTTGAAAATTGATATTTTATCTATTCTGATAAAATAATTCATTTAAATATATTATTATATTATAATAATATAATAATGGTGATATTTTTACAATAAATGTGTGATATATGAGTAAATGAGGAGGAAGAATATTTTTGTTACAAAAATGTTTAACACATGTTTTGTGTATTGGTGGAACCTATTTTTGACTGAAATTTGATTATAGCCTGCAAAATCGTTCGTATGTGGATTTCGGTCAATTTCTGTTTGGAATTTGAAAAAACGTAAACTTACAAAGTTGTAGATAATTAAATTTCCTATGGAATGGACATAAGATTTGAATTTTTCTGATAAAAAGGCTATTTATTATGAATTATTGAAGTTCTGAAATATTGGGTCTGAATTGATTTTGTTGCATTAAATGATAAAAACATGTTTTTCATTTTGGTGGGCCCCACATGTGTGGTAAATAAACTGAATTCAGATTTCTTGGTGTGCGTAGGAAATTTATATAAATATATTAATATTTTATTAAATTTTCTGCTTTGGTTTTCTAAGCTTTTTCCTATAAATAGAGTGCTTAGGTTAGAATTGAAAATCACATCAGAAACTGAAATCTTCTTTCTCTATATTATCGAGCGTATTCTTGTGAGTATTTTGATACTTTGAGTGTTGCTATACAGTGCAAGTTCCTTTGAGCGTTATATCTGATATTCCAGCCATAAGTACTATTCTTTCGAGGTAAGGGGTATTATTTATTTCATATTCTGAAGAGATATTATTTTTCGTATTCGTATGAATATTATTTCGTTCAATATTCGCAAGAAATATTATTTTTATTTAATATTCGTAAGAAATATTATATTCGTTCAATATTCGAAAGGAATATTATTTTCGTTTAATATTCGTAAATGATATTATTTTTGTTCAATATTCGCTTGAAACAATATTTTCTTTCATACTCTGTAGTATTTAAGTAATATTATTTCGTTTCAGATTTTGAATTTTATACTCGTTTTGTTAAAGTTTTGGCTTCTATACTCCATGAAGTTAGTAGAATATCCTTGATATTTGCGCTTCATCCAGTATCTTTTTATGAAAATATTATTATGAGTATTCTTGATAAGTTGTATTATTGAGTTTATTAAAAATTGTGACAAACTAAGCAAATGTTACTTAGTTTATTTTGCCAATGAAAAACTAAGTAAGTGCTACTTAGTTTCTAAGAACTGTTATTTGGAATATATATGGAGACTACTATTAAATTATTTTATTTTATAAAATTAATTTAATTGTATTTATTACTTTATTTTATTATATTAATGATTTATTACATTATTTTATTTTATTTTATAAAATTTAATTATATTTATTATTTTATTTTATATTATTTAATTTAATTGTATTTATTATTTTTTATGAAATTAAATTAAATTAAATTAAATTTAATTTATTTTAAATTTAATTTAATTAAATTTAAATTAAATTACATTTTTTATTTTTTAATGTGTTTTATTGGATTTTATTTTATTTGTGTTATATCTAATATTTTTAAATATTTTTTATTAAATTTAATTAATTTATTAAATTAAATTATTTACTTTATTTTATTTTATTTTATTAAATTTAAATTATTATAATTTATTATTATTTTGTATTTTATTTTATCTTATTTTTACTCATATTATATTATATTATTTAATTAAATTTAATGTATTTTATTTATTTATTAGATATAATTTAAGTTATAATTCATTTAGTAACTTATTTTATTTTATTTTAATTATTTTATTTTATTTCATTTCATTTTATCTTAATTATCTTATCTTATGTTATTTAATTTTATTATTTTATATTATAATATCTTATATTTTATTATTTAAATTTATATTATTTATAATATTATTAGTTTTTATTTAGTACAAAACTAAGTAAATAGTACTTAGTTCATTTTAGTATTGAAAAATTAAGTAACATATTTAAATAGTTACATGGGTCCACAAAATTTGCAATTGAAGAATTGTGACAGAAATTCCGTCAGAAATATCAAATATCGATGTTACATTGTAAACATACAATGTAATAAGCTGCAATTGCATCAGAAAAAGTTGCAATTAAACTAAAATAACAGAAGCTGCAATTGCAACAACATTTGCACAAAATAAAGAAGCTACAATTGCACAAAATATTGGACATAAATAATCCCAATTTTTAGCAACAACATTTGCAGAACACAAACAATGCCTAGCTATTTCATTAACAATTCGACTGCAGTCCCAATTTCATCAAGCACATGAAATTAAGGACCAATGTTGGACAGAAATTAAGCACACGAAATTAAGGTCCCAATTTAATCAAGCACACAAAATTAAGCAATAAGCACAATATTGGACGGAAAATACACAAATTTTTTAGGGAAAAAATTAACCCTAAATATACAATATTGGACAGAAATTAAACAAACCTTAGTTTAAAGTTTGTAATCCAACTAAAGAGGAGAAGGAGGTGGACTACAAAGGTTGGGAGGTGGACGTCGGCGGTAGTTAACGGCGGCCGGTCCGGTGAGCTAAGGCTGATAGTGAGAGTGGGAGAGATCAGAGGGAGGTGCAGAGAGAGGGTGGTGCAGAAAGAGGGAGTAGGTGCAGAGAGAGAGAGAGAGAGTGAGAGAGTGAGGATAGAGAAAGAGAGAAATGAAATGAGGGAGGCGCTGAAGAAGACGCTGCTAATTAGGTTTTTAAACTTATTTCTGACGGAATTTCCGTTGGATATACTTCTGTTGGACGTAAGTTATCCTCGATGGAACTTCCCTCGGAAATAACCATAGTTCCGTCGAACTTAAGCTTCGCGCTGGCGGGAAACTTGGCGCCAGTTCAGGCCTTATACTTCCGACTGAATTCCCTTAGGAATAACGTACTTCTGACGGAATTAAGGTAGGCCGAATTTTTCGTCGAAAATAACTAATTTTCTACTGAATATAGTCCATCAAGCCTAATTCCGTCGGAATTAATACTTTTTCTTGTAGTGACCAAAGCTCCTCCACTAGCAGCGTCAATCATGCTTTTATCGATGGATAGAAGACCTTCATAGAAATATAGGATGATGAGTTGCTCACTAATTTGATGGTGAGGACATCTTGCACATAGTTTCTTGAAATGGTCCCAATATTCATGTAGGGATTCTCCATTATTCTGCCTTACACCACAAATTTCTTTTCATATATTGGTTGCCCTTGAGGTAGGAAAATATTTCTCCAAAAAATAATCTCTTCATCCCTTCTCATGTGGTAATACTTCCGGAGGATAGATAATATAACCAATCCTTAGCCAAATCTTTCAAAGAAAATGGAAAGGCTCTCAATTTAATTTGTTCTTCTGTTACTCCGATGGGTTTTATACTCGTGCATACAACATGAATTTCCTTCAAATGTTTGTGGGGATCTTCACCTGCCAGACCATGAAAAGTGGGTAAAAGATTAATTAGTTTAGATTTTACTTCAAAAAGAGTATTAACATCTTGATTAGGAAATGTAGTGAATACGGGTTATTGAGCCAAATCAGGGGATGCAAGCTCTGTCAACATTCGATTTTATGCTATGAATTCCTTCTCTTCAAGATTTCTTCGAGCTTACTTCCTTAATCTGCGTAAATTTTTATCTATCTCTAAATCACACTCTAAATCATCTTGATTAGTAGATCAAGTTTGGTCATAAACAATCAAGGAAATTAAATTAATCTATAAAAAACTAAGAAAATTTAATATTTCTAAAACAAAATAAATATCACAAAATCACAAAAATATACTAGTCATTTCCCAGCAAATGCGCCAAATTTTGGTGTGTTGTCGCAGACAACCAAAAATAAAATCTCACTACGAACAGTAATTATGTAGTAGTGCAGGCAAGAATCGATCCCATAGAGAAGATTAGTATAGTTTTATGCTATGTGGATCAAATTGGGTGGGTGAGTGGGTGGGTGGGTGGGTGGGTGGGTGGGGTGGGGGGGGGGTCGAGTGTTATTGGTAAAAGTAAACTAATAATTAAATAATGCAAAATAATTTAACGAAATAAATCAGGAAAACGAGCCTTGGATTAAGTCAACTTCCACCTTCAGAAATTTACACTGATCATTGACACAAGTATAAACAATTAGTATTTTGAATATTCACCGTTGGAATTACTTCCGTGTCTTTCCTTAGTTTTAATTAGATAAAAACAAGCGATCTAAAACCCTAACTACTAAACAACTTTAGAGAAGCGCTGAAAGTTTAATCTAGTAGCAACTTTTTTAATGAGACATATGCTTAGTACAATGGATATTCAGGGGGGAGTGTTATGAATTTAGGCATTTGTGAATATCCATTGAACTCTCTTAATTCAATGTACACTTCAAATACATACATCTTTTTAATACATGTATATCCTAATTCAATGTACCCTTCAATACATGTATCTCTTTAATACATGTATATGTATTTATTTATGGTTCATTCCCCCTCCATCTTTGTAAGCTTATAAATAGAGGCATATTGTTTGATGAAGATTATATTTTATAACAGCTTGCTATTACTTTTATTTTTAATTAATTAATTATTATCATGCCAACACTACTACATTTATAAATATTGTTAAAGATAAACTTGAGGAATAATTTTTTTATATATTGTCCTTTAAGAAATTTATCTTTATTTTTAGAACCCAGAGAGAGATTAACAATTGTTTTTCATTTTCCCAAAAATTTGCTAAACTATTAACTTCACATCATCTTCTTTTACTTATTTTGGTCAAAATTAATTTCACTTCTTGCATCATACACGAGCCAAAATTATAAACATTCTTTTTACTTGGAGATTTGAAAAATGGTATTTTCTTTTTACTGAAAATCATTTAATTTTTTTTAGTATATTTTATTTTTGGGCCTTCTTAAAGTCCCCACTCCGAGCAACATGTCAGTAGTGGAGCTCCCACCTATGCAACTCAATAATGTGTTAAAACATAAATAGTCATGAAACATCTGAATAAAATTGTGAACTACCTATAGCCACGTTCCACAACCACAGCTCACAAATTAAGGTGATGTAGTACAAAGCATGGGCCTCTTATCTTTAATTGCAAAGTCAAAGTTCTAGCCGAGTTTTAAGGCGATGTAGTGGAAACATCATTTATTAAATGCTGAAATTGAATTTCCATGAATTGAAATATATCTTCCTCAAGTTGACAAATTAAGAGCATTCACAACAATTTCCTTATTTTTATCATTACTTTGCAGTGTTATTGGGTCATTCTGTAGGATAAAGATTCAATTTTTTCACTATATACCCAACAGGTTCCTTATATTGATTCCTTAAATTTTAAATTTTGAAATTTAAAAGTTAAAATTTGAAAGTTCCAACAGTTAAATCATGTTTTGAACGTTGTAACTATTTTTTATTTAAAAGTAATTGTTGTTTGAATTTAAAAATTGCAATTATTTTAATTTATAAATAGATATTGCTAGAAATCAAAATGTGCAACGATCATTATGTGTTTATGAGAACTTTATTTTAATTATAAAATAATAAAATTTATAATTATTAGTAATATTTTTATAAAATGATCAAAATCAAAATTTAAGCGATTTTAATTTTTTATAGTTCTCTTTCTTCTTTAAATCATTTGTTTAAAAATAAAAATGAGTGAATTTGATAGGCATACCCAAATCAGCAATTAAGTGAAATAATATTTATGTCATTTTACATAAATAGGGAACGCTCTTTTGATTCTCTTATCCTGAGGAGTCATCATTTATAGGGATTAAAATATATAATTATATAAGGATAAGGAAACTGTTGGATACTGATTTATTGATATATTCTTTAAATGTAGGGATAGAGAGTCTATTAGGGAAACTGTTGTGAATGCTCTAAGGTGATGTAGTGGACGAAGTCAAAAATGCCAAAAACACCACCAGTAAGGGTGTTCATCGGTAATGAACCTGATGAATCTAGAAAGTCCCCAAAATAGGATCTCGATACTGTAAGCAGGGTTGAAGCCAAGATATCAAGAACCAGATTAACTTAGGTTTGCCCGATTTTTTTACCTTCTTCTAGGCCTATATTTAAATCAAAACTCATTGATTTTAAACAAAACTAGGCCCAAAAAGAGTAGCCCACAACTTGTTTTTGAGCCAAAATTGGCTAAAGGTCAAGTAGCCCATAACTTGTACCAAACTCAACCTTTTCAAGCTAAAATTTATTGATAAAAAAATATAAGACTTGAAAGTCTTTTTATAAGAAAAACTTCCTTAGACTTTTACAAAATAACCAATGTAGGACTTGGCTATTAAAGTCGAGGAAAATTTCACTTGATAGTCTTTTAAAGAAAAACTTCCTTAGACTTTTATAAAATAACCCATGTGGGACTTAACTATTAAAATCTCACTTGGTAATATTTTTATAAGGAAAACTTCCTTAGACTTTGATAAGTGAACCAATGTGGGACTTGGGCACTTGGCTATTAAGGTTTTACTTGGAAGTCTTTTTATAAGGAAAACTTTCTTAGACTTTTATAAGTAAACCAATGTGGGACTTGACTATTAAGATTTCACTTGGTAGTTTAGAAACAAGTTAGGTAAGATAGTGTCATAAGTTCCCTCATGTTATGTGATTTTCTTGGCATTCATTAGTGTTAGATTTGATGAGAGTCTAAGTTGGTATTTACATTCCAATATTAAATTTACATCCCTATATTAAATAATAATATCTTGAATCATTATTACATATAACCATTTTATAAGGAAAATTTAGAAACAAGTTATGTAAGATGGTGTCATAAGCTCCCTTATGTGATTTCTAAGTTGGTATTTACATCCCTATATTAAGTAATAATATTTTGATTACTTGTTATCTTGAATTCATTATTAAATGGTAATCAATTCTCAACTAAATAGTAAAGGCTTCACTTTGTAGTGTTTTTATAAAGAAAACTTTCTTCAATGTGGGACTTAGAAACAAGTTATGTGAGATTGTGCCATAAGTTCCCTTGACAAGGGTCAAGTTGGTATTTACATCCCAATATTATTAATTTAATAATAATAAGTAATAATAGTTTGATTAGTTGTTATCTTGAATTCATTATTACATGGTAATCAAATTATAAGGAAAATTTCTTTAAAATTTTACTAATTTAGCCAATATGGGACTTTGAGACTTGGAGACAACCAAATACTAAGGATTTCAAATACATCCCACATTGTCTAGTATGCCATCTCTTATCTTACCTCTATTCTATAAATAGATGAGACTTTCAAGATAATTTTACATGGTTAGACATCCCACATTGTCAAGTATGTCTTCTCTTGTCATACCTCTATTCTATAAATAGAGGAGACTTTTAAGTTAATTTTACATGGTTAGACATCCCACATTGTCTAGTATGCCTTCTCTTGTCTTACCTCTATTCTATAAATAGAGGAGACTTTCAAGTTAATTTTTTATGGTTAGACAAAAAAGTCTTAAAGAATTGATTTTTCAAGTTATATTTTATTTTTTTAATATATTACTTAAAAAATCGGTACAATCGGTTCGGTTCGGTATTTACCGACCAAACCAAACACTCTACCGAAATCGGAACCGAAAATTCGGTATGTACCGGTACCGAACCGGTTTAGCTTTGCACCGAACCGACCGGTTCAAACCGGTTCGGTTTCCCTAAAAATTGGAAACCGACCGGTTTGAACACCCCTAGCCACCAGGCCACGAAAGCAGGGACGAAGTCAAAAAAAAATAATAATCAAGGGGGCCACATAAATTAGCATCACACAAGTTCTTTTAGTTAAATACTAACTAAAATATCTTTATGATTAGTGTGACGCCCCCAAAATAGGTCCATTCCACAACCTATTCTTAGTCGCCAAATACATGGTACAGAAACAACTACAACTTCATTAATACAATTGTCGTGCAAAATACGACAACACATAAACTGTGAGTTTAAATACAAATATTGTCTTCTAGACAATATCCACACTCAAATAAGTCATCATTACAATTATTGATACACTATTTTACAAAATAGTGAGGACTACTAAAACAACTGTCTTGAACCATTACTCCACTTTTGACTAGTTCATTTATATTCTCGTCTCTCGAGAAGAAAAATGGAACAAAAAAGAAAAGGGTGAGCTCAATTAGCCCAGTAAAGAATATTATGACTAAAATAATGTACAACAAATTATCCTTCGTCTTCAACAGGGAAAAATCTGATAGAATACAATAGACAACAAGTTTTAGATCAACAACTGCAGCGGAAACAACAATTCATTAGAAGAGTTAAGTAGAGAATGGAATCTACTATCATCTATGAATTTAAAAGTCCATCATCGATATTTTATCCCTGTAACATCAATCAATATACATCATAAATCAAATATTCATCTTTGCACACCACAGCCAAAGATATTCACCGATTGGTCATGTTCATCTAAACACTGTTCATCTTTGCACTACTGGGCCAAAGATATTCATCGATTAGTCATGTTCATCTAAACACTGTTCATCTTTGCACTACTACGGGCCAAAGATATTCATCATAAAATCATTCATCTTTGCACTACAGGCCAAAGATATTCAATAATATCATCATTTAGGACTGAGGATGATGAAAAATATTTTAAAGGAAAGCGAATCCGATTGAAACAAAAGAACAAATATTAAGGATTCGTACTTGACTATTTCATGTCCAAAATACCTCATAAATAATCATAGTGGAGTAAAATTCAAGAATGATCAAAACATGGATACAATCAAAGCTAGTATCCATAATAGATATTTTGGACGAAAAACAAAAATTTAATTTTTTACGAATGAATAGTCTTGAGTATCGTGAATAGTGCCGTATACATGAATAGTAACTCTGACACTAAAAGATAGAAATTTCACAAAAAATCATCATGTTTCGTGAATAGTACTCGTGAATAGTAACTCATGAATAATAACTCGTGAATAGTAACTCATGAATACTCATGAATAGTAACCCCGACATGAAAAAGTTCCAAATTTGATAAAAATTTCCAACCAATATTTCGGCATAATGATATTGAAGAAATAATATTATTTTAAAAAAAATAATATCTCTTACCTCAAAAGAAGCGAACTTACATTTGGATGGAATAATTTGAAACGAACTTGCATATGCAGTATAGCAACTCTCAAGATATCAAAATACTCATAAGAATACACTCGATAATATAGAGAGAAAAATAGAGAGAAAACATCAGTTTCTGGTGTGATTTTCAATTCTAACCTAAGCACCCTATTTATAGAAAATTGCTTAGAACACCAAAGCGAGAAAATTTAATAAAATAATAATATTTATTATAATTTTCTCGCCAACCTTAGACAACCTGATCTCGACTCATTATGCACATGTTGTAGCCCACAAAACAAACAAAAAACGTTTTCTTAATAAACATAATTAAAACTTCCAAAAATCAATTATTTCGGAACTTCAGAACTTCAATAATTCATAATAAATAGCCCTTTTATCAGAAAATTCGAATCTCGCTTTTTTTTTTTATAGGAAATTCAATTCTCTACAACTTTGCGGAAGAAAGTATTTCCAAATTCCAAGCGAAATTGGAAGAAATCCATAAGCAGGCGATTTTACGTTTATAATCAAATTTCGATCAAGAGATGGGGTCCACAAGACACACAAAACATGTGTTAATCATTTAATGCAAAAAAATACTCTTCCTCCTCATATACTCATACATCCCACATTCATTGTAAAAATATCATCATTATTATATTATAATAATATAATATAATATTATTTTATCGAGAAAAATAAAATATCAATTTTAACAATTGTCACATTAAAAATTTTCTCCATCTATATCCATATAAAATCAATATTTTTCTCATCACAAGATCTTGGCAACCAGTACATTTCACGGAAAAAAGGGGGCTTTCAATAAGAATTTCTCCTTCTTGGCCAGTGTGATTAGGTGACCAAACCTCTCCTTAGCGAAATTTCTAGACATTGCCAATAATGTTTTCTAATAATATTATTGAGGATAATATGAATTATTGCTTCGATAATGGAAAATCTTTGTGTAGTGACAATTATTGAAACAACAGTAATATAAAAATCAACGCAGCAATTATTGAATCAATAAAATAAAATCTTTGAGCGGTAATTATTATGTAACAATTATTGAGTAGTGCCTTTTACGTAAGAATCAATAATTGGTGCAAATCTGTGTGTCTTCTTGTGCAACAACAGCGTATTCTTGTGTTTTAACCATGGGTATTCCAATGAAGATTAGCGGTAACAAGCATGTAAGTTATTTATAAACAACTTATACTTGTCGTTTTCTTCATCCAATCGCTTTCCATTATGGGCCCACACAAGGCTGCGCCGTCGTACGAATATTTCCCAACAACAAGAATATTCCACGACCAAACGAATATTCTCCGACAACAATGAGTATTTTATAACCACTTACTTATTTAAAATATTTGCGTATTTTACCCATAACTAACCACATTAATCAAATCAACCCTTACTATTTCAAAATAATAATTAGAGAAATTAAATCTTTATTTATAAAAAGTTGGGGTCTTACAATTAGTGTGCAAATTATATAAATCTTGGGGGCCTAAACTAGCAATATCAAAACTTTAAAGCTATAAAATAAACTTTTAAAATTGTGGGGGTAGCCTAGTGTTGGGAATTAAGTCAACGCAAATCACACAATAAAATAAATAGAGATAAAATAACACAAGATTTAATGTGAAAAACCCAAGAGAAAAACCACATGTCAAACTCCAAATCTCTACTATATCAAAATAATGAGCTTACAATAATCCTCCCATGTTTTACGTGTAAGACCCCGAATTTTATGAAATAAAAGTATTCAATTTTTCTTATAATTACAATTCAGTAAATGGTTAAATTGATAAAAGTTAAAGTTAAGGGTGATATATGAATTTTTTTTTTTCAAAATATGCAAGTGGTTATAAAATATTCTTTTCGTAGGGAATATTCATTTTGGTCGTGGAATATTCTTTACATTGGGGAATATTCATACGACAGTATAACCATTTGTGGGCCCTATAACGGATAAGCGTCGGATGAAGAAAAGCGACAAATTTGAGTTTTTATAAATAACGACGTAATCATTACTGAATTAAATCTTTGTTGGAATACCGATTGGGTAAAGTAAATTATACATGGTGGGTTTGACAACGTGATACTTTACGGTTTTTACAGTATTGTTGAATTATTGATTCTTACGTAAGAAGGCAATCGCTTTCAATAATTGTTACGGTAAATTCTTGTTCAAATATTTTATTGATTCAATAATTTGCTGCGTTGATATTTTATATTCTTGTTGTTTTAATAATTGTCACTATACAAAGATTTTCTATTATCGAAGCAATAATTCATATTATCTGAATAATATTATTAGAAAATATTATTGGCAATGTCTAGAAAGTTCATCTAAGGAGATGTTTGGTCACCTAATTATGCTATTTAGTAAGGAGAAATTCTTATTGAAAGCCCCTCTTTCCAGGGAACCGTCTGGTTGTCATTATTGTGATTACGTAATATTATTTGTGAATAATTAATTATTAATTTATATGATGAGGAAAATATTTATTTTATGTGGATATAGATGGAGAAAATTTTTAAAGTGACAATTATTTGAAAATCGATATTTTATTTTTCTCGATAAAATAATATTTTATTATATTATTATAATATAATAATGGTGATATTTTTACAATAAATGTGGGATATATGAGTATATGAGGAGGAAGAGTATTTTTGTTGCAAAAGTTGTTTAAAACATGTTAAACATGTTGGTGAACCCATTTCTTGACTGAAATTTGATTATAGCCTTTAAAATCGTCCGTATGTGAATTTCGGTCAATTTCTGTTTGGAATTTGGAAAAACTTTCTTCTGCAAAGTTGTAGATAATTGAATTTCCTATAAAAACTTGCGGGATTAGAATTTTCTAATAAAAAGGCTATTTATTATGAATTATTGAAGTTTTGGAATATTGGGTCTGAATTTATTTTGTTACAAAAATTATTTAAAACATGTTTTTTGTGGTTGGTGGGATCCACTTGTTGTTAAGCATGGCTGAATTCAGATCCTTGAATGTGTGCGTAGGAATTTATATATAATATATTATTATTATATTAAATTTTTTATTTTGGTGTTCTAAGTAATTTCCTATAAATAGGGTGCTTAGGTTAGAATTGAAAATCACACCAGAAACTAAAGATTTCTCTCTCTTTTCTCTTTATATATCGGCGTATTTTTTGTGAGTATTTTAGTACTTGAGTATTCTTTATACGGTGCAAGTTCTTTTAGCACTATATCCGATATTTTGATCGTAAGTACTATTCTTTCTTAGGTAAGGGAGATTATTTTCTTCATAAATGATATTATTTCTTCAATATCATTATGCCGAAATATTGGTTTGAATTTTTATCAAATTTGAAATTTTTTCATGTCGGGGTTATTATTCATGAGTTACTATTCACGAGTACTATTCACAAAGCATGATGATGTTTTTTGTAAAATTTCTATCTTTTGGTGTCGGAGTTACTATTCATGTATACAACACTATTCACGATACTCTGACTATTCACGAATATACTAAGACTATTCGAGAAAAATTAAATTTTCGTTTTTTCGTCCAAAATATCTATTATGGATACTAGCTTTGATTGTATCCATGTTTTGATCATTCTTGAATTTTATTCCACTATGATTATTTATGATGTATTTTTGGACATGGAATAACTGAAGTACGAATCCTTAATATTTATTATTTTGTTTCTTTGGATTCGTTTTCTTAAAATATTTTCATCATCCTCGAGTCCTAAATGATGATATAACTGAATATCTTTGGCTTCAGTAGTGCAAAGATGAATGATTTCGATGAATATCTTTGGCGATGAGTGCGAAGATGAGCAGTGTTTAGATGAACATGACAATCGATGAATATCTTTGGCACGTAGTGCAAAGATGACATGTTGTTGAATATCTTTAGTCAATAGTGCAAAGATGAAGCTGTTGATGAATATCTTTGGCCCGTAGTGCAAAGATGAATTTATCGATATGATTATGAGCAGAGGCGTGATTTGGTATAACCATGATCTTTGATGTTTGAGATGATGAAAATTAACTTTGTCTGGATGAGAAAGGAATTTAGAACTACAATTACGATTATGAGTTATACACGTGATTGTGGACAGGAATTATTGATTAATATTACAGGGATAAAACATTGTTGATTGACTTTTAACATGGAGAAGATAATAGATTTTATGGTCTATTTGACTCTTCTAATGGATTGCTTCGTTCGCATTACAACTATGGTTGAAAAGTTTTATCATCTACCATATGTTCTAAATCTACGATTTATTATTGTTGAAGGCTATTGATAATTTATTTATCTTTAGTCATGATATTCTTTTCTTGAGCTAGTTGAGCTCACCCTTTTGCTTCACAATTCCTTTCGTGTAATAAAAGTGTAGCTGGGACAAGCGGGGAATAACATGGGAATAGAACGGTGGTCTATAGATGTTGAGGGTGAGGTGAATTTAACTTGGAAGGGTGTTTTGCCACTTTCATACAAGATGTCTAATGACATACAACCTCGTGTCATCATAAGAGCGAGGTTGTACTCATCCACTTCTTTGAGTATATTTACAAGCACTACCTATATAATCTTGGTGTTTGTTTGGAGTATAATACCCAATTAGAGACAAATGGAGATAATGATATGTCAAGAGAAGACTCACCATTGGGAAGAATATGATAGTAATCTTCTCATTTTTCTTTGGGGTCTATTGGGTCAACCGAGGATAATTACGTGGCCATATGATATCTATCATAACCTAGAAACATGGCCTCCCATGTACAAAGGTTTCCTTGAGCACTTCCCAAATATTCTAATTTCTAAAAGCAGGTTTTTGACTATACCTTTATGTAAGGTGTCATTGTGACGTCTTATCCAAAGTTGGTGTCCGAGTTACAGTTGGTATATATTTATATCCAAACTCACAAAGATATGTGTTGTTATATTTTGCACGACAATTGTTGTAATAAAGTTGTAGTTGTTTTCTGTACCATGTATTTGGCGACTCAGAATGGGTTGGATGGAATGGACCTATTTTGGGGTTGTCACATTACGTCCTAAAACTTGTGGTTCCACAATACTGCGACACAACTTTTTGCACGAAATATAAAAGTTGCAAAAAAAAACCCTCTTCCTCACACAAACACAAAACCCACTCACACGCTCTCTCAAATCTCAGGATACTACATGACTTTTGATTGCGCTACACTATAACAACTCAACATAATACTCTATTTATAGAGTACCCACATTCCTTCTCCTATTCAAAATAGGACACATCTAAAAAAAACTCCTACTACAAATAGATTCCTTTCCAAAATAATGCTCCTATTAAAAATAGAATTTCTTCATTTCCATATTAGCAATCCTTTTCTAAATAGGATTTTAGGAGTAACCCAACAATTCATCCCTCGACTCGAATCCCCGAATACTTCAAATTCATATCTAAATAGTATTCGAAGAGTATCCCAACAATTCCTCCCTCGACTCGAATCCGCAAACACTTCAACTTCATCACTGTCACCGCTATCATAGTCGCCACCATCATTCGCATTATCTGTATTCTCCGCATCCTCTATATAATCCACATCATCTGCATGATATGTATCATCTGCATTAGTCACACTATCTGCATCATCGCATTAGTTGCACTATCTGTATCATCCTCGTAATTTTCATCATCCCATTATCCACATTACTTGCAGTCAAATTACCATCACCGGGACGCCCCCGAAATAGGTATACATTACCCATTCCGAGTCGCCAAATACATGGTACATAATTCAATTACAAACTTAATTTATACAAATGTTAAGTGTCGTGTAGAATACGACAAAACATAAGCTATGAGTTTTAATACAAATATTATCTTCTAGACAATATTCAAACTCAAAATAAGTCCTCATTATAATTATTAACACACTATTTTACAAAATAATGAGGACTACTAATGCAAACATCTCGGACCATCACTCTGTTCCCCGACTAGTCCCGGCTACGTTCTCATTTCCTAAAGAGAACAATGAAAGCAAAAGGGTGAGCTCAACTAGCCCAGTAAGAAATATTATGACTAAGATAATGCAGAATAAATTATCGTTAGCCTACAACAATGTTAAATTGATAAATTATAATAACATCAAGTTTAACTGCAGTGGAACAAACAATCCATTAGAAGAGTCAAGTAGAGCATGATATCTACTATCTTCTATGATTTAAAAAGGTTATCATCAATTTTATCGATGAGACTTAGCTTAATAAATAATCCACATCACTGAATTATCCATGCACAACGGGCTAATGATATTCATTAGTATCACGACTACAAATTATCCATGCACTACAGGCCAAGGATATTCGTATTTTCACCAATGGTCATGATCATCTCAATACATGTTCATCTTTGCACTACAGGCCAATGAGGAGTTTTACCACATCATTTGTAATATTATGGTCATGATTATACCGAATGATCACTGGTCATAATCATACCAATCAACAGTCCATCTATGCACTACGAGCCAAAGATGACTTTCATCACAATATAAGCATGAAGATGATGACAATGATATAAGAATTTAATTAAATGAAAGCAAATGATAAATTTTAAAGATTTATAATTTAATTTATCCAGAATTCATTAATGTCCAAATTATCAACATGATACTGCTTTGTGGAGTAAAATTTAAGAATAATATTGTATCAAAAATGATTTGGACAGAAAAGAAATTAATTTTTGTCATGAATAGTGTGAATAGTATTCAAGTGAATAGTATTTCAGGAATAGTAACTCGTGAATAGTACCCTGACATGAAAAGATTAAAAATTATCAAGAATGTTCAGAATAATATTTCCATGAAAAGATACTGGATGAAGCGCAAATATCAAGGATATTCTACTAATTTCATGGAGTATAAAAACAATACTTATCAACATAGGTGTAGAATTAGGAATATAAAACGAAATAATATTACTTATATACTACTGAGTATGGAAGAAAATATTATTTCTTACGAATATTGAACAAGAATAATATCACTTACGAATACGAAAGAAATAATACCCCTTACCTTAGTAGGAGATTGGATACTGCAATAGTGTAGTAACAGAATACTCTTCTTATTTCTCTCTTATTCACTCTATACTTTCTCTCTCTATAGCTTGAATGAATTGGTGAAAAATATTGAAGAAATGAGCTTCTATTTATAAGCTTGGCAGAGTAAAGGTAAAATAGTCTTTTCGCCATAATTTATGACATCGTCGCTTATATCATCGATCATATGACAACATTGCTTACCTCATCATTCCGATGACATCATTGCTTACCTCATCGCTCCGATGACATCATTGCTTACATCATCAAAATTCAAATTCAATTTGTTCTCTTCCACCTTAATTTACTTTTATACCATGAATTTACTATAATAATGATACCATTCAAATTAAAAAATCATACTATTATATAATCACATCATACTACTATAATGTAATATTATAATAATATATTTGAATGCATTATTTTATCGAAAAAGATAAAATACCAACTTTCAACAAATGTCACATGCTAAAAATTCCTCCGTTTAATTAATCCACATTAAATAAATATTTTCTTTTCATATATATCAACAATTTATTATTCATAAATAATATTACAGAACTACAATATTGACAATCAGGTCGTTCCCAGAAAAGAGGGGGCTTTCCGATAAGGATTTCTCCCCATTGGCGCGCAATTAAGTGACCAAACCCCTTTTCTCGACAGAACTTTTTACACATTGTCAATAATGCTATCTAATAATATTATTCAAATAATATGAATTATTGATTTGATAATTTGAAATATTGTGCAATAACAATTATTGAATCAATAATATAAAATATCAATGTAGCAATTATTGAATCAATAAAATAAAATATTGAACAGTAATTATTGTAGCAATAATTAAGTATAACTGTGTGACTTCTCGCGTAAGCATCAATAATCAATACCGTGTGCTACTATGCAACCACGCGTATTACTGTACTTTTATCACCATATATTTCAACAGTTAACGGTAAAACTTTCGCCGTTATTTTTATATAAAAAAAATTCTGTCATTTTCTAACTCTGACATCAATTCCGTTGTGGGGTCCATCAATGATTGTGTCGTCGTACAGATATTTTTCAACAAAAAGAATATTCCCCGACCAATCGAATATTTTATAACAACTTGAATACTTTGAAAAATTTATAAATATTACCCACAACTATAACATTATATCAAAACCACACTATAATATTCAAAAATATATTTTGAGAAAAATTAATCTTTATTTATGAAAGTTGGGGTCTTACAACCTCCCCTTCTTATGAAATTTCGTCCTCAAAATTAGGGTACGTACCTGGTATGTCGAAGAGGTGAGGATACCTTGACTTCATTTCAGATTCTAACTCCCAAGTCATTTTCTCAACATCGTGGTTTCTCCACAAAACTTTACTTGAGGTATAACCTTGGAGCGTAGAATATGCTCCTTCTTATACAAGATTTTAACAAGCACCTCTTCATACGTTAAATCTTCCGCTATTTCGTCTGGTTCTAACTCAATAATGTGGTTTGGATCTTCCACATATTTACGTAACATTGATATGTGGAAAACGTTATGAACACGAGAAATATTTGGCGGTAAAACGAGTCTGTAGGCCACAGTTCCTACTCGGTCAAGGATTTCAAATGGGCTAATGAATCGAGGATTGAGCTTTCCTCTCTTTCCAAATCTTTTAAATCCTTTCCATAGAGCACACGTAGCAACACATGCTCTCCAACATTGAATTCTACGTTCTTTCGATGAAGATCAGTATAACTCTTTTGTCGATCTTGTGAGGTTTTTATACGTTGCCGGATCGATCATTTGAATATTTTTCGTGGTCATGCATACCAATTTCGGTCCCAACAACGTTTCTTCACCCACCTCATCCCAACATAGTGGAGAACAAAACTTGTGTCCATACAATGCCTCGAATGGAGCCATGTCAATACTTGTTTGATAACTGTTATTGTAGGAGAAATCCACTAATGGCAAGAAATTGTCCCAACTTCCTTTGAAGTCAAGGACACAAAGTCTTAATAGATCTTCAAGAGTTTGAATATTCCTTTCCGACTTCCCGTCCGTTTGAGGATGATATGCCGAACTAAATCGTAAATCTGTGCCCATAGCTTTTTGCAAACTAACCCAAAATTGTGAGGTGAATCTTGGGTCTCGATAAAAAACTATGGATATTGGCATACTATGCAGTCTTACAATCTCGTTTATGTACATATGAGCAAGACGTTTAAGTGTATAAGTTTCTTATAGGTAAGAAATGAGCAGACTTGGTCAATCTATCAACAATGACCCAAATTATATTTATGCCTTGAGAAACCTTGGGAAGACCAGTAACGAAATCCATGGTAATCTGCTCCCACTTCCATTATGGAATTTTAAGTGGTTGTAATGGACCTTTTGGCACTTTATGTTCCGCCTTGACTCGTTGACAAGTTAAACACCTCGAGATAAACTCCGTGATCTCTCTCTTCATATTGCTCCACTAAAATGTATGTCAAAGATCACGATACATTTTTGTACTCCAAGGATGGATTGCAAACGGTGTGTTGTGTGCCTCCCTCATGATTTTATACTTTAAGTCAGAATCGTTAGAAACACAAAGTCTGGAGTTAAATTGAATTATTCCTTCTTCATCGATTCTTGCTTCTAGAATAACACCTTTTTGCACTTTCTTCTTTATACGCATCAGCTCCAGGTCCGTAACTTAAGAAGCTTTAACTTTATCGATTAAAGTCGGTTCTACTCGTATATTTTCCACCATCACGTGGGTCCCTGGAGTCTTTATCTCTATCTCCATCCTTTGTAAGTCATACCAAATGGGCCTTTGCATTGACAATATCACACTCGTACCAGCATATGATCTTCTACTCAATGTGTCAGCTACCATGTTCGCTTTCCAAGGATGGTATTGAATGGTATGATCATAATCTTTTAACAACTCGAGCCAATGTAGTTGCTGCATGTTGAGTTCCTTTTGGGTGAAGAAATATTTGAGGCTTTTATGATCTGTATAGATCTCCACTTTCTCCCCAAACAGGTAATGCCTTAAGATTTTAAGTGCGAAAACGACAGTTGCCAACTCTAGATCATGAGATAATTCCTCTCATATTTTTTGAGTTGTCGTGAGGCATATGCTATGACTTTCCCATGTTGCATAAGAACACAAACTAACCCTCTGCCTGAAGCATCGCTGTAGATGACAAATCCCTCTGAACCAGATGGTATTGTCAGAACAGGTGCTGAAATGAGTCTCCTCTTAAGTTCTTGAAAACTCTTTTCACATTCCTCGCTCCAACCGAATTTTATATATTTCCAAGTCAGCTGAGTTAATGGAGTAGCAATTCGAGAAAATCCTTCAATGAATCTTCGATAATAACCAGCTAAGCCCAGAAAGCTACGTACTTCGGTCACTAACTTAGGTTGATCCCAGCTTTGTATTGCTTTAATCTTCACTGGGTCAACAGATATTCCGTGATTTGATATCACGTGTCCAAGGAATGCTACTTCCTCAAGCCAGAACTCGCATTTCTTCAACTTAACATATAGCTTGTTTTCACGAAGCTTTTAGAGTATTAGCCTCAAGTGCTGCTTATGATCTTCACGGCTTTTGGAGTAAATGAGGATGTCATCAATAAAGACAACCACAAAACGATCTAAATATTCCTTGAATACTTGGTTCATCATATCCATGAAGGCAGCATGAGCATTAGTCAATCCAAAAGACATGACTAGGAATTCGTAATACTCGTACCGAGTTCTGAAAGAAGTCTTTGGAATGTCATCAGTTTTAATATTCAATTGATGATATCCGTAATGAAGATCGATCTTTGAAAAGAATTTGGCACCTTGCAACTAGTCAAGTAGGTCATAAATGGGAGGCAATGGGTACCTATTTTTGACGGTGACATGATTCAACTCTCGATAATCAATACAAAATCGCATACTCCCATCTTTATTCTTTACAAATAGAACAGGAGCACCCCAAGGAGACGTACTAGGACGAATGAAACCGATGTCTAACAACTCCTGCAATTGGGTTTTTAACTCTTGAAATTCAATAGGAGCCATTCGATATGGGGCTTTGGAAATGGGTTTTGTATCGGGTTCAAGGTCGATACCAAACTCAATTTCACACTCTGGGGTAGGCCAGGAAGTTCTTCAGGAAATACGTCAGGAAATTTATTAACAATAGAAATATCATTCAAATTTGACGTATTTTTGTTTAAATCCGTGATATGGGCTAACAAAGCTTGACATTCGTTTTTCAATAAATGAATAACTTTATGGCTTGATATAACAGTGATTAACTTTAGTGGTTTGGTTGCTTGAATACGTATAATAGGTTGGTTAGGAATATGAAAGCTAACTAACTTACGAAAACAGTCAATTTTTGCATGATGAGTAGTTAACCAATCAATCCTTAAAATCACATCAAATGCAAGTATTTTAAAGGAAATAAGATCGACATGTAATGTAAAGGTACCGATTTGAACAAAACAAGACTTATAAACAGTGGATGTAATGAAGGTTTCTCCCAACGGAGTTTCAACAGATAAGTCAAAGTCTAATTTCTCCGGAGTTAAATTTCAACGTTAAGCGTAAGTAGGAGAAATAAAAGAATGGGTAGAACCAGTATCAAATAAGGTATAGACTTCGCTAGATTTTATGATTAGCTTACCCGTGATAACCTCGTTTGGGTTCCTTACTTTTTGGGAGGTCATGACAAACGCTCTCCCTTGAACTACCGGCTTTGACTTATCTGGGACGGCCTTTGGTGCCTCCATCCCAGCTGGACTTGAATTCCCTGCATTACAAAATCAGGTCAGGTAACCTTCTCTTCTATAATTATAACATGCTTTGGATTGTTGCGTGCAGTTTGGACTGATGTGTCCCTCCCCTACGCATTTGTAACATACGATCGGCGATCGTTCTCCTTCTTTAACAACCAGTACTGGTGCTGACGTCTTTCCATCATTATTGAATCTCCTCTTCTTGAAATTTCCACTTCTATTATCTTGGCCATAATTACCACCAAAGTGGTTACCATTTCTGGCATGTTGATTCCCTCCATGTTTGTTGTCACCGCTTCGATGACTGCTACCACTGGTATTATCATTTTTTCGGCTGCTCTATCTTGGTTGGGTTCACTCATTATTGCGCTACAATAATTGAGCCCTATTTACAACATCTGAATACAAACACAGTTTGTGAGAAATGAGATATTGAAGTATTTCAGGTTTCAAACCTCGCAGAAACATTCGCGACATTCTCTCCTCATTATCAACCAAGTGGGGCACAAACCGGGACAACTCGGCAAACTTAGCTTCGTACTGTGACACGGTCATATTATTTTGCTCCAACTTGATGAACTCTACTTCCTTCATGTGATGAATACTTTCGGGAAAGTTCTTGTCGTTGAACAGTTCTTAGAACTTTTCCCAAGACATCTTTAATGCGGTAGACTGAGTACGCTTTACAGATTCCCACCAGTAATCTGCCTCTCCTCGCAACATGAAGGTGGCAAAGGGAACCTTTTTCTCCTCGGAGCATCCCAAGATATCAAATATCTAGGTGATCTGCTTTATCCACGTCTCTGCCTTAAGTGGTTTTGGCTCTCCCAAAAACTCTGGTGATCCCTGCTCCTTAAAATTCTTAGCGGTGACCATCCAAGAGTTGCCAGTATTTTCACCTACATTTTGCACAGGAGTCTCTCTCGCCTGATGTTGCATGAATTGCAGAAAGCCTCTGAACATTCCGTCGTTCATCATTTGGTCGGTGTTGTTGTTTACATGAGGATTGTTGCTCTCCTGATGCACATTATCCTGGTTATTTATCTGTGGTGACTCATCAGTCTCCTGTGCTCCATTGCTTATCTCAACATTTTTAGATGTCATTTTCAAATATTGCCACAAAATAAGAGTTAATTGACATTCCACGTATTATCCCTATACTTTGATCGACCAATTAAATAACAAATAAGCTTAGGTAGGTCATACTAGCGAAGGATTTACCCGTCTATCCCCTCCTAGTTCTAGTCTCACATCTCAGCCAATGATCATATCCCTAAGCTTTGATAAGAATTGTGACGCCCCCAAAATAGGTATACATCACCCGTTCTGAGTTGCCAAATACATGGTACATAATTCAAATACAAACTTAATTTATACAACTGTTAAGTGTCGTGTAGAATACGACAAAATATAAGCTGTGAGTTTTAATACAAATATTTTCTTCTAGACAATATTCAAATTCAAAATAAGTCCTCATTATAATTATTATCACACTATTTCACAAAATAATGAGAACTACTAATGCAAACATCTCGGACCATCACTCTGTTCCCCGACTAGTCACGGCTACGTTCTCATTTCCTGAAGAGAACAATGAAAGCAAAAGGGTGAGCACAACTAGCCCAGTAAGAAATATTATGACTAAGATAATGCATAATAAATTATCGTTAGCCTGTAACAATGTTAAACTGATAAATTATAATAACATCAAGTTTAACTGCAGCGGAACAGACAATCTATTAGAAGAGCCAAGTAGAACATGATATCTACTATCTTTTATGATTTAAAAAGGTTATCATCAATTTTATCGATGAGACTCAGCTTAATAAATAATCCACATCACTAAATTATCCATGCACAACAGGCCAAGGATATTCATTAGTATCACAACCACGAATTATTCATGCACTACGGGCTAAGGATATTCGTGTTTTCACCAATGGTCATGATCATCTCAACACATGTTCATCTTTGCACTATAGGCCAATGAGAACTTTTACCACATCATTTATAATATTACGGTCATGATTATATCGAATGATCACTTGTCATAATCATACCAATCAACAGTCCATCTTGCACTACGGGCCAAAGATGACTTTCATCACAATATAAGCATGAAGATGATGACAATGATATAAGAATTTAATTAAATAAAAGCAAAGGATAAATTTTAAAGATTTATAATTTAATTTATCCAGAATTCAATAATATCCAAATTGTCAACATGATACTGCTTTGTGGAGTAAAATTCATGAATAATATTGTATCAAAAATGATTTGGACCGAAAAAAAATTAATTTTTATCATGAATAGTACCCTAAGTGAATAGTATTCGAGTGAAAAGTACCCTGTGAATAGTACTTCGAGAATAGTAACCCGTGAATAGTACCTCGACATGAAAAGATTAAAAATTATCAAGAATGCTCAGAATAATATTTCCATAAAAAGATACTGGATGAAGCGCAAATATCAAGGATATTCTACTAATTTTATGGAGTATAGAAGCAATACTTATCAACATAAGTGTAGAATTAGGAATATAAAATGAAATAATATTTTCTTCCATACTACAGAGTATGGAAGAAAATATTATTTCTTACGATTATTGAACAAGAATAATATCACTTACGAATACGAAAGAAATAATACTCCTTACCTTAGTAGGAGATTGGATACTACGATAGTGTAGTAACATAATACTCTTCTTCTTTCTCTCTTATTCTCTTTATACTTGCTCTCTCTATAGCTTGAATTAATTGGTGAAAAATAATGAAGAAATGAGCTTCTATTTATAGGTTTGGCTGAGTAAGGGTAAAATAGTCTTTTTGCCATAATTTATGACATCA